>CM031237.1:879036480-879636480 GCA_018340775.1 Taxus wallichiana var. yunnanensis
ACACTGAATAATAAACCATAGAAGGTGAGGGGCCATTTGCTTGTAAACAAGCTTGGTATTTATAGCATTTGGATTTACCATAGGGTAATTTTGAATTGAACTCTTATATTATAAAAAAGAGAAATTACTATTTACCAGGTGGCAAAAACATAAATGCAAGCAAGAGTGGTTTAGAAATGATAGTGCCACTTGATTTTTTACGTTGAAAAAACTATCGAAATTTATGGAAAATGTGCACATGACCGCCATCCCGCGTAGGGCAGCGGTTTCAGACCGCCGCTCTGTCCTATGCGGTGGTCATGGGACCATTGCCCGTAGGGCGGCGGTCTTGAAACTAATGACAAAAATGCAAGGAAAAGGGGGACAGGTTTAGAATGAAGCATGCAAAGGTCGGATAAGGTATTTTAGGATGCAAATGTATACTTGGTAAGATTTTTGGATTCCAAACACCTTGCGAAGAGATTTGAATCATCATTGGGGTTTTTGTAACCTATTTCCAGCAAAGATGCAGTACCTACAATTTTAGGTACATACATATTACCCCCTCGAGAAGTGTTTTAGCCATGAAGGGGTATAAAATGGTGGGTACAAGTATGGCAGTCCTGAAATGGGGAGTTAGAAGCTATACCTGACATACCCATGTGTCGCAATGTCACCATCCAGATTCCCACTATCTGCATAAATGAAAAGAGGACTCAAGTGCGATAGATAAAGAAATCGAAAAATAAATACTAAATTAAAATGAAACAAGGACTTACCATTTGCATGGGGATAAGAACTTACCTCCGTTGGTGCTCCAACTCTGCAAGAGAACATTCAAAACAAGGTTAGAATATTATATATATATATATATATATATATATATATATATATATATATATATATATAATGAGCTCATTTTCCTATTCATTTACACATGTTGATTTGGCAATTTTTGAGCTCTGGGACCCACGGTAACCGTTTTTTATGAGAGTATAGTCAAAACATTCGTTGCAAGATCGTGATCATGCCTCCGAGAGCAGGACATCAACCTGCAAAGTCTCAAGTTAGTTTTTCTCAATTCATTGTTTTTAAACCTAAAATATAAAAATGTTGAAATATTTGTCTTAGGGGGTTATTTTTGAAAATGTTAGTGTTAAATGAGTCTCTAGGGGGCACCCATAGGGTAGGTTTTTATTTTGGTCAAAATGGTGTATTTTACCATTTTTAGGCACTTTTAGGGCTTTACAGGTGCATGCCAAATCGGCACAGATCGCCGCGCCTTCAGAGCGGCGGCCATGGGACCGCCACCTTTTGATGGCGGTGGTCGCTGACCACCGCCATTAGATGGCCATGGTCACGGAACCACCACTCGCACAGGAAACAGCTTACGGACAGAAAGTGAAAACAGATGCCTTAGTTAATTGTTTTTACATTTTTGACATTTTTCTATGTTTTTGATGAGCTTATCTATTGGACTATGTTGCTAACTTGCTCTTTTTTTATATTTTGGGTGGATGCAGAAGGAGGAGTATATTAGATGGAGCAGAGAGAGGGAGTGTGATTGGCTCCCGACAGTGTTGGACATGTTGACCTAGGAAGAGAGACACTTTGCAGAGGGCCGGTATTTTGAGGATTTCACAGGTTCCTCATGTTGCTCCTGCTAGTCACATATTGTGTGACTTGTTCTCATACTGGGATGTGGACCGAAATACTTTCTGGTTTCTAGGTGTTAGGGGTGAGTGGACTATCACCCTAGAGGACGTCTATCGCATACTAGGGGTTCTAATTCTTGGGAGGCAGTTGTCTCTTAAGACAACAAGATCTAGGTCTCAGATGGTTCAGTGGGCTACCTATATGGGAGATGTTGTTATCTCCTTTGGCTCGAAGAAGGGGGTGAAGGTCCGATCTATTTCTGCTTCTTCCATCCCTATCATCCGTAAGGCCATTATGGGTATCTTGGCCTCACGGTTGATTGGGGATAAGGGAGGAGATACTCTCTTATACTGTTGGGCTCCCATTATTACACAGATTGAGGCCCATGGCCATACTTATGCTTGGGGAGTAGACATTCTTGGGACCACATACCATGACTTATATAGGGTGGTTAGGTTATAGGGGCAGTCCTTGAGTCATCCCACTCTAGTTATGAGTTGGGTGTATGAGCACATCATCCCCTATGGAAGGGGTGTACTAGTAGAGGATCTAGGGGCTATTAGAGTAGTGAGGTGGATGGGGATGATAGTACTCAGGGCACCACATTAGCCAGTGGCTTCATTGACTACCGTAGATATGGAGGCCACTCCTTATGAGGCCATGACAGAGTATGGGGAGAGGAGACACTTACATTGATTGCCTACTCTACTACAGGTCAGTTGGTAGATAGGATAGAGAGGGTGGAGGTCCACCCATTTGACCGAGTCCCTCAACAGTTTGGCCTCCCCTATGTTGATATGCTTACTTTAGCTGGGCAAGTATATAGGACTATTCATGAGGCCCGAGGAGGCCCTAGGGGAGATCGGGGTTAGACCACAAATACTCATGGAGTTCCTATCATGGTTAGGTGGGTGGTTCGCGCCCGAGAGGTAGCTAGTGTTCCTCGAGCACCTTTACCTCAATTTGGAGTCACTCTTGATTTCAGTGGGGGGAGGATGAGCCTGTTGATGTGGACTCAGACTCTGAGGAGTTCACAGGAGGGGAGATAGAGGAGGAGATGATGGGAGGCGAGACCGGTGGGATGACCGAGGAGGATGACAACGATTCCAAGTGGCATGACACTCAGGATATCTTGAGGGCTAAGAGGGAGGAGGTGAGTGCAGAGAAGGTGACCTTGATTTTAGAGGAGTTTCCTTCTCAGGACGTTGGGGAGATGATGAGTCCGCGGCAGGATGTCATTTTTTTCCCGATTTGGGGAGTTTTTGCATTCGGCAAAGCGATCGGTAGTAGGAATAGATCATAGAGACCCTACCTAGATGCCTAGAGATCCGAGTGAGTTACTACTCTTTTCTCAACCTTGTTAGCTAGAAATGTTAGTTGATATTTCCTTTTTGTTGTTTCGCTTGTTTTTGACTTTATTTTTGGTGATTTTCTAACTTGTTATTTCTCTTTTATTTGCAGTGACTGCTGAGGGATGGCGAGACTTGATTAGAAACCTATGTAAGGATACCTTGTTGCTCCCTCGGAGAGTACTCGGATGAGCTTACTGAGGATGTTGGAGAGCCTTCAACAGCTGGCGACATACTGATGTGTTTGCCCCTATTTGGAAGGTGGAAAAGTTAGTGACCTCCCTTCGTGGCCGAGGTAGCTAGATATAGGGACTGCCCGAACGTCCGATGAGGCGGAGTCATTCTCGTAGTGAGACCACAACCAGTGGCCATGATCATGAGCACTTAGTTCATTCAGAGCATCATCGTAGTAGGAGTCCTAGACGTGATCATGCACCCTCCGAGGGATCCCACAGGGATTGAGAGGCCATTTGGTCTTTTTGTAGTGATTTTTTGGATGTTTATATGAGTTGTTTTTGTATTTTTTCGGGCTCATTGAGCATTTTGACCATGCCTAGTGCATGATGGCATTGTATGTAAAAGATGATTCATACATATATATATATATATATATATATATATATTTCTTTTCGATATAGATCTTCTTTCTATCTAGAGTTTTTTTGGTTTGTTTCCCATGTGTACACTAGATGTTTTTAGAATCTTTGTTTTTATATGCTTTTCAGAATGTATGCAATGGATGAAAAGTGATAACAAGTGTTGAATAGAATGTTTCTCTTTTATTTGTTTTTGTAATACTGATACGTGATGATGCAAACATATTGTAGTACTGAACTTTTTTCTTCTTTGGGCAATGTTTGTTGCTTCTTTTTTTTTTTGAAAACATGATGAATATGTCATTATAATGAGATGCAATTTCCCCATTCCTAACTTTGTGCAACTAGTAATATGTGAGGGATAAACACCAAGAGTTGAGAAGGTCTCAAATTGTATGAGTTTTACTAAATGGAAATGATGAGAGAAAGACAAGGTATTGCCAAAAATCAAATTTAGATCTGCGTACTTACTATTACTTGAAACTACTACATAGTTTAGCATGCAACTTACTTTCCATTTTATCTAGACTTAGATCCATGGATGGTAATTTGGTGGACAAAATCTGGTTTTGAGGATTTGATCTCTTTCGAATTTGGATACTTAATTTCACTTAATATACTTTGCAGGGCGGCGATTCTGAAACTACCGATAGAAATGCAAGGAAAAGGGGGACATGGTTTCGAATGAAGCATGTAAATGTTGGATAAGGTATTTTAAGATACAAATGTATACTTAGAAATCTTTCTGGATTTCGAACACCTTGCAAGAGATCTCGAATCATCATTGGGGTTTTTATAACCTTTTTCTAGCAATACAATACCTATAATTTTTGTGTACATATAGTTCCCTCGATTAAGGAGGCATTTCATTCCTCAAACTTAGGCGGGGTTGAAGGCAACTCTAAATCCCCTATTCTCCTACCTCATAAATTTTGAGTTCCTTCCCGGGAAGATTCTATCACGCAATTTCCAAAATAGGAATAAGAGTGTGGAATTAGGGAAAGATCAATCTCATGATGAGTAAGATGTAATTTTGTAGGAGCATTTAGATATCCCATAGTTGCTTTGTCAATGTCAACGTGATTTGAAATGACACACTTGCTCTCGCCTTCTATATATCTTAACATTTTAGTTATCGTTGTCTTACGAGCCAAAGGTTCAACACGAATCGAGACCGTGAAGTTTGTATCTTCTAATTCACTTCTTGGAGTAAAGTGATAAGTGGCGATTCTTCATTGAGTCTACAAGGAGGTTCTACTCTCATGGAATTTTTTCAATCGATATGAATTCAAACCCCTTTGTTAGATTTAACACTATTGTTTTATAGATTTTTAAATGCTCAACTCTAGTCTCATATACCTCAGATATTTGATTTGCAACAAGTTGTGAATCACCCAAAACCCTAATATTAAGAGCACCCATTATTTAGCCCCATTATTTGTACATTTAAAGTTTAACTTGAAGGAAAAGGAAAAATCCTTCCCTCGAAGAGGTAAGAATCACACTTTCCTTGACACCAAAATGACACTTGGCTCCATCAAAATGGAGATTCCAACAATTAATTGGAAACATGGATGTTGATCATCATTTTCCTCCTCTTCTTTACCTCGCTTACTTCAACCATACAAAATTCATTTCTGGAAGAGAAATTAGTCCTAAATTATGTCCCATACCCATAGAATCGAAAGGAAGGAGGATAGGTAAATCCTTCTCCAATAACTAATCAATCTTCAGTGTGGTTCCCAATGACATTGTCTCTACGTTGATGGTTTCACCTTTCACCGCTAGAATTCCTTCTATCAAACCCGTGATTTCTAATTCTATTGTATGAACCAACATTTCCTCTCGGTATTAAGTGTGTAGGTTTATTTAACTAATTTGTAGGAAGCTCAAACTCAGATTAGATCCCTGGCCTCTTTTTCAAGTTATCTAGGTGTATGTCGAAGGGTTTTTGATCACCATGCGCCATAAAGACCTTCCCTAAATGTAGGAACCGAACTTCCTAAAACAAAGTGGAGGGAATTGCCTTCATGTAATGAATCCAAGGATGTCTAAGGATCATATTATAGTTGGTTTCCCAATCTATAATATAAAACTTAGTTAAAACTATCTTAGGCCCGAGGGTGACTGACAACACTATAGTTTCGATCGATGTTTCTTTGAGGCTATCATATCCTCTTAGCATATTTTTTGTTGAAGAGCAATTGGTCTCTCCATAACCTATATTTTGAAGGAAAGATAAGGGGACTATGTTAACCACTTCCCCATCATCAATCATCGCACACTTTACATAGTTGTTGTAAATCTAGAATTGTAAAAACAACACCGAGATCACCTCTACGATATATTTCAAAGGTTGTCTATGGGTAACTTACTCGATGTCAAATACGAATCCAACATCTCTTTTATAATACCTTGGAGGATAGACATCAAAGTCCACATGGTTTATTTATGCCTCTAGAGGAGGGGTGACGTTAATCAAATGGCCAAGACCTAGTGCTTCTAATAGAGCAGATTTGTGAGCAGGGGTATTATTTAATAGATCCAAGAAAGAAACGTGAGAGAAGGTCTTAGTTAGATCACTAATTAAGTCATAAGATCCTACTATCTTCCCTAACATATCACAAATGTAAACTGATATAGTTGGGTAGATCATGATTGATGCGAAGAATAATCTAAGAGTTCAATGTCTAACTCCACCACCCCCACAATTTTCATTTGTTGGTGACCATCCAAAGGAGGTGCCACTTGTGGGTTTGACGAAGTTGAGGCTTCACAATCATGGGTCCCTATTACAATACCTTTGTTTGAACCATTGGGATATATTCTACCTTCCTTTAGAAACATGGGGAGAGGATCATTAAATATTCTAAGTGGTGTATTATGTGGGATAGTGGTCCCATGTAAGTTTTCTGAGTTGGTGTTGTTGGGTTCGCCAAAAACATGTCAAAAAATAACTGTCTTTGATCCTCTGGAAAATGCTGTAAAAAATTGTTACAATTGTGACATGTTATTGTGTCATTCCTGTGAACCCTATGGAAACTGTAATATACATCAGGATCATAATCTTGAGGCTTTTCATTTACACCTTGTTGTGGTCCAAAATTACAATTATTTATCAACTCGCTAATTGTTATAGTTAAATTTTAGGAACCCTTACACTTTGTTTTGGAATTGGTTCTGATACCCACCCGGGTATTGGTTAGGGCCTTGGGTCCGCATTGGTCTTGATTGTTGAGGCTGTTGTTGTTTTTACTATTGTTGATGGCTAAAATCTACAAAGATTTTCTAAGGGCGAGAAGTTATTGTTTCTCCGAATGTTTCATTGTTGTTTTTATTAGTAGTATTTGTATTAGGAGGACTAACAATATTATTAGGCTTCTTAGGCTGGTCAAGAACTCCATCCGTCGTGACTCCATGGTTCTTATTAAGGACCTTGGGCCCTTGATTATTGTTTTTACTATTAGAGTAACAGGGTTATTTTAGTTAGGGATGACTAACCTTCCATTTTCACCGTAAGTCTTATGACCACCGTTAATGGTCAAGTTGGTCAATTTGAAGATAATTATCTAGTACCTCTTCATAGCTCCTAAGTGAGAACTTTTGAACCTCTTCCTTTATCTTCCTATGGAGAGGGTGGAGGAAAAAATCACAAAGCTCTGTCTAATCCATATTTAGAGCGCTTGTAGAGGAGTAGAGAACCCATGGGGTGAAAAATCATTGTGCTCTTGTTTGATATGAAAGAATTCCTTGATTTTGTTCTCAAAAGTTTGTTCATATCAAAATCCTTAATAAATTATGATACAATTTTCTTGAAGGAGTGTATTGAAGCCTCCGGTATCCTATAGTACCAATCAAGAAATACCTTCTAGTGTCTTAGGGAAAATATTTGTAACAACTACATCCCATGGGAGCAGCTCTCGAATGGTTGTTGCATAAGCTTTGATGTGGGCGTTAGGATTGACCTCCCCTTTGAATTTTGGAAGATCAGACAAGGGGGAGCATTATTTTTAGGATGGAGAAGTTCGAGGCTCCTTAAGATATTTAGAATAGGTCCCCATTGTGTAAGTTTTCAACCATTGAAAATCCTTGTTGGGGAGGTGGAGGTTGCATTGATTGCTGAAATGGGACAACGTAAGCATTTGTTGGGGCGTATGGCATCCCTTGCGGTTGTCTATATGGACCAAGGTAAGTGTACATATCCCCTATTGAGATTTAGAATACATGTGTATGCAAGGGTTGGTTACTTTGATATGGAATCAAAGGCATAAAGCCAGTGGAACGTTACATTTCAAGCCGGTATGCCGTTTGAGAAATCATTTCCAACCGGTACCTATCAGAGATATCCATATGTGGCATGAGGGGGAATATCCAAGGTGCCTGTCCCAATCAAAGAAATATTCAAGGTTTGGAGCACCCATATAAATAGGAGGATTCTACGTAGTAGGTATTTGTCTGTAATTCTATGGATAGGGAGAAGTTTTTGCTTTCCCTGCGTATGAAATTTGAGAATTTTGGGAAAGCTCTAGCTCCTTGAATTTGTCTACCAATGGCGAGATGATTTCACCCATTAAAGGGGTGGTGCTTTTCTTTGGTGCTTGTTGTTGGATGCTTGGAGGTTGTTAAGGTTTGTGGTATCCTACTCAATTGTTTTCTATGCTACCACCCCTCATTAGCAATATTTTTAGTTGGTGGAGGGGTAGTGTTATTGTTTTGGAGTAGAACATCACCTTTTCCTTGCAGCCTATCAAAATCTCATTCTATATTCTGGAAACGTTGTTCACTCCTAGCATATCATGCTAAGTATTCCTCATCTAGATGCATGATTTGGTCTGATTGCATGATAATGGGTTGTCAAAACAATACTCGAGGAGATGAACTTGCTTCCGTAGTGAAATTCATGTTGTTTGAACTTGATTGTTCATCGGGATATGTCTACGTGATTTTGTCAAGTTCCTCAATACGCACAGAGGAACCAACACTGGTTCCCTGAAGAAGAGGATTTTGAACAGTTGAGCGGTTATCTTCCCACATTGAGAGTGAAGGTGATTATTTTGGTATACTTGTTTGATAGTTGTACATGTCAAAAACTAGGATGGGTCGACCGTACTCATCATATCCTAACATATTCGGGGGTATAAGAATACCCGCATAATAAAGGATGGAAGAAGAAAGTGGACACACTTAGAGAATAGCTTTTCACGTCGGGTTCACTAATTTGTACAAAAGAAAATCAAAATGTGACCTTCTTTACACCTGACTTCCTAAGGTTGTGCCGAGACAACCAAAGGTAGAATAGAAACAAATATGTGTGTGTGTGTGTGGCAATGATGGATAATCTAATGAGGTATCCTTATATCTTCGACATGTAATAACGAGATTTATGAATCTAAGGTGAATAATTCTCTCCTAACCTAAAGTAGCGTGATTGATCGATCCAATATGATAGTTTCTCGAAGAATCCAATCAATATTGAGCTCTGTCGAGATTTTATTCACTAGTTGTTGAACACACGTAAATTGACTGTGGGTTCCTTGTATAGATTTATAGATAAGGTCATGGAAGTAATAACGAGAGGTGTAATAAAGCCACAGGGGACTATGGTCGATTCTTTGTTTTGGTCTAGAAGATCTTAGCTTGATTGACTATTATGTTCAATAATGAAAGTTGTGCAATGATATAGGGTGGAAGTGGTGATGATCTAAATAGTGACACACACAACCAGTGTCGATATCTAATTGGTTAGTAGACCCGTTGGGTTGTGGGACCTGAGTATCACAACTGAAAACTCGTGGAGGCTATGGTCCTGTTATGGTCATGTGTGTAATCAAACCCTGTTGTCAGGAGCAGTCCAATAATTGTAGGCTTGATTAGCATTGATTTTTAGCATGTTTACTTGTTCTATTTTCTCAAATAATGTAACACGTGTGTGTAATAATGTCAAACGTAAACTTGTAATAATATATGTTATCAACTCTGCCCGTTGGGTCATGTGGGACCAAAGGATCACAATCGTATATTTTTTTGTCATGGACAATTGATGGTCACACCGAATGAAATTGAAATGATCTTGATAAAAAAACTAACTACAAAAAGTAATATAATCTATGTTTTTAGGGTTTTCGTGCAATATATCGAGCAAAACCACGAAATCAAACTAATCTAATAAAAGTAATTTTTTTAATCTTTTCTAGTTTTTAAGCATTGCATTCTAATCTAATAAACAAACTAAAGACAAGTAATCAGCCGGATGTAGCTAGTTACTTGTGAAAATATGTGAATCTAAATCTAAAACAAATAACCTAATCTAATCAAAACCCTTCAAACCCTACCTCAGAGGTGAAAAACAAATCATGACCTTGAAAGAGCTATTGTTCCCTACAACTTCCCCGTAATGTCAAAGAGAAAATTTCTAATTTCTAATGATTTGATCTACTTGCAATTGAGTAATCAATTGAAATGAACAATTTTACTACTCTACTTGATATGTAATTTAAACTAATCATTTAAAATTGAAAATTTGACAAATGAAGCAAACAAACAAGTAATTCCAACCTCGATAAACAAGAACTTTGAAAAATCCTGTCAGATCTATGTTTGTCCCCCGCTTGTTCCTTTCATTCTTTTTGTGTTCATATGAGTCCAAATAATTGGTAATGCAAGAACAATAGTAGAATAATACGCTTGAGCAATGGAATTTTGAAGGAATTCTGTTACAATGCAAGTAGAAGAGAGATAATACAAGGGATCTCGAGCTTGGCTATGCAATTCCAAGCAGGATTGTGGTAGTAATACTATGGAAGATATAAAAGTTCTTAGGATTTTTTCTTGAATACAAGGATGTAATATATAAGAATTGGGTTTGAGATGTGACTTCATGCATAAGGCAAGAAGAAGAAATTCCAACTAACTAAAGCACATGAAAAATAAAAGAGGGAAGGGGAACCATATAATCAAAACTATTTTTAGACAAATTGGTTCACAAACACATCCTAAAAGTGAAGTTAAGTCGTCACATTTTGAAAACATGCATGATGGAATCTAAAAAAATTCTCAGATATCTACCCCATAGTGGTGGTCCTAGCACTAAAGGATGAAACAAGCACAGGGATGAAGTGAGAAGTTGGAAAAAGCATGGAAAATCTATGTAAGGATGTATAGGCTATAAATATACATTGTACATGGGTTTTAGAGCTCGAACATCTTCTAAAAAACGTGAATCATCATTGGGGAATTTTTTTAACTATTTTTTTATAATGTAACACATGAAATTTTGGGTGCGTATAATGTCTTCTATTCATTTGTTGGTTGATTGCTAGGATAACTAGTTTCCTGATTCCAATGTCATAACCACAACTCAATCTATAATCTACCCTTTTCAATAAAATGTAAAAATTGAGTAAGTGTCTACAATAACATAACTAATATTCATTCTATTTCACATATTCCATTTTGTCAATAAAACAACAAGAATTCAACACACTTCCTTTCCATGCATCTATGTTTTTCAAAAATACAGTATATACATCAAGCAACTTTAAATGCTTACAAATTTAGGAGAGTTTCATTTCTAGAAAAATAAACACTTAAGAATTCCTTTCACTATAACATTACAATATAACTATAGGAACTAACAATTTTACAAATCATTCTTGTATATTCCAATACATTAAATCCTTTCCTTATTACTAAGACTAATCCTTTCCAATAAGGTAAGAAACCAAGAGATCTTTATAAATTTACTAACTCATTTTAATCTTGAAAATAAATGGGATATTACAACTTTCCTTCAAACATAAAATATTAAAAACTTCCACTCAAGGTGGGAATAATAATATGATCAGACAAAAAGATATTTTCAACAAGGTCAAACACAAATCTTCTCCCAACTTGAGCTTCAATCTTGCAATCTTCAATCTTTTAAAAGATGGGATCACAATACAAAGGAATAGGGAATAGGCAATTCTCTCTACCCAACCTTTAATCTAGTAAGGGAGAAGCCATCCCTTATTAGCCCCCAAGCCCCAAAAAAGAAAAATAAGGGATCTTGAGAAACATTTGACAACTATTTACAAGAGTGGATTCAACAAACAAAAATCAATCTAAGGCATGCAACACATTTACATGGACACACTCAATTTTTTTCGGAACATTCTCAATCAACACGATAGGCTTGTTATCAAGCCAAAAATAAGAAAGGAATATGGGAACCACCTCCTTTTTCCTCCAAAGTGAAGTGGGAGTTTCACCCAAAGCCTCCATGTGCACAATACATCAACAAAACAAACTTATCTCTCCCTTGCAAGTATGCAACAAACGACCATGTATTTATTTTTCACTCCCCATAAGTGAAACTCCTAGTCACACTCCCTTAAAAATTCAAGCCTCACATCTCCCTTTTCCTCCCCAATGGTCCCATAAATCCATCTCCACACACCCAGCTTAAGGTAACTAACCAACCACACAAAACAACCACATTCACAACACTCATACAAACTTAACAAGAACACTTTTTCACATCTATAAATATAATAAGAAAAAAAACAAAGTTGGAGAGCCTATCTATCTATCAATCTTCCAAGAGAACTTCAATCCAAGCACACTCAAAAAGAAACTAAAACAAGCTCCCAAATCTAAAAGTGCAAGAGAAGGAAAATGAACAAGTAACTCCAATTCCATCAAATTCTATCAATAAGTAGAAATGAGATGTGAGGATGATAAGGTGGCTCCATGTAGGATGCCACTTCATCATTCATCCATTCCAACACACAAGTCAAAACACCATGCTCAAGACAATAAATGAACATCTAAGACTATGACAACCCAAAAGACACTCAAACTTTCACACCATGCCTACCAAGGACCAATTAACTATGGTAAGTAAGAAAATGCCATTATTTTCATGCTTTTACACTCCAAAATGGATAAATAAGTCTAAAATTAACTCCCCATACCATAAGTATGGTTTTTGGGTAAATTTAAGAGGCATGGGACAAACTTAGCTTGTCCCACAAGTCTCCAAAAAAGCATCCAAAGTCAAAATCCTAATTTTGAAGTTGGGGAGAGTACAAAACACAATAACCAATACAAATATATCCTACATCCGTAATATTTCAAGGACCATCTACCCTCATAATTATCCCATTGTCACATCCTTATTTTAGTCAACAAATTAAGTTGGATTAACTAATTAAGAAAAAATAATAATTGTTAACAAAGTGACAACAATTTCCAATAATATAAATACATATACACAATTAAAACACACACAAAATTAAAATAAGGTGAAAACATTTCAAGCCATGGCCACACATGTGAGGTCACCCCCCATGGGAAACCTTCTAAATAAGCATGAAAAAACAACACAACATAACATTACACAAGTTGTCAAATTTTGGCCATGTTACACAACACCTTAAATTATTTTGTGATTGGTCCCCTGTCCCTTTCGATGTATGTGATAAAATATCCTCGCAACAAAAAAATCTCTCTGTCCTTACGGTACGTATTAAATACATCGAGACAAATATACATATAAAAATCAATACTCATCATCCAAAATTAAGTAATTCTATCATCTATCAACATATAAAATAATTTTATTCTAACATCCATGAGATTATAATTCTACTAAGAACATCCAAAGTATAACGTGTCGCTGTAAAATCTAAATAATGAAAATCAACACATATCAAGCTATCTACCAATGTCATCTATTGTATCATAATCAAAATGTGAATCACACCATGTCAATAGTCAAAATATTTGCATATTCTATCATCTACTCGATCAATGTATCATATTCAAAATATCTAAGTATCACCTAGAAGTAATATCAATGTAATGAAAATGGTGTCGAAGAGGAGTTGACAATACATGGAGTTAGTACCAATAAGTGAATAGGTATGTGTATCGCTGGTTTATCACAATGTCAATAAAAAGAATTTATATAAAGACGCTATAATATATTCAACTAGACATGTATAGTATAGATCATATTGTAGATCAAAAGATGATTTTCCAATACAACCGAAGGTTAAAGAAATGTAACTACGAGGCTCGAGATATGGTAGTTTATGTGTTTGGAATAGTGCATTAATAAGAAACCCTAATATTCCAATGGGTCCACTTAAATATAAATAGGTTGAATTTTATAATTTAGCAAATTATTTGTCTTTTTGATTTTGTAATGTCCACTCCTTTTCGACACTTATTTGACTATGATTTTTATTAATGTTGATTGAGACTTGAACTTATTGTTATATCTTGGATAAATTATAGATAGACTTGATGGACGTTATGATTGTTATTATGTTCGATGACTATATTTAGATTATTGAACTAACCCTATGAATTATTGGATGTTGAGAGTTATTAATAATGTGAGGATATTAGGGATCAATGATATGTTGTTGAATGCATCTAGTATATATGAGCTACAATAGATGTACGTAATTCAATAGTTGTCGTAAAAAATGAATCATCATAGTTGGTAAATGTTAATGGATAAGGAAGAATTGTGATTGTAAATAATTAATAAGTTAATTATGTGTTTTTATCCTTTAACGTATTGATTTTAGTAGATGATCGATCTAGTCTTGTGATCTCATTATTAATGATGAAATGGTAGAATTGAAATATGTTGAAATTGCAAATAATTGATGGAATTGCTTGGCTTTGATAATGATTTGGCTATGTTATATGATGATGTGAATTGATTGATACACATGTTTTCATTGTTTTTATGTTCTTGATATGGCCATGAGGCCGAAGAGGTATTGTTTTGATTTTTGCAGGAATTTATATCACAACAAACAAAAGGGGATAAAAGACCAACAATGAAATAATATTGAGTATTGTAACAAGGTCACCTTGAAAACTTGTGTTTTTATATGTTCCTATGTTATTGATGAATTTATTAGAGGTCTCCATTAGGGGTGACCTCAAATGTGACCAGGGTAGATGTGTTTTTTTCCCTTTTGTTTTAATTATTTTGTGAGTATGTGATTTATTATTGTAATATGTTTCACTTTATTAATATTAGTTAATGTGCCCTTATTTAAGTTGAGTAATCATGCTAATTAAAATTAATTTGGGATGTGACCAAGGGATTTTTAATTTTGGTATATTTTGATAATAATGGTATAACTTTGATACCAAATGATAGAATAGAATAAGATTGCAATGACCAAAGAGGGATGGAAGCCTCACAAATATTATTGATCATGAAATCAGATTACATTATAATGCAAGAGCTGTAATAATTATAGATATTAGATAGCCTCATATGGATAGACATGACACCTAGCAGCAGACACCAACTACGAGATGATAAGACCCATATCACATGCACATGTAATTACTACTAATACCAATATTGAATGTTATCCAACATAACAATATCAATGCAAGTCACTAGACTAGAGTGCACATGTTGCACATTATTAAATAAAAGACAATGTAATAAAATGCAATAAATATGCCTATGCTAAATTATGTTAACATTCCCCCTTTAATTTTGCATAGTTTCCAATGAAGTGGAGAGGAACTCTCTCGAATAAAGGTGAATTTGTGACGTGCAAGTGACTTAGTGAAAACATTTGCCTTCTTGCTCACCGTAGGATAGAACTGGAGCTGTATGTTGTGCTTCAAGACATGCTCGCATATGAAATGAACCTGTACTTCAATATGCTTGGTTCTCTCATGAAATACTGGATTGCGAACAAGCTTCAGAACTCCTTCATTATCAACATATACTGGAGTAGATTTATGTTGTGGTAGACCAATTCCTTCTAGTATTCAAGAGCCATATTGCTTCACAAACAGCTTCACCTGCAACTCGATACTCTGCTTTTGTAGAAGAGTGGGAAACAAAGTTCTATTTCTTGCTTCCCCATGATATCGGTCCAGATCCCATAAAGAAGACGAAGCCTGATGTTGACTTCCTATCATCCATGTTTCCTGCATGATCTGAATCTGAATATCCTGTCAAGAAGAAGTTGTCGTTCTTCTTGTACTCTAGACCAAGGTCAACTGTACCCTTTAGATATCTCAATATTCTCTTTGATGCTTTCCAATGACATATTTTCAGTTCTTGCATGAAGCGTGATAAATAGCCGACAAAGAAAGCTATATCTGGTCTAGTATATGTCAGGTAAATGAGACTCCCGATCAACTGCCGATAGAGAGTTGCATTCACCGGTGGTGATGGATCGGAATGAGATAACTGAAGTCTCGCTTCCATAGGTGTAGCAATAGGAGTGCAGTCCATCATCCTAAATTTCTTGAGCGTTGTCTTGGTGTATTTCAACTGCGACACAAAGATATGATTCTCTTTTTGCCATACTTCCAACCCAAGACAATAGTGCATGAGCCCGAGATCTATCATGTCAAACAATCGATTAAAATCCTTCTTTGTTGCATCGATCATCTTCATAGAACTTCCTGTAATGACTAGATTGTCAACATAAACAACCACAATGACAATCTTCCCCTTGCTTTTTGAGGTAGAGATTGGGGTCATAAGGATTCCTTTCGAATCCATGACTTATGAGATGCTCATCAATTTTGATGTACCATGCCCGGGTGCCTGTTTTAGGCCATATAGAGATTTTATGAGTCTGCATACCATCATCTCTTTTCTTGGTATTACATAACCCTCTGGCTGAGTCATATAGACTTCTTCTTGCAAATCTCCATTAAGAAAGGCACTTTTCACATCCATTTGGTGGACTTTCCAACCAAATTGTGTAGCTAGAGCAAAGATCATCCTGATTGTCTTGATCTTGGCTATGGGAGCAAATGTCTCCTCATAATCAATGCCTTCTTGTTGTGCATACCCCTTTGCTACAAGCCTTGCTTTATACTTGTCAATAGTCCCATCTGATTTGTACTTAGTCTTGAATATCCATTTGCATCCAATGGGTTTCTTCCTTGGTGGAAGGTCGATAAGTTGCCATGTGTTGTTCTTCATCACTGACTGATACTCTGAATCCATGGCATCTTTCCAACCTTTTGATTGTAGGGCTTCCTAAACTGTAGATGGCTCAATTGTTTCAACAACTCTGCTCATTAGGGCATAATTGACCTCTTCACGAGCTTGACTGCGAGTTCTCGGTCCAGGATTAGACGATGTGCTAGGTGATTCATCCAAATTTGCATCTCTTATTAATTGAGTATACCATTTAGGTAACTTATTAGTTGTTCCATTGATTGTGGTGGATCCAAGTTTTCACCATCATCTAATTCATCACTTGTCATCTTCAAAGGGGAACATCAAATTTTGTCTTCACAAGAGGTGTATTCTGCATGTTTGTTGAGTCGTTGAGTGGAGCATCTTCTTGTTTCTTCTCAAAGAACTCAACATCCCTACTTTTGTATACTTTCTTTGCTTTCAGATCCCATAATCTATACCCAAGTGCTTCTTCACTGTATCCAATGAATATCAGTTTCTCAGCTTTCATATCCAACTTGTTCCTATTCTTCTTGGGTATGTGCATGCTAGCTTTACACCCAAATACTCTTAGGTGTGCAATTGATGGTTTCCAATTTGACCATGCTTCTTGAGGTGTCACTCCTTCAAGAGCTACATGGGCACTCTATTCAACAAATAGACTGCAGTTCTTGCAGCTTCTACCCAAAATGTCTTTGTTAAACCTGAGTCATCAATCATACATCGCACCATTTCCATGATAGTATGATTCCTTCTCTCAACTATACCATTCATTGTGGTGTGTGAGTAGGAGGCATTTGTCAACGAATCCCATGAGCTTCTAGGTAAGTCTTGAACTCATTGCTTGTGAATTCCCCCCTCAACTGAAAGCGAGAGTTTTGATCTTGCGACCAACTTCATTCTCAACAAGTGCTTTGAACTTCAAATGTCTCAAAGGCTTGACTCTTGTTTCTTAGAAAATATATCCACATCTTTCTTGAGTAGTCATCAACACAAAGCATGAAGTATTGACATCCGTAATGACTTGGTTACATGGGCCCGCAAAGATCGATGTGCACCAAATCAAGCTTTCCTTAGCTCTATATGTGTTCTTCGGAAGGGTACTGTGTGTTTTTTCCAGCTAGGCAATTGTGACACTTGTCGAGTGTTGTGCTTGAGTGTAGGCAATCCTTTCACCATGTTGCCCTTTTGAAGTGTTTGGAGATAGCCAAAACTGATGTGACCATATCTCATGCCATAGTTCTCAGATTGTGTGTCTTTGGCCACTAGAGCTTGATCATCCTTGTGCACAAAATCAAGTTGGAACATGCGTCCCACATTGGAGGCTCTTGCTACAATCTTGGAACCTCTTGACTTATCTCTTATCAAACACACTTTTTCTCCATTATTATTGTCAAAATACAACTTCAAGTTGTGATCAAGGGGTTGACTAACTGATAGCAAATTCTTGGTCAACCTGGTACATATAATACATTTGTGATTTTGCAGTCATGCTTTCCAAGAGGTAGTGAAATGTTTCCAATCCCCTTGACACTGTATGATGAGTCATCACCTAATGACACATGTTTCTTGTTAGGTGAGTCACGTAGTTTGTAGAACCAATCCTTGCATCCAATCATGTGTCGTGTTGCACCCAAGTCAACATACCAGATATCTTGTGTGGACTTGGTTTCTTCATAAAATTGAGCGAGAATACATGTGGTGTCCTTCATCCGAATCATCCTCATGTTTGGCAATGTACCCTTGTTGTTTGGTTTTCTTTGCCAATTACCATTTTTCTGCCCTTGATTGTTGTTTTTGTTGGACTTCCTTTATTTGAATTATTGTTACCCTATTGGTTGTTGGGTTTTGAATTGCTTGATGAACCCTTTTCGTAGGAATTGTACCAACAATATTTGATGTCATGTCCCCTCTATTACAAATGGGACACTTCTTGGTGTTGTCTCATTGACTTTGATTTTTTTTTTGGGACTTTTTGTGATTGGACTGAAATTTCCCCTTTCCTTTATGATTGGAAGATAGTGTTTGCTCATCTTCATGATCTTTGTTGTTCATTGCCTCTTCTTGTTGGAGTAGATTGACCAACTTCTCAAAGGTGATTGTGTGTTCACTCATATTGATAGTTGTCACAAAGATTCTATAGGAAGGAGGAAGTACTCGCAACACAATTGGTACGAGATCTTCATCACTCATCTCTTTTCCCAATGCCAATAGAGATGCCCTCAAAGTAGCAACTCGTCTCAAAAAAACTTCAACCTTCTCATTGTGCTTGAACTTGAGAGTATGCAGTTGTGATAGTAGGTTGAGGATGGCATTCTTGTTCTTTGCCTCATAGACTGTGCTCAACTTATCCCATGCATCCTTAGCCGATGTGGCATCTCTAATGTGGGGTTGCACATTGTCTCATTACGCTAAACAAGATGATCAACTTGGCCTTTTGATTGGCCCTGTCAAATTGAACTTGTTGTCTTCCATCATCAAGTGATCTTGTTGTTTTTCCATCTACAACTGTCCATAGGTCTTCAAACTCAAGTAACACCTTGATCTTCCATTTCCATGCAACATAGTTATCTCCTTTAAGTAGTTGTGAATCTGGCAAGAAGAAATTTGGTGCTTGTGCACCCATTTCTACAATCTGAATTTCTGAAACTCTAAATTTTTGATAAAGGGTAAGGCTCTTATCACTCTAGGATTATGGTCTCCCTCTCAATATACCATCAGCCATATACCAAACCTTTCTATATACGCTCCTTCGATATACCCATCGGTGCGTGGAAGAAGATCACCCTTTCACTATACCATCGGATGGAAAGAGGTGTTAATGCACGTGAAAGAATTTAGTACGTGGTACTTAGACAAGATTTGGAGAGGGGTTTGTGCAAGCAAAAACGGATGGGAAGGCTCAAATGTGTGTGTATTGTGTCCTTATTACTCCCTGTCAATTTTATAGGGTCAATGCCTGGAAGATGTTTAGGCATGTGTTAGGCGTTAAGTGCATAGTAGTCGCGACGGCATCACCCGTAAGCGCTTCCTGGAGGCACCGTATATATATACCGAGCGTTCTTTATGAGATCAAAGATCTCGTGTGATAGAACCAAACATAAAATGAAAAATTTGTACCTTTTTTTTTCACTTTATGCACCAAGATTAGTACAAAATTCTCCAAAATTACATCGAAATGAAGTTTTTGTGTCCCCCCTCTTTACAAAAAAGGGTTTAGAATCACAAAATACACAATTTAGGCCAAAAATATTTTTTTACCCCCAATAGGTGTTTTTCCACTAAATTTAGCGGTGGCTCTAAATGTGTTTGGTGAGCTTCTAAATTTGGAAATTTCCCAAAATTTATTAATTTCTCCAAATTTTCCAAAATAAAAAATTAATAGAAAATATGGAGAGACTGGGAATTGAACCGGCCGACTGTTTGTTCCCAAGATCCAAACAAATAATCTGAATATTGTTTTCACCTTTTCTCACAAGCCATGATCCGGGTTTTCTAAAATTTTGACAAAGCATCATACAATATTTTTCTTGAAACCCACAAAATTTTAGAAGAATTGAAATCTTATTTTTTGAGATCTTACCAATTTACCAGCTAGATCTGATTTTTTTCGAAAAAAAAATGATCCAACTTGTACAGACTTTTCGTGACATGTAGAGGCCGAATATGAAGATGATGTAAACTGTAAAGTTGTGCACCTTATTATTATCTTTCTAGAAAAAAAAATGGCACATCTTTCCGACATTGTATGAAAAATTTACGTTTTTTTCTAAGAGCTATCTGCTGGAATTTTGTTGACGATCGCTTGACCTTTGCTCCCGAATTCTTCACACCTCCACTTTCAGATCTGATTTTTTTTTTTTTTAGATCTGATCTTTTTTTTTTTTTTGATCTGCAATTTTTTCAAGATCTCTCTCCTTTTTTTTTTTTTTTTTTTAAGATCTCTTTTTTTTTTTTTTTTTCACAAATCTTTTTTTTTTTTAGATCTGCAATTTTTTCCAAGATCTTTCTCCTTTTTTAAAGATCTCCAAATCTGAAATATTCCGCCAATATGTTAGATCAATTGGCTATGCCAATGACTAATAAAAAAATTTACCTTCCAAATAAGTGGATAGGTCAAATTTTAGTTGATGGATGCTTGGGAGGAATGGAGGTGCATGGATGCTTCAATGGCTCTCCTTTGATGCAAATCTTCTTCTCCAATGGATCCTCTCCAATAGTGCTCCTCTTCAACCTTGCTTGGATAGAACCTACTCTGATACCAAATGATAATAATGGTATAGCTTTGATACCAAATGATAGAATAGAATAAGATTGTAATGACCAAAGAGGGATGGAAGCCTCACAAATATTATTGATCATGAAATCAGATTACATTAAAATGCAAGAGCTGTAATATTTATAGATATTAGACAGCCTCATATAGATAGACATGACACCCTAGCAGACACCAACTACGAGATGATAAGACCCATCTCACATGCACATGTAATTACTACTAATACCAATATTGAATGTTATCCAACATAAAAATATTGAATGCAAGTCACTAGACTAGAGTGCACATATTGCACATTATTAAATAAAAGACAATGCAATAAAATGTAATAAATATGCCTATGCTAAATTATGCTTACAGATTTTCCTTGATTATAGTATGGATTTGAAATGTATTTTATTAGTTTTAGTGTTGGGTACTCAACCTTGTATGTCAAACTCGAATTTTTGCATAAGGGCCATTTTTAGAGGCTTGTGGGACAAGTTAGGCTTGTCCCATGCCTTTTAAATTCACCTACCAAATATACCTATGCGGTAAGGGGTCAAAAGTAGGCCCCATTATGTGATTTAGAAGGTAAAAAAGTGAAATTATTGCACTTCCTTACATGAGCTTTTAAGTTTGTCCTTTGAAGTATGGTTAATGGTTTGTGTGTGGAAGGATAACTTTTCATATTATCACCCACCAATTTATGATATTTGGGATTGGTATTTAACCATGAGAAGTGGAGTGGAGGAGAAGTGATGTGGCATCCTACATGGAGCCACATCACCACTCTCTTCTCACTTTTCTATTTATGTATGTTGTTTTGAAGTTTTTAAGGTTACATGTTTTATTTTCACTCTTGAATTTTGGAGGAGCTTGTTTTGGAGTTATTGTTGGGAGCTTGGGAGTTTGTTTGTGATCGATTTAGACTTGGAAAACCTTGGAGATTGTTCTTGTGGATTGGATACTCTTGCAATGGCAAGTAGGGACTTCACCCATGTATTTTTATTTTTTATTTGTTGTCAAATGGTTGTAAATGAATGAATGTTGTGTGTTTTGGTTTTGGGGATAGAATGGCCTTAAGGTTGTGTAGGAGAAAGAAAATGGGGATCTATTGAGGGAGGGATAAGATTTTATGTTATGCATTTGAGGGAGTTTTGGGTTGGGTGTCCCACCTTGTGATAATAAGAAAGATTTCTTATTTATCTTGATATGTTTATTAAGGAAGGGATAAAAGTTTGAGGGAGACATAACAAAAATTGACGAAGGGATAAGAGTTTGGTTTTGGTTGTGTGAATGAAGTTTTTGGAGGCTTTTAAGGTGGGCACTTAACCCATTAGGAGGCATAAGTGATTCCCCATGTTTCTTCTCTCTCTTGGCTTGGATATTGAGCCTTTGTGCTTGGAAAATTGTATGTTGTTGCTAAAAAAATATTGTACTTTTTGTGTTGAAATTTTTGTGAGAATGGTTGTTATTGAAGCCTTGTAAAATTTGTCATGGTTTCTTAATACCTCTTATTGCTTCATTGTTGGGGCTCAAGGCCAATGAGGAGGATTCTTCTCCTTCTCATTGGATTATAGGTTGGGTGGAGAGCGTTGCCTACTCCCCTTTCCTTTTTTGTTTTGTTTGGCTATTGAAGAAATGAAGGAGCTCAAGTTGTCATCTTGGAAAGTGTTGTATTGAAGAAGATCAAAGAAAGAGATAGTTATTTTTATAAATTTGGCCATGTTGTTTCCACTTAAGTGGAAGGCTTGTATACTCTTGTATTTTAAAAGGGTTTTTTGTAAATTTTATTATCAAGTTATGTATTAGAAGTGATTGAAGAAAGAACCTTTGAAAGTTGTATTTATTGAAAATGTATTTCCTTCAAATCTGGAAATGAAATCAAAGTTGCTTGTGTTTTCATTTGGTAAAATGGTTGTGTTTGTATTGGAAGAATGTGTGGAAGTTATACTTGTTTATTTCTTTGTTGAAATGGTTATCATTTTTGTTGTGAAAAGAAAAGAAACTTGCATCTAGTAATGGTTAAATTCCTTTCTCTATTTTATAGACAAATGCATTTCAGAAGAGGAAATCTTGTAGTTAAATTTCATACCTTGTAACAATGGAAAATTTACCCATTTAGTGCATTTTATCAAAAAGAGAGTAGTCTTTCCACTTATATATTCTCATATTAAATCATTGAGTTAGAAATTTGAATATATATATATATATATATAAATAATATATATATGTATATGTATATCTCTTTTAAAATAAATTGTATTATTGCATAGTGACCGATGTTGGTTGAACCAACGTTGACGTCGAAAAAACCAAACATCGAAATCGAATCTCATCAATCTCTCAAAAATTGCAAAGAGTTAATACAATTAAATTTTCCTTAAGTTTCATGATTTTTGTTGCTTGGAAAATGTAAAAAGAGACTATATTTGTCTCGAAACTTGTAAAAACACATAGAAATTTATATATTGAATAATATATACATTTATTTGTGAGGTGACAAAATAGGTCGATTTGCAATAACCGACGCCACAACCCTATCAACATCAATAACATAGTGAGAACCGTAGTCGGTTAAGCGGCCATGGGATCGGTGTGTACCTTACGCGGATCTCCTTTTGAAAAAAATGTGTTATAGATCAAACCAAGCCTTAAATGACCAAACTAGAATGTAGATCTTTAATGATTATATAAACATCAAAACACAAACACACACAGATCCATCACTAATACATGGTTAAACATACACACATATACACACACACACACACACACACACACACATATATAAGTGTATACACTCCTAGATCAAAAAATGGGGTTTCCCCAAATAAAAACTCAAGAAATGTAAATAACTAAATACCCCAAACCAATTCATGTGGAATCTCTACTAATAAAACAAATAAATGTATAACCTTGTAATAGAAAACCTATGAATAAACTAAATAAATAAAAAGGAATGGAATGAAAGTCTCCTCCCATTGTAAAATTGGATCCAAAGAAATTTCTCCATGGTTTCCTCTTGCTTCTATGGCTTCCACTCCTCCAACTTGCAAATCAAAATGAAACAAATGAATGAGTTTATGGTAAAAGAAAGAATAAGAATACCTCATAAGGATATTTAGGGTTATTTTGAGACAACCTAAATCTAAGGGTTCATATCCATTTAATCTAAGGGTTGAGGATTAACCCTACACATTTCAAGTTGTGGCATTTTATGGGGTTGGGTAATTTTAATTAAAGTATGGGTATTAGATGAATGGGGCCACTTAATGGCTTAGGAGTAAGTTGAGACTTTAGCCTTAGATTATTAAGTAAATAAATGACATTGGAATTCTAAGGATAAATTTAATAATTGTGAAAGGGGTAACTTAGATGATAATGAGAAAAGGATTAATTATTGGAAATTTAAAATGTATTGTTAATAACCTTAAATGGGGCTTTGTTAAGTTGAGTAGTATAAACTAACTTAGGGTATATTAATTAAAACTAACTTAGGAGGTATTTTAAATAAGATGAAATAATGGAAATAAGTTAGCTCATATTTTAATGAGAATCAATGGAAACCCTAAAGAGGATTTAAACTAAATGTTTAAGAACAAATTAATAATATTTAATTATTAATTTAATTACATTAACCTTACAAGATATGTGGAATTTATTAAACGATAAATATTTAAACCTAGTTGATAGTTATCTTGTTGCAACCCTTTTAAACAAAAAAATTATTCTTATTTTTTTGTCTAATAATTATTGAGTTTTGTCTTGGGTTTTGTCCATCGAAAATTGTGGGTGTTACACTTGGTATCAAAGATATGGGTTCAACACTTGAACCTCTGGGATTAAGATAATAATAACAATAATAAAATTTGTTTAGATTGTGAATTCGCCTAAGTAGGTGTCTTTTCGATCCCGTTTATAAGGAAATGTTAATTATGTTGATATTTTTGGTTCTTGTGCGAACTTTTAATGTTCTAGTTCATGTATAGAAATTTGGTTATGATTTTGGTTCCGAGGATGTTGGTTAATGGGTTCCTAGTTCTTGGTTATGGTCATGTGATGGTGTTGACCCCATAGAGACCCTCCCTTATCTGGATTGTTATTTTGTTTGGGCGTAACTCTTGGGAATTAGTGCTAGAGGTAATGTTTAGGGGTCATTTTGGAGGAGATCCAGAGATTGATTAGTTGTTGAACTCCCTTTTTCTTTAGTGGTTAGGAAAGTTGGGTTTTTGGTTTGGTAATTGCATCTTGGTTTTTGTCATCGCACTTTGGACTTAATCCCCATTTGAGAGAGTGATATCATGACATGATGTCATATTAGACCCATTTTGTATGTATATTCTAAGAAGTGAGTGTGATGATATCGAGTACCCCTACCGGTGGCCATGAAGGGATGCAAAGTGATTGTGATGTGAATATTTCATGTGTTATATTTGTAAGCTTAAGTTCTCTTATCATGGACCAACATTTTATTTTAATGTTTTGTTGATAAGCTCTAGGACTCTTCTTATTATTTTATCTTATTGTGATATTTTTCAAGGATTGAAATGTGGCTACTTAGCCATTTCTTTTGTTTTTGATATTTCTTGGATTTTACCTTTGTTTGGTAACTCGGAGCTTGTTGCCTCGATAGCCACTTGGCTAAATGTCATCAAGAGTGTTACGTTATTTTCTATTTTTGGATGAGTTGGTTCTATCTTGGTTGTGTTATGTTCTCTCATTGTATGGGGGTACACCCTAGGTGTTTTGGTTGTTATCCTAGGTGCTTCAGATCATGCCTTGGTTTTGGAGTGATGTAATGTGTTGTATAGGATCTCTTGGGTGATATTTTCAATACTCATAACTTCCTTAGAGTGAGGATTCCCCATGTCATGTGTAAGTATAGTTGGTAGTTTTGACAGTGATTATGTTTTTCTTGCACCCTGGTATGAGTTGTGTTCATCGTCGGATAGATGTGATACTCTCTATGAACTTATGGATTATGTTTGGGATGGAATAACTCTTGGAAAATTATGGGATTCTTGTGGATAATGTACTATTGGGATGTGATGGTCCACCGATGGGCATACATGAGTCCTAACTTGGTTATTTGTGTTATTTTAGAAAAGATTAATGTTTTTAACTAAATACCTTGGGAAAATATGAAAATGCTTTAGTTCATTAGCAACATGGTGCTTATTTTAGTCTTGATGACCCATGATAGATATACCCTTGTCTTAATATCTTAATTTTTTTTAAAGTATACCACATTATAATCCATTAGTATCGAATTATGTTGAGACAGATATGGATGCATTTTGGGATTCTTTTTGGAACCTTGTACTTAGAGATTTTGGTTTTATGGGTATTAAGGTATCAAACTTGGTTGTGTTTTTTTCATGCTCTTTCATCCAAGGTTATAACTCTTGGCTTAGAAAGTATGTTTTGAGTGAATCTTTTGGTTGCCCTCTTGTTATGTTGATGTTCTCTTGGTAGAAAAGTGTGGTGTCCTTAGGGTAATTTTCCCCTTGTCATCTTGACTGCTTGGTTGGTGGTATCTTGTGGAGGTATAAGTTTTGTTTGGAAACCTCCTCTTTTTATAGTGAACCTATTATGAGTAAACTGTAAACATTGTTTTCTCCCTCACACTGACCTAAACTCCTTAAACTTGTAAAGGAAAATTTATAACTTCATAAAGTACATCTTCATCGTATCTCTTATTGATACTTGTGGAAACTTACTTGGAATGCATCTGTGATGCATGTAACTTTTGGGAAAGATTCTTGTAAACTTGGTGTGTCCCATTTTGGTTAATGACCTCTTGTTTCTATAACTTAATAATGTGGTAAGCTTGGCTTCTTCTACTCATTAAAATTTAATTGGTATTGTGATAAACCTGGGCATATTAGAACTCTAATTGGGAGGCTTGGACCCTCGAAACTTAATAAGTAAATCTTGGACACTAGGAAGAGGGTTTCTCACTCTAACCTGGTAGTTTAATAGGAGAAATAAAACTATGTGAAAATAACAAGAAACCTTTTATACTTCCCTAGAAGTAAAATGAATAATTTTTCCACCTATATAGAATGGACAAGATATCATGCCAACATTGGTGATGATCCTTAATGACACAAGATATGGGATATCGTAATATAAGGAATGCATTAATTAGAAAACTTATAATAAATATGCTTAGAGAATGTAACCACAACTTGTGTTTTATAATTTGGAAGTATGGAATGGATAATCTATGGGATTGAACACAAGTAGAATGTACAAATAAACAACTTTAATGGTATAAATTACTAATGCATGCCCTAAAATTCATAAAGGATATAATCTAAATGATATAACTAATTGAAAAGTTCCCTTGAACTACTGTATGAGAGCCTAACCTAAATTGAGCCCTAAGGTTTTGGGTGTTTCAAATAATATTGAAATATTATAAATATATATTGAATATATATATATATATATATATATATATATATATACCTTAATATAGCATATATTGGGTTATTGTTGCAAAATTATCATGATCTTTTATGATAATTAGTATGTGAAATAATACCAAATTATAATTCATGGAAGAATAAGTCATTCAATGCTAGACTAGTACAAGAATTAGTGTGAATCTCGTAATGAACTCCAAAGTTGAACCATGATAATAAAATGATTATACCCCTTATATCAAACAACAAACACATGTATAATGCTTATAACACAAGTTACCTGCTAGATTATTTTGGACCTCTCTCTTGTTTGTATGAAGTTTTTGAAGTATGCATAGGAATATTATCACCTTGTTAGAATGGAGTACTTGGTTGATAGTGATGTGCTCTAGTCATATTTTTTAAATCTTCCACCCTACCATGAATAATGAAACTTTGTAAATTTCCCTTGTTGGAACCTTTCAAACCATTTCATGCCCTTTTCCTTTTAACTTGATAGTGTATAAATTGTGATCTTTTATAAGAGAGTCTATATCTCCAGTCCCATGAGAGGCACCTTTCTTGTGTTTGGGATAGGACATTGGTAACCTAGGCTTATTGGAAAGCTTAGGCAACATATGTTAAGGATATGGAGGAATTTTGGAATCCTCTTTCCTTTTGGGGAACCATGATGTTGTCCCCCTTGTCCTTTGGGAAGAAAATGGTGTTGGTTGTTTTCATAAGTTTCAACAAGAATGTTTGGTGTGGTACTCTCGTAAATTGTTAGTTGGGCCTTTCTTGTTGCCTATTTTCCCTAGCTTGCTTGAGTGTTCCTATGTGTTATAATATTAAGTTTGTGTTCATTTTAAGATTCTTTTGAGCTAGGGTGGGCTTAAAATTAAGAAATTTTGTTTGTTTTGTAGAGATAATGGTACCTCTTGTGTCGATATGATAGTATGGGCAAGGATTTCCTATCACCAAGAAATGGAAATGTTGCCTAATTGATTGGGGGGTTCCTAAAATAGGATTTGGTGGTTGTGTGTTACGATTTTGGGTACCAATTTTAAGTTATGGAAACCTTGTGGCCAAGAGTATGCTTAGTGTCACCATGAAAATTCAAATGAGTCTTTCCGAATTATATAAAGTACCTCCAATGAATAGTCTTCATCCTTGTAAACACTTTTGTTAAAATTAGGTGTTTTCTTGTTGTTAAGCCTCATTTTGTGTGGCCCTGAATTGGTTGGTCCTATAAGAAGGTGTGGGTTTTTCATGCAAAATTTGAAGGTCATGATTGGTAGTTGTTAATCTTGTCTAAGATAATGAACTTTGAAGTGTAATTCAACCCAAGTGGAAGTCTTATCTTCCTTTTATCGTGTGTTGTATCCATGTGTGGCTACGTGGACACCTTGTGTACATAAATTTTCCTAGTCTTCTTGGACCTTAGTTTCATTCATTGGATTCCATCGACAATTTCCTATTTAAATGTTTTGTGTTATAACTTGGTTAACCTCGTAGAGATTATTCTGAAGGTTTGTATGATTTGTTTCCCTATCTCTTTCTATGAATTCTAGGAGGAAGTCAAGTCTAAGGGGAGGGGGATGTAATGCCCACTCCTCTTCGACACTTATTTTACTATGATTTTTATTATTGTTGATTGAGACATGGACTTATTGTTATATCTTGGATAGCTTATAGATAGACATGATGGACGTTATGATTGTTATGGTGTTCTGACGACTATATTTGGATTATTGAACTAACCCTGTGAATTCTTGGATGTTGAGATTTGTTAATGATGTGAGGATATTAGGGATCAATGATATGTTGTTGAATGCATCTAGTAGATATGAGTTACAATAGATGTACAAATTCAATAGTTGTCATAAAAATATGAATTGTTATAGCTGGTAAATGTTAATGGATAGGGAAGAATTGTAATTGTAAATAATTAATAAGTGAAGTATGTGTTTTATCCTTTGACGTATTGATTTTATAGATGATCGAGCTAGTCTTGTGATCTCATTATTGCTGATGAAATGGTAGAATTGAAATATGTTGAAATTGTAAACAATTGATGGAATTGCTTGATTCTGATGATGATTTAGTTGTGTTATATGATGATGTGAATTGATAGATATATATGTTTTTATTGTTTTGATGTTATTGATATGGCCATGAGGCCAAAGAGGTATTGTTTTTGATTTTGGCATAGTAGAAATTATATCACAAATAAACAAAAACAAAAGGGGATAGAGACCAACAATGAAAGAATATTGGGTATTGGCACAAGGTCACCTTGGCAACTTGTGTTTTTGTATGTTGTTATGTTATTGATGAATTTTTTAGAGGTCCCCATTGGGGGTGACCTCAAATGTGACCATGGGTAAATGTGTTGTTTTCCTTTTCATTTTAATTATTTTGTGAGTATGTGATTTATTATTGTAATGTGTTTCACTTTATTATTGTTAGTTAATGTGCTTTATTTAAGTTGATTAATCATGTTAATTAAAAGTAATTTGGGATGTGACCAAGGGGTATTTAATTTTGGTAGATTTTCCTTGATTTTATTATGGATTTGAAAAGGATTTTATTGGTTTTAGTGTTGTGTACTCAACCTTGCATGTCAAACTCGAATTTTGGCTTAAGGGCCATTTTTGAGGCTTGTGGGACAAGTTAAGCTTGTCCCACACCTCTTAAATTCACCTACCAACTATACCTATGGGGTAAGGGGTCAAAATTAGGCCCCATTATGTGATTTGGAAGGTAAAAAGTGAAATTATTGCACTTTCTTACATGAGCTTTTAATTTTTGTCCTTAGAGTATGGTTAATGGTTTGTGTGTGGAAGGAGAACTTGTCATATTCTCACCCACCAATTTATGAGCTTTGGGCTTGGTGTTTGACCATGTGAAGTGGAGTGGAGGAGAAGTGATGTGGCATCCTACATGGAGCCACATCACCACTCTCTCCTCACTTTTCTATTTATGTATGTTGTTTTGAAGTTTTTGGGGTTACATGTTTTATTTTCACTCTTGCATTTTTGGAGGAGCTTGTTTTGGAGTTCTTGTTTGAAGCTTGGGATTTTTTTGTGTTTGATTTGGACTTGGAAAATCTTGGAGCTTGTGCTTGTGGATTGGATATTTCTTGCAATGGAAAGGTAGGACTTCACCCATGCATTTTTATTTTTATTTGTTGTGCAAATGGTTGTAAATGAATGAATGTTGTGTGTTTTGGTTTTGGGGATAGAATGGCCTTAAGGTTGTGTAGGAGAAAGAAAATGGGGATTTATTGAGGGAGGGATAAGAGTTTATGTTATGCATTTGGAGGATTTTGGGTTGGGTGTCCCACCTTGTGATAATAAGAAATATTTCTTATTTATCTTGATATGTTTATTGAGGGAGGGATAAGAGTTTGAGGGAGACATAAGAAGAAATTGAGGGAGGGATAAGAGTTTGGTTGTGGTTGTGTGAATGAAGTTTTGGAGGATTTTAAGGTGGACACTAAACCCATTGGGAGGCATAAGTGATTCCCCATGTTTATTCTCTCCTTGGCTTGATATTGAGCCTTTGTGCTTGGGAAAATTGTATGTTGTTTTTATTTTGTATTGTGCTTGTTGTGTTGAAAGTTTTGTGAGAATGGTTGTTGTTGAAGCCTTGTAAAAGTTTCCATAATTTCTTGATACCTCTTATTTTTCATTGTTGGGGCTTGGGCCAATGGGGAGGATGTTTGCTTCTTCTCATTGGATTATAGGTTGGTGGAGAGTGTTGCCTACTCCCCTTTCCTTGTTGTTGTGTTTGGCTATTGAAGAAATGAAGGAGCTCAAGTTGTCATCTTGGAAAGTTTTGTATTGAAGAAGATCAAAGAAAGAGATAGTTATTTTGTAAATTTGGCCATGTTGTTTCCACTTAAGTGGAAGGCTTGTATACTCTTGTATTTTAAAAAGAGTTTCTTGTAAATTTTATTATCAAGTTATATTGGAAGTGATTAAAGAAAGAACCTTTGAAAGTTGAATTTATTGAAAATGTATTTCCTTCAAATCTGGAAATGAAATCAAAGTTGTTTGTGTTTTCATTTGGTAAAATGGTTGTGTTTGTATTGGAAGAATGTATGGAAGTTATACTTGTTTATTTCTTTTTGAAATGGTTATCATTCTTGTTGTGAAAAGAAAATAAACTTGCATCTAGTAATGGTTAAATTCCTTTCTCTATTTTATAGACAAATGCATTTTAGTTGGAAAGGAAATCTTGTAGTTAAATTTCATACCTTGTAACAATGGAAAAGTTACCCATTTAGTGCATTTTATCAAAAGAGAGTAGTCTTTTGCACTTATATATTCTGGTATTAAATCATTGAGTTAGAACTCGGATTGATATATATAAATATATATATATATATATTAATCAATATATATGTTTATGTATATCTCCTTTTAAAACAAATTATTTTTGCACAATGATGATTTTGCATTGGTGAACCAACTAGTGTCGAAAGAACAAAACCGACATCGGTCTCTGAATTTTTTAAATAGTCTAATAAAATTAACTTTTCCTTAAGTTGCATGATTTTTGTTGCTTGGAAAATGTAAAATAGAGACTATTATTTATCTTGAAACCTGTAAAAGCACATACATATGTATATATTGAATAATATATACATTTGTTTTTATTTGACCAAATAGGTCAGATTTGCATGGACCAACACCAAGCAGCCCTACGCATCGATATGCAAGCCGGAACCATGACCGGTTAAGCGGATCGGTATTGGTCACTTGTGCACGATGATCTCCTTTTGAAAGAAACATTTTTTTACCAAACCAAAGCTTTAAATGATTATATATCAAAACAAAATGTAGATCCATCCTAATAATGGATAAATAAACATGTATATACATATATACATGCATGTATATATGTATATAAGTGTATATACTCCTAGATCAAACAAAATGGGGTTTCCCCAAATAAATAACTCAAGAAATGTGAATAACTAAATACCCAAAACTAGATTCATGGTGGAATATCTACAATAAAACAAATAGATAACCTTGTAATAGAAAACCCATGAATAAACTAAACTAAATAGGGAATGGAATGGAGGAAGTCTCCTCCCATTGGAAAAATTTGTAACCAAAGAAATTTCTCCATGGTTTCCCCCTTGCTTCCATGGCTTCCACTCCTCCAATCTATAAATCAAGAGTGAACAAATGAATGAGTTTAGAGTAAAAGAAAGAATAAGAATACCTCTTAAGGATATTTAGGGTTATTTTGAAAATACCTAAATCTAAGGGTTCATGTCCATTTAATCTAAGGGTTGAGGATTAACCCTACACCTTTCAAGTTGTGGCATTTTATGGGGTTGGGTAATTTTAATTAAATTAAGGGTATTAGATGAATGGGGCCATTTAATGGTTTAGGGTAAGTTGAGACCCTTTCTTTAGGTTTGTAGAGAAATAATTGAAATTTGGCTATAGGGATTAAAGGAATAATGTTGTGCATGGCCTTTTAGATAATGAGAAAATGGATTAAGTAATTAAAAGTAAAATATAAGGGTTAAATAATTAAATGATGCCTTTGGTGTTAAGTTATCATGAGAAGCATGAAGGAAATGTCTTTCCAAAATCAGTATAACTAGTATAAAGGAAATGTCTAACTTGTTTGAAGAAATTACCTTTAAACATATCTATAGAGAGGAAAATACTGTTGCTGATTATTTTGCCAATAAGGGGGTTAATTTTCACAATATGACATTAATCAATGATGAAGAAGCTATAGATACTAAGGTGTGAGCACACCTCCAAAAAGATCAACATGGACATGTCACCACTGGGTAATAATGACAGTCATGGTATGACAGGGAAATAATGTATAAGAGTTGTAAGACTCGTGTGAATTTATGTTGGGATGATACGAAGCTTTGGGATTGGATACACTCATGTTACCTTTATGTCATTATTTCCTTCCATTCTTGTAACATCAGATTTACTAGGATTATTCATTTCATTCTAAGTTATCTGAATTTGGGTTTTTTTGTAAACCAGCGCTCTTATTTTAAAATGGGGGTGATCTTGTGAGAACTGAGCCATATGACCTAGATGGGGTTAATCTCGAAGCCATGGAAGTGTTTGAGAGAAAGGGTTTCTCTCCTTTTCTCAAAATATTTGAAGGTCATTATGAAAATTTAAGTAAGGAATTGGCTAGAGCTTGGAAGACGACTAGAAAAGGGGAAGGACTTGAAAGGTGTGTACATTGAGATTATTATGGAGTCTATTACTAATGTTATGGGTGTTCTTTCTATTTGAAGGGATGTTTAAAAGACTTAAAAGGAAGCCAAGGATGAGTTGAAGTTGTTTTTGTAAGGTAATGAATAACTTACCTCTCATTTTTTTGGTTTGATTTGCTCACCTTTACCCCGGCCTTTTAACAATGTTTCTTTAACCCTTATTCAATTTCTTACCCTTGAAATCCATTGCAAGTGTATATTTGCCTACCATTTTCCTATGCTTAATTATTTTCGACATGGCCATAGTTTCAACTTCCTATATTTCCTGTTTCTCTCTCTAAGTGCTTCCATCACCCAATTTAAAAACAACAGAGTTGTTTTCCCCTTCACCAAGGTTTTATTCTTTCCCTAGTTAAAAGATTTGCTCTCAAAATTGATAAAATGGGTTCCCTCACTAAATCCCTTGAGGGTTATGCCGAGGAAGAAGACTCAGACTCGAGAGGAGGAGGATTCTAGCAAAGAATCGGAGTCTCAGGAAGGAGATGCTTCGGGGGATGATAAGGATGTTGTGGAAATTGATGCCACTTAGAATCTCAGAGAGATAAAGTTGAAGAATGTTCCTAGTCTATCTGTCAAAACCAAAGGAGAATCAAGCATTCGGGGAATCAGGTTCATGTGAATGCCCAATTGGAGCAACAAATTGAAGTGTTGGGTCAAGTGGGTCCTAAGAAAGGGGATAATCATCTTACCAAGATGGTGATGGATATTGAAGAACTGAAAGGCGACATGAGGCCAAAATTTTTTTGTTTAGTTCCTCTTTAATTACTGACACAAAATGAAAATACAGGTTGAAGATGTGGCAAAAATTAGTAATGGGGTGAGCTTGAAATCATGAAAGCCAACTGTAGCAACCTCTCCAATGAGGTGGATCACATTAGAGATATTTTACATAGCTATATGGAATGGAGTGTTGTTACTTATGAAATCCACTCTACAACATCTCCAAACCCTTGGCCAGTTGGCCAATGCTTACAAGCTCATGGATGAGCATGGCAATCCAAAGAAAAGAAAAGGGGATGTTGTTGGATGTGACCTGGCCTCGTTGGGTGTCAATATTGAGTCTTTGTCAAAGGAATGGGTGAAAGTGTTAGATGGTCTAGAAAAGGCCAAAAAGTGATGTTTGTTTGGGTGGTTGTTATTATATTGTTATGCTATTTTACTTTGTTGTTAGTTAGTCTTTGGTCTAATCTTTACTTGTTATTACTCTTTTTTGTTGTGTTTTAAATTGGTCTATATGCTCATGGAGGAGCTCGAGATGTAATAGTTGATATATATGTATCTTTTTTATGCTATGTAATGTCCAATATGATATTTTAGAGCTCGACCTATTAGAGGTAGGCCCCCTCAACCTTGTTTTACCTATTATCAAAAAATTATGGGTAGTATGAATTAAAATAACTTAGGGGATATTAGTCCATGATGAACTTAGGTGGAGTTATAAATAAGATGAAACAAAAATAATTTAGTCAATATTTCTAAATGAGAATTAACGGAAACCCTAGAAGAGGATTTAAATCTAAAGTGGCCTTGGTGTAAATTAATAATATTTAATTATTAATTTAATTTTCGACAACTTTAATGTTATGTGGAATTTATTAAGCCAGAAATATTTAAACCTAGTTAATGGGTATCTTGTTGCAACCCTTTTAAACAAAAAAATTATTCCCTATTTTTTTCTAAGTAATTGTTGAGGTTTCTCTTGGCTTTTGTGCATCGAATTTGTGGGCTTACAAATTTACCAACTTGAGATTTTATTAGCAATGATGCGTTCAAAATTACTTGCATCCATACCCCACATTACTTAGGTTCATGAGCATTTATCTTTGTCAAAAGCTTCCTATATTCATAAGTACTCAATTTTTTCCATTGTTACCATTTTTAAATGTCAAATTTCATTCTTAGTCATTTTATGTACATTAGAAGTAGTAATAATTTTAGGTGATAGTTTCTCCCATCTGAAAATATAATATAATAACAAATATTAATGTTTCTATGGGTGTGATGTTTACCAATGGTTGCATCATGTGTTATTACTTGACTACATATATGGGCTTTCAAGTTCTTTTAGTTATGAGGGAAATTGTGCCTAGGATTGATTAGAAAATGGATCGGTGTTATTTTTCTCTTTGGGTGGATGCACCATGAGTAGTTAAGTGGATAACTACCTAGTGTCAAATTTTATTTGATGAGTTAGTTCTTAAAGATATCATTTATTAGTCATGTCGGGCTATTGTGATTGACCATAGGATAAGATTGATATACACCATGTGTGCATCGGGAAAAGGATTTGGGATCATTTTCTAAACATTATTGATTTGTTTCAATATGAATGACTGACACATCTATTTGGCATTGTACAAGATGTACCATTGCCTCATCTTCCTTCAACTAGGACACATAGATGTGTCCATCCTTGAGGGATATCATCCTACCCATATTACAATGGAGATGATAGTAGACATGGATAATGATGATATCGATGATGATAGTAGACATGGATAATCATCATTCGTAAGGTTGATGATGTTGGTTTTATAAATTCTTATTCTCCATGATGAGAAGAATCAATGGCATCCTTTGTTTTTTTTTGATCTTGGAGTACATGACCCTTCCCCGATGTTGTGAGAGTTGATGTCCCCAATATCATAAGACCTTTAGATACTAATCTAGGTAAGTGTTGAGATATATATTGTGTAGTTATCATTTTCGTATTTATTTAGATCATGATTATTTATATAGACGTTGATTAATTTCCATATATCATGTAGTGAAATAGGTTTGGACTTTTATTATTATGGAGCCCCTTGAAATATTGATCCATCATACCCATGTCATTAAGAAGGGTGGATGGATTGAGAGGGACACAGAGAGGAGGTGGGGAATTTTCCCCCTTATTTTATGTAACAACACTTATAATCACAACGTATAATTACGAGGATATTTGGAAAGACAAGGTGGAGAAGGAACTTGTTTGGCTTTGATTTAAGCTTGCGTAGATGAAGAGATATCCTCCATATTCAAAGGATTACATGCTCAATATTTGTGTTTGTTTTTATTATTGAATAGTATGTTTGGTAGTAGTAGGAAAATTCACGATTGTATTCCCATCTTGTAATCTATTTGGAAAAATATAGGTAGGGCCACTAGCATTCATGCTCTTGTGATGAGTCTAGAAGATCTAGGAAAATTCCTATAGATAGAAACCTAGATGTTGTGGATTCAGACTAGCATGTGTCCTAGTGTGAATCCTCTCTTGTTTTATAATAAATACCAATGTATTGAAATTAGACACACACACACACACACACACACACACACACACACACACACACACACACACACACATTACACACACACACACACACACACACACACACACACACACACACACACACACACACACACACACACACACACACAACAAACACACACACACACACACACACACACATATCACACACACACATACACACACAATTGATTATTTTGATATTTTGTATTGATGATCTTATGTGTATGTTTTTCATTTCTTTTTTAATATTCATGTTATGGATTTTATTTATGTGTAATGATTTGTATATGATTGACCTCACATAGGTTTATAATAAGAGTAATCCAAACCCTAATAAGATGAAGAATAATATATCATGAAACCAAAAATTAATCATAACCCTAAAGTTGATAGGTTGAAACCATAACAATGAGGAACAAAGTCTTAGGTCATCATCTAAATAAAACAGGTTCACCAAAATGTAATGTCAAAATTAGGGTTAATCTAATTAATACTATTCATAAGATGTTTTACTATGAGATAGGATGGTAAATACAACAAAACAATAAATACAATAAATCTTAATTCATGTTTTGATAATATTAATATAAATATACTTCTAAACATACAATATACTTAATTAAGGTTGGTGTTTGATAGCATATCCACCCAAACAAATTGTGATTTTATGACAATGTGACTATGATTTGGGTTGGTAGTATATAAACGAGCCGAACCTACTTTGCATAGACCAGCAAGAATAAAGCAAACAATATTCTTGATGAATAAATGACAACAAAGTAGAAGTAGATTCAAGGGAGAAAAGAAATGAATTCCAAACAATCACATTTGGGTTGGTAGATCTAACATAAGAAAGGTTCGATGTAAAACACATGTATTCACCACACAGATCACAAAGTCTAAATATTGTATTAATATTGTATTTACTATTCACAAAAAGTTCAAAATCTTTTCTTCCTACTCCTATTTCTTATCTGAAAAATATCCACACTTGAATACAACAAGTATTCAAGTATTTATAGAAGAAGAGAAGAAGAGAAGGCAAAAACGAACCAACCACTTAATTACAAAAATATCTTACAAAATATCTCAAAGTCATTTGTTGACTTTTGACAACTTTGTGGATGACATCATCCCATGGTGCAACATGGATGATGTCATCATTTATGTCAACATACTTTAGATATTTACAAGGAGAAGGTCGGGAAGAAAGAGATTATTCATCATCGTCCCGCGGCTGAAAGGGGTATCCTATTTTTGCTCTCAGGTGATGAGATGTGGAATTGGGCACGGTATTCCATGAACTTGCTGATCATGGGTTGAAGTTGATCTTGGGAAGGATCCTTGTGTCGATCACTGATAGCCTCATAAGTCTCCCGCTCATCTGTGAGCTTTTAAGGAGTTTGGAATATTCATTTTCCGTCTATCAGGTACCCAATGAAGTCACGATAGGCACGGGTTATTGATGGATTCAGCGTCGAAAGTGACCTCTGGTCCTAGCCCTTGTGAAACGATCTCCTTGAAGATCCGAATAGTTTCCTCTACCTTTCTTAAGGTGAAAGAAGGAGTGAGCAAGCCGGAGACATTCTCAGGACAATTTTCTCCATTTGATGCATTGCATCATCGGGCTTCCTCCTTGATCTTGTCAATCTTCTCTAGGACGAACTCCAGTGATCAACCTGATAATCCAGAGTAGAAAGGATTTTGTTGAGGGCTCTGGGGTGCCCAAAGATGCCGAACTTGACCAGATCTTTGACTGAACAGTCGAGCATTTTCTAAAAGGTCTCATGCTGCATCCTGGCATGGTCCAGCTCTTTGGAGATGGGTCCTGCTATCGCCTGGAGCTCTTTGTTCACCCGATTGATATTCTGATATAAATCTGGTGAACTTGGCGATCACTCCCTCACTTTCTTTGAGGATTTGGCTCCTCCAGGTGGAAACTGCCATACCCTGCTCACCGATTTTGGTGTATTCATTAATCTTGTCTGGCTCGAGGCTCGGGAGTTTCGGTGGCGATTGTAGGAGGTGCCTTTGCCATCTTACGCAAGGCGTGGAGGAGATGTTTATTTTGTTCCTTTAACAGCCTCTTTTCCTCCTTTGCTTCCTGGAGCTTCTTGCAAAGGGCGTCAACTGCAGATAGGGCCTCTCCTTGAAGGCTTTCTGAAGATGTCCCCATTGTGACTTGGGTCACTGTGTATAATCTGTTGAAGATAGATCCTTTTTATCCTTTAAAGGATTGGGGTAAGCTATCTCCATTACTCTCTCTCCTGACGCACTCTGAGAGAAGCGGGTTAAAGGCTTTTGCTTCTTGGTCCCCTTTGATGGGATGATGGAGAAGTCCATCGGTGCGATGGGAACTTTCCTCTTTTGTTGGCTCAGGTGCTGAGAGATCCATGTTGGACTTATGGGAGAGGGGCCGGAAATAGAAAAGGGAGCAGCTGCAGTAGTAGAAGGAAAATGCGTGGAGACACTTGGAGGTGGCATTGAGAGGGAGGCCGAGGAAGTGCTCACGGGAGGAAGAGATACTGCAGGGGAGGTAGACATGGGAATGGAAGGGAGCTGAGAGATGAGGGAAGAAATGGTGGGGGACAGCTCCATGAGAGAAGAGAAGATGGATGATGAGGAAGGGGAACAATAGAAGATGGGGAGAGGATACGACCAAAGGAATGGTCGCTTGGGTCACTCGAGGAGGGGAAGGAGGAGAGGGAGAAGAGATAGAAGGGACCTCAATAGTTGCAGTAGTGGCAACATCCTGAGTGGATGTGCCCATCGGAACATCCTCGGCCACTTCTTTCTCTGGAGAAGCCAGAGTTATAACTTGTTCTTGTGCGGCGGAAGGGGGACTCTCAGGAGTCTCTTCTTGGGTAGAGCTTGACTCGCCCTCCTTGTCTTTACCTTTGCTCTTTGGCAGATGTTTTGGTCTGGAAGGTGCGTTGCCCAATGGAGATGTGGTGAAATCAACTCCGAGGTAGATGAGACCATTCATCCTGCACCAGTGCTCTGTTCTTCGCAGAGTTTCTTTGACCCTTTCTTCTATCATCTGAGGTGCTTTGGTTCTATCAATGACAGCGAATGGCCAGTCGTCCCCACCCGTGTCAAGATATACCTGATCAACTTCTTGATCAGCAGTTTGATAACCTTTTGGGATGATGGCTACGCCGTACTGGATGATTTCAGCCAAGGCTAAGGGAATGGTCTTTCCTTCTGAGCTCGACCTCATGATACAGGTCGATATAAATATCCTCGATCTATGTGGAATGTGGATCGGATCGAGTTTGGCCACAGGGAGAGGCAATTCCTTGGGTCGAAAGTGGGCCTTCTTTGGGAAGTTGTGCTTTAGATTTAGCAGCTCCATTTCTGCAAACATCTCCGTGCTTTGTGGTGAGAGAGACAAGTGTACACCTTGCCCCACTGTGAGGGGAAAGGAGTTCCACCCTTCTTTCTCTTCAAGCACTTCTCGTGATAGGTTATGAGCTGTCTTGACAGCTCCAACAGGATCAGCTTGGGGCCATATCTTGGCAATTTGGTTGGTTCCCCCAAGAAGTTGGCTGCCCTTAGATAAGTGAAGGTGGGGAATTGAGTGAACAAGGCCCCCCATTTCTCTGTTGCTGCAACAATGCTCTTGGTCGTATGACCGTGAGTCATGTTTGGCCTCAAAAAGTAGACGATGCCGTAGAAGAAGGCATCGTTAATCTTTGTAAACCCGAGGAATACTTGTTCTCGGCTTCAGCTCTGGATAGTATTCATATATTTTTACTTGGGGCCAAACCCCTTTGCATTAATGCTTTGGATAATCTCTTTACGAGGCCGGCATAAACATAAACTACGTAGGAGTTCATGTAGAACCTCCCCGTTGTGGTGAGTTGTTGGAGCTGCTCGGATATAGTGCTGCTTATGATCTCCGCCCACTCGAAGCGTTGATCTGGCACATTCTTGTTCATTGTCTCCAGGTATCTAAGCATCCATTTATGAAAGTAGTGGGCATCAGGAAGCCCAAATACTCTGCTTAGGAATGTGATGGTATCACTTGAGTTCCTCTGAGAAATCACTGCGATGAATGACTTGTGGCCATCTGGTCACCACCTTCTTGTTTTTCAGGTATACCTCATTCATTAATTACATACACTGATCTTCATTATCTTCCCAAGCCTTGGTGCAATCTTCTTGGCTTACGGCCACAAAGTGCCGGTGGTGAGGAATGCCAAGCATTATTTGAAGTGCGGGCGGTGTGAGGTTGATCACGACCTCGCCTTTCTCATTCTGGACACACCTTGTGTCTTTGTTGTAGCAGCGGGCTACTACCATCATGAACTCGTTGTTCACCTTGCGGCCGGGATCCCTCCCGGCAAAATGCGGCCACTTTGCTGCTAGTTTGTCCATCCACGGACTTCTGTGACCCTTACAGTTACGGCCCGAGAGTCCTCCATATCGATATGACCAAGTTCTGAGTCTCTTATATCCAGGTCACACTCTTGCCTAGGATTCGGGCATCCTGACCCTCTGATATTTGTACTTCATTTCTTCCTCTGTAAGCTTGGCTTTACCCTTAGACTTGGTAGGTCTCTTGCTTGATGTAGACATATGTAGTTCTGAACTTAGTTGTTGATCTGCAAGAAGAAGAAGCGAAACCCAACGCAGGAGAGTCATGTTAGCTATTTGATCTCCCATTGAAGTATTGACAGAAGGAAGAGTTAGCAATTTTAAGGCATCGGGCGGGCGCATGAACACTGCAGGCTGCAGGGCTAAATAGTGTGGCACACGAAAAATGGTGTTACTGAGGACAAATCAGCGCGAAAGGCGCAGGCGCATGGATCTGCACATGACATTTTTGTTGTTGCGGCGAGTGCGCCTGCGCCATTTATATGTGTTTTATACCGGGCATGTATTTTTCATGTTGCACGGGGATAGGATGCGCCAAAGGCGCATATATTTTTCATGTTACATGGGGATTTGGTGTGCCAAAGGTGCGCAAGTTTAGCATGTGTAACATAGACTTCAGGTGCGAAAAAGGGGAACTTGGCGTGGCGCATGGGAGGTCTGCATGACATGATGTTGCTGCTGCGATAGGGGATGCGCCGCGCTTTGCTAATAGATTTTATACTTGGCACAAGCACATGGTTGGTGTTGCATGGATGCAGGGTGCATGCGATGGCGCAATTTTTGCAATGTTACACATGCGTTTGGTGCGCCAAGAGGGCGCAACTATTTTTTATGCAGCAAGCATGGCGGATGCACCATTGTATGGTGACTATTTCTCATGTTCCAAGCTCACCTCATGTTGCGATGATTGCAGTGCGCGAAGGGTAAAAACATAGTTTATCAATTTTAAGCCTCTTCTTTCTCTGTGGGGTTTGAATGGGTGTTAAGCCTCTTCTACAGGGTTCCGTGGATAGAGAAGGGGGTACAACAAAAAGACCCAAGTGCTTTGAGGCAAGGCTCTCTTTACCAGCAGATCTGGAAAGAGGAGGGAGAGCATGGGAGAAAGACAACCAGGGAAGCAAAGGAGGATTTTGACAAACCTATGCAACCTACTACACAAACAAACAACAACCAACAAAAATACAGGGGGAAAAGACCACCTACCCGGAATATATAATGTGAGAAGCAAAGCGGGGTCCACGAACGCGACACACGAGGATGATAGGCGTCTTTGACAGTGCGAGAGAAAATAAGATCAATCACGTGTTTTTTGACTGGTGATAATGACAGGGTGGATGCGCCTATATATAGGCAAAGGTGTAATAAATGTGCCAACCACTTTTTGAAGTGGCGCATCAAAACACCTGTCGACATTGCAAAACTTGCACCCTGTGGCACACCAAGATGTGTGTTAACACGTTGTTATGTGCACCTTTAGCGCACCAAAAGTGTTGTCAACACGGAAATACGTGTGCCCTTGGCACACCAAAACGTGGCGCAACAAAAATATTGTTGACACGAAGGCGCATGCGCCTTGGCGCATGCAAGAAAGTGCAACATGGTGAGGCACACCAAAATGTGTGTCGACACGCCAAAGGGTGCACCAAAGGAAATGAAGGGGGCAGATTTACCCTATGTTGCACAAACAATAGGTGCGCCCAACCCAAAAAGACCAAAAATGGCTAAGTTCGAAAACTAGATTTCCCGGGAAAGGGTTTTGCAACGTTCCGAACGTGAGGGGGTCCTGACGAGGGACCAAACAAAATTTTGGTATGGTTACCCGTAAAATTTCCCTTGCCAATTTTACGGGATAACAACTGGCTCTTTCTGGGGACTATCTCTAAATGGAAATCAGGGGTAGAGAATCCCAGATCCACACGTGCCTATCCATTGGGTACAGAGTCAAAAACAAGGGACCAAAAAGGAAACACACAACCAACAAAAGCAAACACACAACACAAAAAACAACACAAAGCTGAAAAAAGTATGTACAAAAGAGAGCAAGCTCTACTTCCTGAAGATTTTCAGATGCTGCCCGCTATAGGGAAGCGGGAGTCCAGTTCCATCTGGATACGAGAGATAGAAGTTGTTCTCTCCATTGAGTTGTTTGATCTTGAAAGGTCCCCTCCATAGGGAATCAAATTTTCCATGCATGCCCTTTGGCTCTCTTCGTTTGTCCCACAAAAGGATGAGGTCTCCCACCCAGTACTCTCTTTGCTTAGCTTTTTTATCAAACAATCTCTTGACCTGATTCTGATGTTCGGTGATCCTGTCGACCACTCTTACTCTCTTTTCTTCGAGCTCTACTAGATACATGATCCTCTTTTCAAGGGAATTTTGGAAAGTCTCATCTTTGATTGCTCGTGCCAAGCACAGAGCAGGGAGTTCCACAGAAATGGGAAGCTCGGCATCGGTGCCATATAACACTTGAAAAGGTGACATGCCGAGAGACCTCTTGGGAGTGATGCGGTCCGCCCACAAAGCATCGTATAATGACTTGTGCCACATTCGTTGATTTTCATCCACTAGCTTTCGTATGATGGTTACTAAGTTTTTATTACTGGATTCTACCTGACCATTTCCCTGAGGGTAATAATCTGAGGCGTGAGCCAGAGTTATTCCGTATTCATAGCAAAAACCAACAACTTCTCGTGAGGAGAAGTTGGAAGCGTTATCAGCAACAATCTTGTTTGGAATGCCAAACCTGACAATGATATTTTCTTTGATGAAACTGCAAACAACCTCGGAAGTGGCATGTTTGTGGTAGTAGTAACTTCCACCCATTTTGTGAAATAATCTATTGCTGTCAGGACATAACTATGTCGGCACTCGATTGGGGATTGAGTGCACCAATAAAATCAATTCCCCACTGCTTGAATGGTTCGTCGACAATGACCGGCCTGAGGGGAAAAGCAGCCAACTTGGGCTTGCCGAAAAACTGCTGGCAAGGCTCACACTTTGCTACCCAGGTGGCTGTGTCTTGGAAAAGCGTCGGCCAATAGTACCTGGCCCGGATGATCTTGTGTGCCATCACGGAAGAGGAGAAATGGCCCCCACAGGCTGAATTATGAAAACTCTCAAGTAACTTCACTTGTTGTGGCTTGTCAACACATCGCAAGAAGATGCCATCTATTCCACGTTTGTATAAACCGTCATCCCAGATGATATATCTGGCTGCTCTGAGCTTTATAGCGCACTTCTCCTTTGTAGTTAGATGAGCTGGGCATTCACCATAGGTGAGAAAGAAAGCAATATCGGAATACCACTCGTCGCTGGTTGCGACAAATAGGACCATAGGCGGTGAATCGGGTTTCTCCAGCTGGCTTTGTGCTCCATGGGTGTAATCATCTTTTCTTACGGAAACTTCTAAATCTTGGTTTTCAGCCATAAGTTGACATAGGCCTTTGCCTCTTACTAACTTGGTTGGTTTTATATCCAGATCATACTCTTGGACTTTTGCAATCCAATTCCCCCGCAAGCTTCCTAACTCCTGTTGAGTTAAAATTGACTTGACTGCCGTGTCAGGGACCAGCACTACTGTATGAGAGTTTAGAATGTAATACCTGAAGTTCTTGACTGCTTTGACCACACAAAGGCATGTTTTTCTAACTGAGACATCTTTAATTCATGAGGCTTGAGAGGAGAGCTCATAAACGCAATCGGGGATTCAACATTTTGAGAATTCTTTTGCATTAGGATGGCCGACACAGTGTGCTCGGATGCATAGCTATACATAATAAAATCTTTGGAGAAATCGGGACATACCAGGACTGGCGCGTGAGCGACGGAGGCTTTTATTTCCTCAAACGACTTCTTCCCTTCTTCGCTCCATCGGAAAGTTGGTGACCCTTTCATCATGTCTAATATGATGAGTCTTTTCAGCAAAGTCGGGAACAAAGCGCCTGAGAAAATTCACTTTTCCGAAGAAAGAGTGAACGCGGTCTTGCTTGTAGGTAAAGTAAGGCTCTGAATAGCCTTAACTCTTTCGGTATCTATCTTTGTCCCTTCTTTGCTAACAACATGTCCCAACAATTTTCCTTCTGTGACTCCAAAATGGACTTTTTCGGATTCAGGGAGATCCCGTGCTCTCGGCATCTAATCAATACTTGCTCCAAATGATCACAATGATCATTTCACTTGTTTGGAGAACACAGTTAAGTCATCTAAGTAGACTATGATGACCTTCCCCATCATACCTTTGAACGAAGTCCATGCTCCACTTTGGAAAGTGGCACCAGCATTGGTCAGGCCAAAAGGCATCCTGCTGTAAGAAAACATACCCCAAGGAGTAGTGAATGTTGTTTTAAATTGGTCTTCAGGTGAGACTTCAATCTGATTGTAGCCCGAAAAACCATCAAGCATGGACAACATTTCTGATCCAGTTCTTGCAGAACCTGATCCATTATGGGAAGCGGGTAGTTGTCCTTCAGGGATGCCTGATTCAGGTTGCGAAAATCTACACATATGCGTATCTCACCATTCTTCTTGCACACTGGCACAATGTTTGCCACCCAAGTACTGTGATGGATAGGAAAAATGATCCGTGCATCCAGCATTTTCTGAATTTCAGCCTGGATAGTACCTGAGATCTTAGGGTTATAGTGTCTCTGCTTCTGGCGAAAAGGTTTGACGTCCTCTTTCAACGGGATGTCATGCTGGATGTCTTTCGGCTTAAAAGACTTTAGATCGGCGTAGGACCATGCCAATACATCCATGTATTTCTTCAGCAGTTTGACAAACTTCCACTTCTCTTCAGGTGTGCAACATTTTCCAATGTTCACAAACTGCGGATGTTCTACCGAACCTAAATTGACCGGTTCGGTTTCTGGGGAGGAGTTAGGATCATCTCACCTTTTCTTTTTAACAAAATGCGATCATGCCTGTCGAACAACCACTCTAGGGAGACCAGGCCTTTTGGGATTTTATTTCCTTTGAGCTGACATATGCCATCGCTTCCTTTTGATTCTTCATTTTGATCGGTAACTGATTCGCGGCATGTAGAAGTGGATCCTTCAAAATGAAGTTCACTAAAATTTTCCACCTTTTCTAGAAAGGCAATGAGTTGATTGTCATTGTTGAATACTTGCCAATGCTGAGAATTATCAGCACGCTTGGGTGGAAAACCACCTCAATGGTATATTTGTCTGTTTTCAAACCTGGGTGAGGGAGCATGAGGGATGCTGAAATGGCCAATGAATCGGCCATGTCATTCTGAGCTCTTGGGATGGATTTTATTGAAAAAGCATCAAACTCCTCGATGTTGTCCCACACCACGTTGCGGTAATGTCTGAGCCTTTCATTCTTCACTTGGTATATCCTCTTAACTTGATTTACGACCAGCTCTGCATCACCTTGTACCTTAAGATTCTTGATCCCTCTTTCCTTTGTGGCTTGCATGCCAAGTAGCAGAGATTCATACTCAGCAGTATTATTTGTGTTGAAAAATTGTAACTTGAAAGAGAGGAATAATCTCTTCTTCGGGAGATATTAGCACGGCACCAGCGCCACACCCACTAGTCACGTAACTGCCATCAAACTGCAAAGTCTAGATCTTGTTAAGATCCCCTTCTTGGATGAGGACATCCATTTTGTCAGACTCGGTAGACAAGAAATAGTTTCCCATCCCTGATGATTCGAAGAGAATTTGGGCTTTAGGGTCATCGGAGTTAGTAACCAGGTACTTCTTTTTTACGATTCAGGCTCCAAAGTTTGCATTACACCTTTGTGGGGATCCTAGCCTTAGACCAGTCCATATGAATCTCCCCACCAACTTCACTGCAAAAACTCCTTCCCAGCAGAATTCCATAGGCTCTTTGGAATATTCGCAACAAGGACGGTCATTTTTACCCTTTTCTCCAGGAATGCTGCAAACACAAATTGTGCATCCTTGATTTGACCGATCAGCGGAACTTGCTTGGTTTCCAAGGAATAACATCGGCCAAAAGGCTTGGTAAGGGTGAGGCCCAGAGCATGGGTGACTTTTTCGGCATGACATTATCGGAAGCTCCAGAATCAATTATGCAGTTGCTTAGTTTGTGGCCATTGATTAGGAGGGAGAGGTAGAAAGGTTCTATCTTGCCTGATGCGGAAGTCGAGGCAACATTTATGCGGGATGAAGGAGGGGTGGAAAGGATTCCTTTTGGGGAAACCTGATTAGTTATGACAGCCTGACTTTGGATGTATTCAGTCAACCTTACAAGTTGTTCGGGGTTTGACTGAAGGTACTCGGCTTCAGACATTTGGATCTTGGTCTTTTTAGCGTGGTCAATTATGTCAAACGTGGCCAAGGGTTGCGTTGATGGAGGAATGAGTCCTTCATTTCGCGATGGTAAAGTAAGGTTACTGGCCTTCATGGAAATAGAAGAAGGCTGATTTGGAGGAGAGATGGGAGGAAAATATTTCTTTGTAAAAGACTTAACAGGGGGTTGAGCAGGAAGAGGATTACCTCTTTTAGCAATAGTTGGGGGCGTGGATGATGCAGCCTTCTCTTTCTACACATTGGCAGCGACCTCTACTTCTTTTCCTTGCGAGCGGGTAAAAACAACATATGATTGTCCACTTGCATATCCTTGGGTACCCTCTTCTTCATCAGATTCTTCCTCATCAAATTCCATATACCCGATAGTAGAGTCACCAGTCGGTTCACCGACATCTTGATCATCTTCACCTTGAGATGAAGGTTCTTCATAATTTTTCTCTTCTTCTTCGATTTCAGCTAAAGCGTTGACCGGAGGAGCCTCAGCTGCCAACCACCGCGGGCGATTGCGAGGCAAAACGCGGCCTATGCGGGATGCTTTGTTAGGAGTGAAAGTTCTTCGTGGAATATCCCGGTACGAGGAACTGGGGGAAGCTTGGGCTAACTACTTCTTTAATGCGAGCAAGTCATTCGCCATCTTTTGAAATGTCGGATCAGACGAAGTAGTGGGAGAAGGGCTCGAAGCTTTAAGCTTGGATGATTCCCTTTTTAATTCACCAGATATTAGCAAGTTATCTTCGATTTGGATGGCGTGCACAGGTGAGAATCAAGGTAGCTACTTGTTCTTGCAGGAGTAAGAAACTTACTTTCGAGCTCATAGCGTTTACTGAAGAAACACTTCTGATTCTCTGGTGTTGGAAGCATGGTAGGCGGAACACGGTTGATCAGTGAATTGAAACGGGTGATGAAGTCACGCATAGTTTCATTGGCCTCCTTCTTTAGGTGAGTGATCTTTGACAGTAACGTGAACGCATCTTGGAAGGCTTATACCTGTCTTCAAAAGCAGCCCGCAAGGTGGCCCAACTAGTAATAGATCCGGCCGGCAAATGCTGAAACCATTCCTGCTGCGGGCCCTTGCAAAGTTTCCAGAAAAGGTGAACCGACACATCTTCATGGGTCACATCTAGGATACTGCATGACATGATGAATGCAGATATGTGTGAATCCATGCTTTGGTTTCCGCTCCCATCAAATTTGGGAAAATTCTTTCGGTTTCCATGTGGGAGCGCGTGAACAGGATGTGGCAAAGCCAGGGGGCCCATAGCATTTCCCCATGGTACTGCCATTTGGATGCGGAGTGGAAAAAAGACGCGGGCTGGAAGCACAGTTCCGCTGAGCAGCAAGGCACTACAAAGTGATGTAGATGTTCCTGATGAGAGATGCTTCCTTCGTGGAGGTGAGACACTCCTGGATGACCGGTCAGCTGAACTCAGTGATGAGAAGCGAGCCGGTGTTACACTGAAGTTGTGCCTTTGAAGCAGGTCGAAGGTAAGATCAACTTCTCCATGAGCTCTCCTGCTACGAGTAAATGGTTCACCTGCCAGTGTACCTTCCAGATCTGTAATTTTTGGAGTGGATTTAAGAACTCTTTTTGGCTGTACCTGCTGATTTTCTGATTATTCTGACAAAAATCAGCAGCATGTACTTTTCTGAATATTTAAATTTTATCCTCCTCTTGAAAACCGATTGCGGTTTATTTGTTTGATTAACAAGGATAAAATGATGGTAAAACTTAGTAAGCTGATTTTCAGATCTAGAGTTGACTTTTCAAAGAGTTTGAAAATTTTGGTAAACTATCGAAACTCAGATCTACGGAAAAATATGATTTTTGTAAAAACTCAGTGAACTAAAGATCTCTATCTAGCCCAGATCTATGGATCTCTGAAGAAAATTTTCAATTTGGGTCACTTTTGCAAAAAAATTTTGGATTTTGAACAAAAGTTTAATTTTGCAAACAGGTAGTGATTTTTGGTTTTTCTTAATTTTTAAACACACCACCATCATAGATCTGATAGATCTATTCGATCCCCAGTAGAGTCACCAAAAACTGTTGGTTTGAAAATCTGTCGTGTGGATAGATCTATGGATAGACGAGCCAACAGTGTGCAGGGCATAGCCCCTCTTTGAGTCAGCAAAGTGAAACTGGTTTATTACTATTCTACCAGCAGGAATCTTGTGCAAGTCTCACAATATTCTACCTTCAAGGGTTGGGATCTCATCCCAGTAGAGGTATTTCCAACTGTAAAAGAAGGAAAGAAATGGGGTGGGGAGATAGGAAAGATCTGAAGGGAGAAAAGAAATGAATTCCAAAGCAGAAAGGTCAGAAGGTCTATGATTTGGGTTGGTAGTATACAGAGCCGAACCTACTTTGCATAGATGAATAAAGCAATACTGATGAATAAATGACAACAAAGTAGAAGTAGATTCAACAGAACAATCACACAGATCTAACATAAGAAAGGTCTGATGTAAAACACATGTATTCAGCACAAAGTCTAAATATTGTATTAATATTCGTTTCTGTTACAAAAAGTTCAAAATCTTTTCTTCCTACTTCTATTTCTCATCTGAAAAATATCCACCCTTGAATACAACAAGTATTCAAGTATTTATAGAAGAAGAGAAGAAGAGAAGGCAAAAACGAACCAACCACTTAATTACAAAAATATCTTACAAAATATCTCAAAGTCATTTGTTGACTTTTGACAACTTTGTGGATGACATCATCCCATGGTGCAACATGGATGATGTCATCATTTGTGTCAACATACTTTAGATATTTACAAGGAGAAGGTCGGGAAGAAAGAGATTATTCATCATCGTCCCATGTGGCTGAAAGGGGGTATCCTGCTTTTGCTGCTGCTCAGGTGACGAGATGTGGAACTGGGCATGGTATTCCATGAACTTGGTGATCATGGGTTGAAGTTGATCCTGGGAAGGATCCTTGTGTCGATCACTGATAGCCTCGCAAGTCTCCCGCTCATCTGTGAGCTTTTCTGGGAGTTTGGAATATTCATTTTCCACGTCTATCAGGTACCCAATGAAGTCACGACAGGCCAGCAGGTTATTGATGGATTCAGCGTCGAAAGTGACCTCTGGTCCTAGCCCTTGTGAAATGATCTCCTTGAAGATCCGAATAGTTTCCTCTACCTTTCTTAAGGTGAAAGAAGGAGTGAGCAAGCCGGAGACATTCTCAGGACAATTTGCTCCATTTGATGCATTGCATCCAGGGCTTCCTCCTTGATCTTGTCAATCTTCTCTAGGATGAACTCCAGTGATCGAACCCGATAATCCAGAGTAGAAAGGATTTTGTTGAGGGCTCTAGGGTGCCCAAAGACGCCAAACTTGACCAGATCTTTGACTGAATAGTCGAGCATTTTCTGAAAGGTCTCATGCTGCATCCTGGCATGGTCCAGCTCTTCGAGATGGGTCCTGCTATCACCTGGAGCTCTTTGTTCACCCGATTGATATTCTTGATATAAACTGGTGAACTTGGCGATCACTCCCTCACTTTCTTTGAGGATTTGGCTCCTCCAGGTGGAAACTACCATACCCTGCTCGCCGATTTTGGCGTATTCATTAATCTTGTCCTGGCTCAGAGGCTCAGGAGTTTCGGCGGCAGTTGTAGGAGGTGCACTGCCCATCTTCTGCAAGGCGTGGAGGAGATGTTTATTTTGTTCCTTTAACAGCCTCTTTTCCTCCTTTGCTTCCTGGAGCTTCTTGCAAAGGGCGTCAATGCAGAGATAGGGCCTCTCCTTGAAGGCTTTCTGAAGATGTCCCCATTGTGACTTGGGTCACTGTATAATCTATTGAAGACAGATCCTTTTTATCCTTTAAAGGATTGGGGTAAGCTATCTCCATTACTCTCTCTCCTGACGCACTCTGAGAGAAGCGGGTTATAGGCTTTTGCTTCTTGGCCCCCTTTGATGGGATGACGGAGAAGTCCATCGGTGCGATGGGAACTTTCCTCTTTTGTTGGCTCAGGTGCTGAGAGATCCATGCTGGACTTATGGGAGAGGGGCCGGAAATAGAAAAGGGAGCAGCTGCAGTAGTAGAAGGAAAATGCGTGGAGACACTTGGAGGCGGCATTGAGAGAGAGGCCGAGGAAGTGCTCACGGGAGGAAGAGATCTTTGCGGGGGAGGTAGACATGGGAATGGAAGGGAGCTGAGAGATGAGGGAAGAAATGGTGGGGGACAGCTCCGTGAGAGAAGAGAAGATGGACGATGAGGAAGGGGAATAGTAGAAGATGGGGGAGAGGATACGACCAAAGGAATGGTCGCTTGGGTCACTCGAGGAGGGGAAGGAGGAGAGGGAGAAGAGATAGAAGGGACCTCAATAGTTGCAGTAGTGGCAACATCCTGAGTGGATGTGCCCATTGGAACATCCTCGGCCACTTCTTTCTCTAGGAGAAGCCAGAGTTATAACTTGTTCTTGTGCGGCGGAAGGGGACTCTCAGGAGTCTCTTCTTGGGCAGAGCTTGACTCGCCCTCCTTGTCTTTACCTTTTCTCTTTGGCAGATGTTTTGGTCTGGAAGGTGCGTTGCCCAATGGAGATGTGGTGAAATCAACTCCGAGGTAGATGAGACCATTCATCCTGCACCAGTGCTCTGTTCTTCGCAGAGTTTCTTTGACCCTTTCTTCTATCGTCTGAGGCACTTTGGTTACATCATCAATGCGAATGAGCGGCGATCGTCCCCACCCGTGTCAAGATATACCTGATCAACTTCTTGATCAGCAGTTTGATAACCTTTTGGGATGATGGCTACACCGTACTGGATGATTTCAGCCAAGGCTAAGCGGGAATGGTCTTTCCTTCTGAGCTCGACCTCATGATACAGGTCGATATAAATATCCTCGATCTGTGGAATGTGGATTGGATCGAGTTTGGCCCTAGGCAGGCAATTCCTTGGGTCGAAAGTGGGCCTTTCCGGGAAGTTGTGCTTTAGATTTAGCAGCTCCAGCTCTGCAAACATCTCCCGTGCTTTGTGGTGAGAGAGACAAGTGTACCTGCCCACTGTGAGGGGGAAAGGAGTTCCACCCTTCTTTCTCTTCAAGCACTTCTCGTGATAGGTTATGAGCTGTCTTGACAGCTCCAACAGGATCAGCTTGGGGCCGGCATATCTTGGCAATTTGGTTGGTTCCCCCAAGAAGTTGGCTGCCCTTAGATAAGTGAAGGTGGGGAATTGAGTGAACAAGGCCCCCATTTCTGTTGCTTTCTGCAACAATGCTCTTGGTCGTACGACCATGTGAGTCATGTTTGGCCTCAAAAGGTAGACGATGCCGTAGAAGAAGGCATCGTTAATCTTTGTAAACTGAGGAATACTGTTCTCCAGCTTCAGCTCTGGATAGTATTCATATATTTTTACTTGGGGCCAAACCCCGCACCGCATCAATGCTGGATAATCTCTTTCCGAGGCTGCAGCATAAACTACGTAGGAGTTCATGTAGAACCTCCCCATTGTGGTGAGTTGTTGGAGCTGCTCGGATATAGTGCTGCTTATGATCTCCACCCACTCGAAGCGTTGATCTGGCACATTCTTGTTCATTGTCTCCAGGTATCTAAGCATCCATTTATGAAAGTAGTGGGCATCAGGAAGCCCAAATACTCTGCTTAGGAACGTGATGGTATCACTTGAGTTCCTCTGAGAAATCACTGCGATGAATGACTTGTGGCCATCTGGTCACCACCTTCTTGTTTTTCAGGTATACCTCATTCATTAATTGCATACACTGATCTTCATTATCTTCCCAAGCCTTGGTGCAATCTTCTTGGCTTACGGCCACAAAGTGCGGTGGTGAGGAATGCCAAGCATTATTTTGAAGTGTCGGGTAGTGAGGTTGATCACGACCTCGCCTTTCTCATTCTGGACACACCTTGTGTCTTTGTTGTAGCAGTGAGCTACTACCATCATGAACTCATTGTTCACAAAGCCTTGGCCAGGGATCCCTCTCCAAAAATGCGAGGCCACTTTGCTACCGGTTTTCCATCCACGGACTTCTGTGACCCTTACAGTTACGGCCCCGAGAAGTCCTCCATATCGATATGACCAAGTTATGAGTCTCTTATATCCAGGTCACACTCTGCCTGGGATTCGGCATCCTGACCCTCTGATATTTGTACTTCATTTCTTCCTCTGTAAGCTTGGCTTTACCCTTAGACTTGGTAGGTCTCTTGCTTGATGTAGACATATGTAGTTCTGAACTTAGTTGTTGATCTGCAAGAAGAAGAAGCGAAACCCAACGCAGGAGAGTCATGTTAGCTGTTTGATCTCCCATTGAAGTATTGACAGAAGGAAGAGTTAGCAATTTTAAGGCATCAGGGCGTAGGGTGCATGAACACTGCAGGCTGCAGGGCTAAATAGTGTGGCACACAGAAAAATGGTGTTACAAGGGACAAATCAGTGCCAAAGGGCATGCAAGGTGCATGGATACTGCACATGACATTTTTTTTTGTTGCAAGCGGGAGTGCGCCGGCACCATTTATATATGTTTTTATACTGGGCGCATGTATTTTTCATGTTGCATGGGGACAGGATGTGCCAAAGGCACATATATTTTCATGTTACATGGGGATTTGGTGTGCGCCAAAGGCATGCAAGTTTAGCATGTGTAACATAGACTTCAGGTGTGAAAAAGGGGAACTTGGCGCGGCACATGGGAGGTCTGCATGACATGATGTTGCTGCAATAGGGGATGCGCCTGCGCCGCTAACAGTTTTATACTTGGCGCAAGCACGGTTGGTGTTGCATGGATGCAGGGTGCACCGATGGCACAATTTTTACAATGTTACACATGTGTTTGGTGCGCCAAGAGGGCGCAACTATTTTTATGCAGCAAGCATGGCGGATGCACCATTGGTGCGACTATTTTCCGGATGTCACCTGCATGTTACGTGTACCTCATGTTGCGAGGCGGTGATTGTGCCAAAAGGGTAAAAAACGTAGTTTATCAATTTTTAAGCCTCTTCTTTCTCTGTGGGGTTTGAATGGGTGTTAAGCCTCTTCTGCAGGGTTCCGGATAGAGAAGGGGGTACAACAAAAAGACCCAAGTGCTTTGAGGCAAGGCTCTCTTTACCAGCAGATCTGGAAAGAGAGGGAGAGCATGGGAGAAAGATAGCCAGGGCAGCAAAAGAGGATTTAACAAACCTATGCAACCTACACACAAACAAACAACAACCAGCAAAAATACGGGGGAAAAGACCACCTACCCGGAATATATAACATGAGAAGCGAAGCGGGGTCCACAAACGCGACACGAGGATGATAGGCATGCTGACAGTGTGAGAAATAAGATCAATCACGTGTTTTCTGACTGGTGATAATGACAGGGCGGATGCGCCTATATATAGGCAAAGGTGTAATAAATGCGCCAACCACTTTTTGAAGTGGCACATCAAAACACCTATCGACATTGCAAAACTTGCACCTTGTGGCGCACCAAGATGTGTGTTAACACCAAAAGTGTCAACATGGAAATACGTGCACCCTCGCACCAAAATGCAGCAAAAAAAAGTATTGTTGACATGAAGGTGCATGCGACTTGCGCGTGCAAGAAAGGTGTAACATGGTGAGGCGCACCAAAATGTGTCGACACACGCAAATGGTGTGCCAAAGGATATGAAGGGGCATAGATTTACCCTGTGTTGCACAAACAAAAGGTGTGCCCAACCCAAAAAAGACCAAAAATGGCTAAGATTGGAAAACTAGATTTCCCGGGAAAGGGTTTTGCAATGTTCCAAATGTAGAGGGGTCCCTGACGAGGACCAAATCAAAATATTGGTATGGTTACATTTAAAATTGCCCTTGCAATTTTACGTGATAACAATTACATATATCGGAGATGTCTCGAAGATCGAGTGACTCGTAAATGAATAATGTAAGAAATTTTATTAACAAAAAGAGAAAATGAGCAAGAGGTTGTGGAAAATAATGCAATATGATTTTATTACTAATCAACAAATAAGCTCACAAAGTGAGGTGTGTTGGTGCCATTTTTGAGCTTGCACCATGTTGCCCTAAATTTTCAAATCTATATATGCTCAAAACATTTTATCCTTTGATTTGATGGTCTCGTAATTCTTCCCCTCTGGTTGAAATTCTTTAGAAATGCTCACAAACTTGTTGTTTTTCCCTAATTTGAAGGAATATTCCAAGTTTGCCCTTTTTTGTGCCCTAATTTTTCCAATTTGCGGGTTGTGTCTTTTTCCCTTTCTTTAGATCATGGAAAAATCAAAATTGATCAATTCATACTTGTTTGTATTTGAAAATCCAATTCCTAGATCAAAAATGTTCGAAAATCATGCTTCATTTGATTCAAAATCGAAAATTTGCCTTCCTTGGTGAAAAATTGAATTCTAGGGCATCCTTGAAATTTTTACGCTTTGATGGTCGAGACGGGCCTATTTTAGCCATCGATTATTGATGAGATATCAAAGGGCATGTGGCTGCTTCTAATTGGCTGAGGGAAGGTGGGGAGGTGTTGTAACTTTTCATTTTCACCTTTTCAAGCAATGGGGCATTTTCAGGCCCAGGGACCCTTTTTTTCCAAATTTTCCTACGTGGCATGTTCTGATTGGTAGGTGGGATGGCGGGTGGTCAGATTCCCTTAAGGTTTTTAGACTTTATTTTGCAAAAATTTTAAAGTCAAAAATTGGTCCGAAGCCCCGTAGCCAATCCGGAGTGGACACGTGTCCTAAAAAACCAAAAAGGGAGGAGTGGGCCGAGGGGGACTTAGAGTTTTTTAGCTCTAATTCTCTAAAGTTTCAAAATAAGTTTTAACCCCGCTCTAATTAGAGGAGGACACGTGGTAGCATGGCAAGTGCAAGGTGGATCAACAGAGGTAAAAGGGAATTTTTTCCCTTTTTTACAAAGGAGTTAAAATCAAAATTTGAAGCGTTGGCCTGCACCAAATCATCTATGGACATATGGTAGAGGACAAGGCGTGTCAGTAGAGGCAGGAGGGAATTTTTTACCTTTTGAAAACAGAGCTCAAAATCAAAATTTTAAGTCCAAGCCCACTAGCGAATCATTGAGTGACACGTGGTGGTGGAGAAATCAAATGCAGACACGGAAGCAAAGTTGAAAATTTTCCCTTAGCAAAAAAGGGGAGTTAAAATGAAAATTGGGCTCATGATTCTAGTGACAGAGAAAGCGACACGTGGCAAGGGAAAAATTGGGTGTGCAGCCCGGGGTAAAAAGTGAAAAAAATCCAATTTCTAAAAAGGTCAAAATGCACATGAATTGAAGTGCGATTTCAATGGGACCCACCATATGCCACGTGTCATCTCCAAATTTCAAGGGAGGGGAAGTTGAAAATCACGAGTAAATTCGAGAGAAAGCTCATTTTTCGAAAAAACCCACCAAATTCTGCAGAGAGAGAAGGCCTTTTCATACTATTTACATAAATTGAGGGATATCTTCATCTCCTTCACCATTTGGAGGTTATAATATATGTTCTCTTACCTTAGTTGAAAGGCATAACCTAAAATAGTGAGGATTAGATCAAAATCCTTTCAAAGTGCTATCCATCTCTCCACAAATCTGAGTGCCAGTTAGATCACCTCCCCGGCTACAAAATGACACACATCATGATCTATCTGACTTCAAGCTTCATGCCATATCTTTGATGCTACTCAGACTAAAAAGGAGAACAAATTTGGGTACCAACACCTTATGGCGCCGTTGCCGGGATTTCTTGGAATTTCTTGGTGTTTTGATGTGTTTGAAGTGTTTGAGCATTTGTGTATTCAAGTATTTGAGATGCTACATTGTTAAAATGTCATTCTATGCTTTAGATCTACATGTTTTAAATAAGGGTTTCAAGTTTTGTCTACCCTTTTTCCATTTCCTAGCAGTTCATATACTTTGGGTGCATTGTGATTGATTGATTTAAGAAGAAGAAGGTTTGATTTATAAAGCCTTGCAAAGGTTTCAAAGATACTAGAAACATTTTACATGATTACTTTAGTGCATTCTTGCACAACTAAGGTGAAAGTCCTTAGTGGCGACTCCATACCGATTTGATATTGAAAATACCAGTTTTCCCTACCTCTCATTTATTTTTTTGTTGCTAATCTTTGCAAAACTAGAAGGAAGAATATTTCTCTTCCTTAAAGATTCTGCTAAGAAGTTGTTTACAGATTCAAGAAACTCAGAGCTAGAGGAGAGAAAGGTGTGGAAAGTGGTTGGAGACTTGACTACAAGAAAGGAGATCCCTATTGTTGAGTTTGAAAGTGAGTAGCCTATTATTGAGGACTACAATTCTTCTTCAAGTGGATCTTATTCAGATAATCCTACTACTGATTTGAATTCCCCATCAGGTGAAGGACCTTCTTGTGCATTTGAAAGGCTTTCTCCTAAATCTGCTCTTGTATTTTCTAAATTTCCTAGAGATCATCAAGAAGGAGAGCCCTTAAGAGAGATCTGTTTGAAGTTTTCATTCCCATTCCCTAAAGACCTCTCACTCCTCATCATCTTATTTCACCTCCAAGATCCCCCCACCAAACAATATGGCTTAGCCTAGACCTCCATTTGTTGTTAACACCTTTGGTCCTATAAATTTTAGAGGAATGGATGGTTACCCAAATGCTATCCCACAAGATGTCAGAAATAGGTTGCCAAAATTCTAGGGTAACAATGCTATTACTGGTGATCAGTATCTCAAACTTTTTGATAATATGATGGAATATTTTGAGATAGAGTTTGAGGATGTGTATGTCAAATTGTTTATTCATACACTAGAAGAGGATGCTAGGGATTGGTACAAGGCTCTGCCTCATAATTCTATTAACTCTTGGACTGAAATGAAGAATGCATTTGGGTTGCAATATGGTGACAAGACTGATCCTAGATTTCTTTTGTCTGAGTTTGAGAATATCAACAAGAACCCGAATGAATCATTCCATGACTTCAACACAAGGTTTAACAAAACTTTGAGAAGGGTACCTTTTGGTTTGAGGCCTTGTGATGAATCTTGTTTAATCAAATATGCATATGCATTTGATAAGAAGGAAGCCTATTACCTAAGAGACAAGAACCCAACCAATCTAAGACAAGCTTTCACCATGGTACTTCAACTTGAAAACAATATCAAAGAAATTAGGAAACCTCTCAAGAGAGATGGTGTAAAATTGATAAACCCTAAAAAACCTCAAGCTAGCAAAGGTGCTGATTTAGAAGAGGTTGTGAAAAATTTGGTAGGGGCTATCAAAGAAATATCATACAAGTTGGCAAGAGCTGAGAAGGGAATTGGGCAGACTTCACAAGGTCAGCCTAGGCAGCAAGCACAAGATAGATTTGGCAATCACCATAGGAATGAGTAGAGGTTTGATGACAAAGGTAAAGGGCCTGTTGGATCTACAAATAGACATCCTCAAGCATGTGAAGGAAGAGTGTTGCCTGATCCCTTAACTACTAGGGTTGTTGCTATTGAAGAGGTTGTTGATATTGATTGGTGTGATAGATGTTTTCTTCCTCATCCTCCATGTGAAGTGGACCAACAAGTTGATGAAGCTAATAATAATGATGGTACTGATGATGATATTTACAAGGTGGGTTGTTCTTCAAGTTCACAAGGAGGAGTAACATCTACCGAAGTAGTAAGTGCTTGGACATTTCTGACATTTTGGGATTACATCAAATGGGTACAAATATTTCTTCCCCTCATGCTCTTGAAGTTGATGTAATGCAAGATTTTGAAATTCCTAACAATGACTTTGAATACTTAAGAGCTTTGATGATTAAGAAGTATGATGGTGCTATCCATTTGGAGGAGGATAGAAAATTGTTGATGAATGTTGTTGTAGCTCAAGAGAAAGACTATAACACTAGAAGCAAAGTTTTTAAGGGAGTTGGGCCTCAAGCCAAACCTAAAACACCCTTGATCACAAGCATTCCAAAATAAGCTCATAGGAGAGAAGAACACTATCGCTAAGTTCTCTGCCCCAAACAAAAATTATAGTCCTCCTCATGCCCAAGCTACCAAGAATCCACTTGCCATCTAATGAATCTTCTTGTCTCCCTTCCAATTATTTTTTTACCAAAGAGTGCCCCTATGACATAGCCCAATTATTGAGCCAAATTAAAGTAAGTGTTCCAATCATTGAGTTGCTTAAAATTCCTGAGCATAAGAAGAGAGCATTTGAGTACTTGGGGTTGAAGGAAGAGAAGATCACTCCAGGAAGAAATGTAAATGTTGTTGAAACTCCACCTCAGATCATTATTGACCTTGAAACACCACTAGCAGTAGAATATCTTGGAGAGACACCTGAGGTATATTTGGGGACATATTTGGTTGATTCCTAATTGAATGTTGATCCATTCTTCACAACTTTGATCATAAAGGATAAGTTACTTCACAATTGTATGTTTTATTCTGGTGCATCATGTAATGTCATGCCTCTAGAAGTCATGAATGAGTTGGACATTAAAGTGATAGAAGCCTATGGAAAGTGTACTTCCAAGGACTCAAGAGAAGTGTCGGTTGTTGATTGTGTGAAAGGTTTAGTAGTGCAGCTTGCATCTTATCCAGGAGGAATTTAAAATTGGATGTTGTGATTGTTGATTGCTCTGCCAAATGGGGTATGCTTTGGTCATGAAAATGGGCTGCAAGTGTTGGTTGCAGCGTTTATATGGACATGTCTTTTGCCACCATTCCAATTGAGGGAAGCCTTGTTAAACTTTATGGTGAGAAGAAGATGTTACACCTAATTGAAGATCCCAACAATGATTCCTATGAAGTGTTGTTTGTTGATGTAGATGTTGAGAATTTCACTGGTTTTGCTAATGGAAAATAAAATAAGATGGAAAAATCAAAGTGCCTTGATATGGTAGGTTCTCCATGGACATTTCTATTTGATGGAGCTTACTCCAAATTTGGTAATGGTGCTGGTATAGTTCTGCTTTCTCCTAGTTTGGAAGAGTTTGTTTTTTCCTTCAAACTTAATTTTGAATGCACTAACAACATTGCTGAGTATGAGGCATTGTTTTTGGGGTTAAGAATTGCATGGAAGTATGGAGTGAAATATATTGTTGCGAATGGAGACTCGAGAGCTGGTTTTCAAGCAAATAAGAAAATGTATGTGATAAAAAATCAGCGTATGAAACAATATAAGCATGCTATTTGGGATCTAATTGAAATGTTTGATTCCTTTAACATTGTGTATCATGAAAAAGGTCTCAATGCTGCTGCTGACAAGTTGGCAATGCTGGGTTCTAGATTTGGAAATTGCACCATTTCACCTTATTTTGAATACAATATTGAAGTGCTAACCGCAAGCTATCCCGATAATGTGAAACATTGGCAAGTTTTTAATGATGATACTCAAGTGCTAAGGTTCTTGCAAAACCAAGGTGAGTTTTCAAATCAAAATATTTATTGGGAGCCAATGGTATGCATGACTAAAGGAAGAGAAACTTTGTTTGAGAAATGCATCATCCAATTGAAAACAAACACCATTCCTAGAGGTCTTCTTGCACTTGAGTCAAATTTTAACAATGTTGATTGCATCATAAATAGAAACATGTCTGCCTCAAGGGATGTGGAAGAGCATAACTTGGGCACTAATGGTAAACCAAGGAAAATTTGGTTGGACGGCAATTTAAGTAAAGAGGAAAATACTCCTATGCCTAACTCTTGAAAATATATCAAGACTGCCTTGCTTGGTCCTATTCCGAGCTAAAAGCATATAGAGAAGACATGTTTCAACATGAGATCCCTATTGAAGCAAATACTAAGCCATTCAAACAAAGGCAAAGGTCAATTAATCCACTTCTCTCCATAAAAATGCAAGAGGAGTTAAAGAAGTTGAGAGATGGAGGTATTATTCAGCCCACTAGATATTCATCTTGGGTTGCAAACCTTGTGCCAGTCAGAAAGAAGAATGGAGACATCAAACTTTGTGTGGATTTTAGAAATCTAAAATAGCATCCATGAAGGACAACTATCCCTTGCCAAATATGGAAAATATGTTGTAGCTTGTGACAGGGTCTGAGATGCTTTCTACCTTGGATGGTTTCTTTGGCTATAATCAAGTGGTTGTCAAAGAATCAGAAAGACTTAAGACATCATTCACTACTCCTTGGGGAACATATGTTTTTGTTAGGATTCCCTTTGGTTTGATGAATGTTGGTGCCACTTTTCAAAGAGCAATGGATGTTGCTTTTGCTGGTTACATCAATGAGTTCATTGCAATTTACCAAGATGATGTGACTATGTTTTCAAGGCAGAGAGGTGATCATTTGCAGCACTTGGAGAAGATGCTGATTAGATGTAGGGAGTATGGCATTTCTCTTAATCCAAAGAAGTGTCATTTTGGCATGTAAAAGGCCAAGCTGTTGGGACATATTGTGTCTAAAGATGGTGTTATGATAGACCCTGAGAGAGTGGAAGCAATCAACAAAGTACCTATCCCAAGAACCAAGAAAGGCATCCAATCTTTCTTTGGTCAAATTAATTTTATTAGAAGGTTTGTTTCCAACTTTTCTAAGTTGACTCTTCCAATTACATGCATGCTAAAGAAGGACCAAGTTATCAAATGGGAGGAGGCTTCCATTCAAGCTTTTGAAGGAATTAAGGATGCACTTAAACATGCACCTATTCTAATAGCCCCAAACTATAAGAGGACTTTCCAAATCTTTTCCTTTGCCTCTTCGAGTATGCCATTGCTTCTGTTTTTCCTGTAAAAGGATGAGAATGGGGCTGAGAAGTCCTATTGCATTCTTTAGTAAGGCTTTACAAGTAGCTGAGATGAAGTATACAATCATGGAGAAACAAGCATTTTCCTTAGTGAAAGAAACAAATGTTTTCAGTGCTTTATATATTGAGTTCAAAAGTCATTGCTTATGTTCCCCACACCACGGTGAAATACATCTTATCGAGATGGAGATCTCAAGAAAAATATGTAGGTGGGCACGAATAAGCTACAAGAGTATGATATGGACATCCAAACTATAAATTTGGTACATGGTTTGGGCCTTGCTAAGCTCATGGATGAGAACAACTTGCAAAATGTGGAAGTGAATCAACTAAAGGAAGAAAGGGTAGATGTTCTTGCAAATTTGGTAAGTTCTAAGTGATACAAGTGTGTGATCTTCTACCTCGGACACATGTGCTGTCCTAGTCACTTAAATAAAAATCAGAAAAGAGCCCTCAAGTTGGATTCTCAAAAATATATCATGACAGACCTTGGGCTGGATTGGAAGAACCCTGAATGTGTCCTCTTGAAATGCATAACTGAAGATGAAACTCCCAAGATAGTTTCTGATTTCCATGGGGGATTTTGTGGAGCACACTTTGTGGAAGAGTAATAGCACATAAGATTTTGAGAGCTGGTTATTGGTGGCCTACTCTCTTCAAATATGTAACCCAACTAGTTAGAAAATGTGATAGTTGTCAACGTTTCTCTGGAAGATTGAAAGCTTCAAGCTTCCTTCCTTTGTAGCCTATATCAATTGAAGATCCTTTCAAGCAATGGGGGATGGACTTCATTGGTGAGATTTCATATCCTTCCAGTGTTAGCCATAAGTGGATCCTTGTAGCCACTGATTATTTTACAAAGTGGGTAGAGGCAATCACCACTAAGAAGGCAACACACCAAATAGTTATGTACTTCTTGTTGAATCAAATCATATGTAGATTTGGAGTCCCAGTCAAGATTGTAGCTAATAATGCCATGTGCTTTAAAGCCAAACCTTTAATGGAAATGTGTAATGCATATGGAATCAATCGACTTATTCTTCAAACTATAACCCCTGAGGAATGGACAAGCTAAGTCCAAGAATAATAATTTTTTTAAGATCATTAGAATAACCTTGAGCAAACCAAGAAGAAATGGGGTGAACAATTGAACTTTGCAATTTGGGCTAATAGAAAACTCCTAAAAGAGCTACCAAAAAAAGCCCATTTGAATTAGTGTATGGAACTCAAGCTTTTTTACCCTTGCACTTGTAATTATCTTCATTTCATTTGCCCAAAAGCTAGAGGATTAGGATCTTGGCCTATATGAATCAAGGATCAATCATATTATTGAGATCGATGAGGAGAGAAGAGCATCCCATGAAAGGTATGTCGATTTAGGAATGAAGAGATTGTTTGACAAGAAGGTCACTCTAGAGCCTTCAATTTTGGAGATCTTTTTGTGGGATAGTAGGCATGAGGACAAGGGAAAACATGGTAAATTTGATGAATTATGGATGGGCCCTTATGCTATTGATATCATAATTGGTGAACATACCTTATTTCTCAAGGACTTAGATGGGGAATTTTTGCCATTAATGGCGCAGACATTTGAAGCATTTCTTGGAGTAATCCCCAAATCTGAGGTATGCACCAACCGATATACGTTGTATAATATTTGTTTTTGCTATTTTTTGGTGTGTGGTTTGCCCTTTTTCTTGGCAGCCATTCTAGTCGGTTTCTCGGCTCATTTTTTAAGGATGGCTCTCATTTTTTGGCCCCTTGCATATTGGCTCCTTTTCCAAATGGATATTTTGGCACTTGGTCTACATTTTGTCCTTGTGACACTCATTGGGAGTGCCCATCCCTAAGCAAGAGCCGATGTTGATCCATTGATCCATTTTGAGCTTGCACCATGTTGCCCTAAATTTTCAAATCTATATCCTCAAAAACATTTTATCCTTTGATTTGATGGTTTGTAATTATTCCCCTCAAATGAAATTCTTTATAAATGCTCACAAACTTGTCGCTTTTCCCAATTTGAAGGAATATTCAAAGTTTTCCTTTTCTCATGCCCTAATTTTTCCAATTTTGTGGGTCATGTGTCATTTTCCCTTTGCCGAGATCATGGAAAAATCAAAATTGATCAATTCATACTTGTTTGTATTTAAAAATCCAAATCCTAGATCAAAATGTTTGAAAATCATGCTTCAGCTGATCCCATTGAAAATAAAAATTTGCCATCCTTGGTGAAAAAATTGAATTCTAGGGCATCCCTAGAATTTTTACGTTTTGTGGCGAGACGAGCCTATTTTAGTTGTCAAATTATTGCTGAGATATTATAGGGTATATGGCAGCTTCTAATTGGCTAAGGGAAGGTGGCGGGGTGTTGTAACTTTTCATTTTTCATCTTTTCTGACCAATGGGGCATTTTTGGGCCCAGGGACCCATTTTTTCAAAATTTACCTATGTGGCATGTTGTGATTGGCAAGCGGGATGGCGGTGGTCGGATTCCCTTAAGGTTTTTAAACATTTATTTTGTAAAAAATTTAAAGTCAAAAATTGGTTCAAGCCCCACAATCAATCTGATTAGACACATGTCCTAAAAAGCCAAAAAGGGAGGAGTAGGCCGAGGGGGGACTTTTTTAGGTCTAATTATCTAAAGTTTCAAAATAAGTTTTATCCATGCTCCAATCAGAGGAGGACACATGGCAGCATGGCAAGCGCAGCAAAGTTACGATGGAGGTAAAAGGAAAATTTTCCCTTTTTCACAAAGGAGTTAAAATCAAAATTTGAAGCAAGGCTCGCAGCGAATAATCGATGGACGCATGAGAGAGAGGACAAGGCGGGTCATGGGGCTGATAGAGGTAGGAGGGAATTTTTTCCCTTTTTCAAAAAGGGCTCAAAATCAAAATTTTAATCGTTGGCCCACTAGTGAATCATTGAGCTACACGTGGTAGTGGAGAAATTGGAAGTGGAGGCCGATGGAAGCAAAGTTGAAAATTTTAACTTAGTAAAAAAGGGGAGTTAAAATAAAAATTGGGCCCATGGATTATTTCGATAGAGGAAGCGACACGTGGCGAGGGAGAAATCGAAGGGCACAATGTGGGGCAAAGTGAAAATTTTCCCATTTTCCAAAAAAGGTCAAATTTTAAGGTTGGGGGATCTTGAAAATCACGAGCAAATTCTGAGAGAAAGCTCATTTTTCTGAAAAAACCCACCAAAGAACCGAATAATTTCTTCGTGTTAGATCTTCATGTATGTGAGTTGGTTACATGTGTATAACCATCACACACCTCGAGATTGTTCATGAAACTCTCCCCTATTTGATGAATCTAATAGGTTGTTGAGTTAATCTGTGTTTTTCTGGGCAATATGATGTCTATTATCATTTTTAAAAGCCTATAAATAGTTTTTATTGTTCTTGTTGCAATCTTTCATTGAAAAGTCTTTAGAAATCACACAGAATCTCCATTTCTTGTTGATAGTTTAGTGGCATTTGCAATCTCAAGTTCAGAAGAGCCTTCATCCGATAAAGAGATAAATAAATTTAAAATCACTTTACCTTCCTTGACTGCAGATATTTCTTATAAGCCTTTGGGGGTACCTTAGGCATGGTTCGTTCAAGGATTTTTGTGTTTAATTGAGTTCTTTACTTCAATCTTTTGTGGTGAATTCTCAAAGATTGTGTGAAGAGTGTAACCTAGGCTTCCATTTATGCCTCTTCTGGTTGAAAGAATATCTCGATTATTTGCAGCATTTTATTTGATAGTTGTTCAAGTATTGTAGAGGTTTTCAAAGATCTGATATATCCTAGTTTGTATCATCAATACCCCACCAAAAAATTCATTCAAACAAACTAATCCTACCCATACTACCCCTGCATTACATTGTGTTTCAACAAAAGGATCTAACCCATCTAAAAAATGCACAAGGAAAATCAAGATTATACAATGTCTTCAACCCTTGCCTCGCATTGATAATATGTCCATGATCCGGGAGTGACAACTTGTGAAAGTCATATTTGGAGTGTTGATCATATTTTCCCAAGGCCTTTTCATACTATTTGCATAAATTGAGGATATCTTCATCTCCTTCACCATTTGGGGGTTACAATATAGATTTTCTTACCTACGTTGAAAGGCGAACCTAAAATGGTGAGGATTAGATCAAAATCCTTTCAAAGTGCTATCCATCTCTCCACAAATATGAGTTCTAGTTAGATCACCTCCCCAACTACAAAAGCGACACACATCATGATCTATCTAACTTCAACCTTCATGCCATATCTCTCATGCTTGCTCAGATGAAAAGGAGAATAAATTTGGGTACCAACAAGGTGTACAAATAGGAGAGAACAAATGTAATCCCCACCTATAATAGTGGTCAAGGTTCCTAGAATTTAAATGTAACTCGCATACCTAAAATAACATGTCAAAGAAGTAAGTTTAACTAGTCTACACATGACAGTCAAATTGTCATATGTAACTCCCATCCGACTATGACACTTAAACAAGCTAACTCCAAAATAAGAAAATACTCCAAGTAAATAAAAGGAGAAATAATATCCTACACTAACACCCCCTTAAATGTAACTTGGTGGATAAAAGAAGTGGATCCGAGCAAGAAGGCCTATGGAGGTGCCCAAGTATAATGAAACTCTCATAAAGTGGATAACATCGAAAACCCATAGGAAAATATCACCCCGCAAAGAGAAAAAATTCCCCCTAAGAAGTGGAGAGAGAGAGAATACTACATTACTGAAGGCCTCCCCAAAGATGATATTGATGCATCTCCCATCCTAAGAAGATATCATAAGTGAAGATACTTGTTCTTGGTGCAGGGTTTGGTGAAGATGCCAATAATCTACTCCAATGTTTGGAAATATATGATATCAATGAACTATTTATGAAGGATATCCTTGATGAAATGCATGTGAATCTCAATGTGTTTGGTCCGATGATGTTGGATAAGATTCATGCAAATCTACATGGTTCTTTAGCTGTCATAAAAAATGACTGCATTGCACGAAATGAATACGAAACTTTGTGTCAATCCCTTGAATTCATATAGCCTCAATAGTAGCATTAACAACTATATATTCCCCTTAGTATATGATAAAGTAAAAACACTCTTCTTCTTGATTGACTAATTAATCTAATCGAACCTAGAGTGAAATAGTAACTGAAGTAGACTTGTAATTTTGAATATCGTTAACCTAGTCTCGAATCTTTGTATCATCAACATCAATACCATCTCCATAGCTAATCCCAAACTTATGTGTATCACATATGTATAGAAGAATCCTATTGGATTCTTTTTAGTGCAGCTCATGAGGATCCCGAATGATCCTATAGACTAGACCTAATCCAATTGAAATGTCAAATCTAGATTGAGTCAAATATAGAAGGATACTAATAAATCTATGTATCCAACCGAATGAACATAAATACTAGCTCCATAGTGAATCCAAAACATATGTCTACCCTATATGTAGAGAAGAATCCTATTGGATTATTTCTAGTGCGAGTCATGAGATTCCTTCATGAACATAGAGACCATACCTACTACAAATAAAATGTCATGTCTAGCATGAGTTAACTATATAAGGTTACCGACAAGTTTTGATATAAGGTATCACTCACCAATGGTGAATAAAAATCAACATCATACTTGAATCCAGGATAGAAAGGAAGTTAGATTTGGCTTACAACCATCCATTTGAAACCAATCAAATGAGACAAGAGCATAATACTTATGTTGTGCAATAGTGATCCCCGAGTCGATTGTGAAATTTGAATCCTAATGAACTAATGCAACAGTCCAAGTTAATCATGAAAAATATGTTATGTAGAGATTTTTCACTGCTATAATGGCTGGTGAAGAGACACTTGTGATAAAAAGGTCATCAACATATAGAACCGAATTAGTAGTGAATTATTGTGCTATAAGATGTAAACATTCATATCACAATGAAATCTAGTGAACCCTACAAAGAGATTGAAGGAATCCATCTTGGAATAAAATACCCAAGGGAATAATTTGAGACTAGATATATTTCCTAAGTTTACATACTAAGAAAGTATCCTTAACAAAACATTTTGGCTTATCCATGTAGATCTCCTCCTCAAGATCATAGTGAGGAAAGGAAGTCTTCACATCCATCGATAAACATCCTAGCAATGAGTTGTAGCAATGAAAAGAGTTACTCTAAGGGAGTTCATTTTAGAAACCAATGTAAATGTAGCAAGTGTATTCAATTTAATGAATTTGTAAGAAACCCTTTTGGTACCATTTGTGCTTTGAACTTATCTACATACCCATATATTGCATACTTAGTTCGATGTATCCATCACAATAAAACTATCTTCCTTCCTTTAAGAAATTCTGTCAAATCCCAAGTGTTGTTCATAATAAAGGAACTGAGCTCCTCATGCATGGAAGTGTCTCACTCAGGAATGTTAAATGCCTCCCCAAATATATGTGGGTTAGAAGAAAAATTTTAAATAACATGTGGCACACTCTAAGACATTGAACGTGTCCACCTTACATTTAAAGGATCCCCAACCCATGTACATGTGCTCAAAGTGTCTTCCCTAGCTTAAAGAATCCCATAAGTAGGTGAGTCAAGTGGTGAATCTTGACCATCCAAGCATGGAAAAATGTGGATGGAGATGGATCTCCATCACTACTCTTGTTATTTGAACTCTAGAAGAAGATTCCTCAACCTCATTGTCTTATAAAGCTGATCAAAATCATCGTAAAATCCAAGTGAGTCTAATAACGTGGGAGAATTGTCAAGTGTCAAGTCTGAAGGAATCTCATGAAAGAGAACACTGCTCTCATGAGGTTCCAGTATTACATTTTTTTTAGGTATGTGTGGCATAATTAGGGATCCAAAGAAACCCATCCGTACCTTGAGAAATCATCAAAAAGGGTGAGAACATACTAATCCCGAGTGAAATATGGTTTAAGGAATGCCCTTAATACATCACTATGTATTAACTCCAACACTTGTGTATCCATCCATGCTTTTCCATTGTCATTTTCTTTTCAATATGTTTTCCAAGGGTGCAACCCTCACAAAAACCCTTTGAGAAATGAACATGAGGAAAACATGTGAACATATCATCTTTACCAAGTTGTTCCAAATAGACATTTAAGGTGGCCAAATTTCTCATGCCATAGTTTTATTACCTCATCTATGTGAGTATGAAATGCAGACAAGAAATCTTAAGTGTAAAATGTAAAAATTTATAAAGCTAAGCCTAGTGACCCTCCTTTCCCATTGTCACTATGGAATCAACTTGTGTAACTCTTTGATGACTACGAGAATCTAGGAAAAAATAAACTCTTGTGCCCTTATTACATGAGTGATCTAGCACATTGATAGGAGACTAGTTTAAAGTGAGGAAATAATTAGAAAATTTAAGAATGTTCCTCCATTCACTTCACACACCCTCTCCATGTAACCGTTGTTGGAGTGTCGTCACCCAATATGATAGAAGAAATTTTTCACGGTTCTATGGAAGTGAAATCAACTAGTGAAAAACCCATGATGAAGTTAGAGCCGAACTTCTACACGAGCCTTTCCACATATTATTATCTTTTTCCTTATAATAATTAGAAGTTAATGAATTATGTTTAATAAAATTAGGAAGCCATATGTTATTCTATTCCATAATATGAGTTAGGTGGTCAATTTGTTTCTTCATGAATTGTGTTCATCATGCCCATTTTTCTTGCAATACAAACACTTAATCTTTTCTTTCTTTGGTTTATCATTTGTAGAGGAGGTTTTAGTGGTTTGTTTAGAGGTAGGTTTTGTTCCTTCTTCTCTTGATCCTTATTTTTATGTTTATTCTCTTTGTTGTTTAAAGCCTCGTGCTTTCCATTCTCGAAATTAGAGCATGTGGTTTTGAGGAATTCGGTGTGCCCATCCGAATAAATTTATCTTGCTCCCAATTCAAGTAAACAAAAAAATCATTTAAAGAGGGCATTTCCAATGTGGCTCTATTAGAAATTTTCCAGCATTAAAAATAGAGGCGAATACAGAGTCATATGGACCTATTTTTAGAGTACAAAAAGAATAAGTTAATCATATTTCTTATCTATTCCACATTATTTTAAATGCAATCTCATAGATTTGAACTTAGTGAAAACAATATTGTAGGGTTTCAAAAATTCTAGGAATCAAACTGATGAAATCATTTTCTTATTCATGATCTCTCATTAGATCAGGCTTCCCAAATAGATTTTCCAAAGAGGTCCAAACTTCATTAGGTGAATTAGAAGAATCAACATGAAAGAGTAGATCAAGGGAAATCAACAGAGATAACAACACAAATACTTCATCACAACGATTATACCACTTAAGTTTTTTGTGAGCAGGATGATGCAAAAAAATGAAGTCATATAATCATTGTGATGAAGTATTTGGGTATCAGAAGAAAAGGAATAAATAACATGTGGCACACTCTAATACTTTTAACATGTCCCCTTACATTTCAAGGATCCCCAACCCATGTACTTGTGCTCTGCAAGTGTCTTCCTAGCCTAAAGAAGCCCATAAGTAGGTGAGTCAAGTGGTGAATCTTCAACTTTTAAATCATGGAGAGATGTGGATGGAGATGGTTCTCCACCACTACTCTTGTTATTTGAACTCTAGAAGAAGATTCCTCAACCTCATGGATCTTATAAAGTTGATCTAAATCATTAGAATCATCGTAAAATCCAAGTGGGTCCAATAAAGTGGGAGAAGTGTCAACTATCGAGTCCAAAGGAATATCATGAAAGAGAACACTTCTCTCAATGAAAAACTCATGTGTGGTCGAGTAAAGAAGTTGATATTGCTTAAAACCATCTCAAGAGTATCCTAAAAGATGCAAGGTTTACTATGAGATTCCAGTATTACAATTATTTTTTGGTATGTGTGCGATAGTTAGGGATCCAAAGAGACCCATGCATACCTTTAAAAATAATCAATAAAGGTGAGAACATATTAATCTTGAGTGAAAGATGGTTTGGGTAATGCCTTAAATACATCACTATGTACTAAATACAATACTTGTATATCCCTCCATGCTTTGCCAATGTCATATTTATTTTCAAGATTTTTTCCAAGGGTGTAACCCTCACAAAAACCCTTTGAGAAACGATCATGAGATAAACATGTAAACATATCATCTTTACCAAGTTGTTCCAAATAGATATTTAAGGTGGCCAAATTGCTCATGCCATAGTTTTCTTACCCCATTTGTGTGAGTAATAAATGCAAGATGACAAATATCGGTATAAAATGTGAAAAATTATAAAGATAAGCCTAATGACCTTCATTTCCCATTGCCGTTATATAATTAATTTGCAACTCTCTCATGACTTGCAAAATCTAGAAAAAAAAAATCAACTCTCGTTCCCTTATTGATGTGAGTGAGCTAGCACACTAATAAGAGAGCAGTTGAAAGTGAGGAATAATTAGATTTTTTAATGTTCTTCCATCCACTTCAACACACCCTCTCCATGTAATCTGTTGGTGGATTTTCCTCACCAAATGTGATAGAATAAATTTTGCATGGTTCTAAGGAAGTGAAATCAACTAGTGAAGAACTAATGTGATGCAAAACACCCAATTTAATAACCCATGATGAAGTTAGAGTTACATTTATTACAAAATCCTTTCCTTTCCTTTCCTTGTATCCTTATATTTTCCTTATAATAATTTGAAGTTAATGTTTTATTTTTATAGAATTAGGAACCCCTATGTTATTATTTTCTAGAACATGAGTTAAGTTGTCAATTTTTTTCTTCATAAACCTGTGTTCATCATGCCCATTTTTCTTATAATACACACACTTAATCTTTTCTTTCTTTAGTTTATCATTTGTAGAGGAGGTTTTAGTGGTTTTTTAAGGGTAGGGTTTTGTTCCTTCTTCTCTAGATCATTATTTTTTTGTATTCTCTTTTTTTTTTAAGCCTCATGTTTTCCATTCTCAAAATTAGAGAATGTGGTTTTGAGGACTTGGTTTGACCATCTGAAGTAAATTATCATTTCCCAAGTCATATAAATAACAAAATCATTTAAAGAGGGAATTTATTATGTGGCTCTAATAGCACTTTTGGTAATGAAAAATAGAGATGAATACTGATTAATGGATCTAGTTTGGAGAGTAAAAAAGAATTAGTTAATCCTATTTCTTATCTATTCCACAATATTTTATATGTAATCTCATAGATTTGAACTTGGTGACAAAATCTTGTATTGTTTCAAAATTTCTAGGAATCAAATTGATGAACTTGTTTTCATGTTCATGATCTCTCACCACATCATGCTTCCCAAATATCTTTTCCAAAGAGGTTTAAAATTCATTAGGTGAATAGGAAAAATCAACATGAAAGAGGAGATCAAGAGAAATAAACAAAAATAACTACCTAAATACTTCATCACAATGATTATACTGTTCATTTTTTACATCATCTATTCACAAATAGTTTTCGAGCGGTGAGATTTGATTCACATCTATTATAATGCGAAAAGAAGAATATTGCAAAAAAAAGAAAGTGTAGAAAAAAAGATGGTACACAACACCCTTTGAAATTAATTTGAGTCAACGACCCATATTTTGGCACTTATAATTTTAGTGCAATTACAAAATGGATGGTTCCAATGGAGCTAGCATGAAAAAAGCTGTCACTTTTGAAAACAAAATGACATTTAAATCCGATTTTTCTATCAAAATTATTACAAATTTTATTTACCACTATTAATGGCCCATTTTAAATGTTTACACACAAATATTAAATACATTGTTTGACTAAAAAATAATTTTAGTATAAAAAGAGGTGGGAATTGAACTAGAGACCTCTCTAGATAATACTAAGTTTTAACCAATCCACCTACATACTCCTACATGCATCTCAATAGAGAAATCTCCTTTTGAGGGAAATAATAAAAAACTAGTTATTAAAAAATAAAACATGTTTTGGTTTAACTAATCAAAGTATAGAAAATTATGGTTTTACACTTATCTTTTGAAAGGAGGCTCTTATCGAAATTTTTGAAATTGAAGTATCCTCTGTGGTATCACCTAAATATATTGGTAATGATTCACATGTTCTAGGTTCCACCAAATGCCAAATTGTTAGGGGTTCATAGGGGTTGGTTGTAACTTACTTGCGAAAACCAAAGGTTATTTCGGTGAGGCCATTAGGCTGAGCCATAGACTTTTTTGCTCATGCACAAGTCATGGCCACATTAGAGAGAGGAAATAGTGAGATAATCTTGAGTGCAACATGTTGAGGAAGAAGCCCACACTCTCCCAAATGTCAATGCAAAGGCTTAAAATAATCCAAGCCTTTCCATAGCAGAAACCACACAAATTAATATATGTAAGGAAGAAAATTTAAAGGATGCATGACTAAAATTGTAGTTCCATTGCCAACACTATGGTTCCACTACCAATTCCACCATCAAACTCCACTCATCTACTCTTTAGATTTATTTAACTAGATTGTTTTGTTAGTTAATAAACTATAGACTAAGGCGATTTTCTTTTAGTCGTAGGATTATTTTTTCTCCTATTTACAACTTCATTCACTACCTAATAAACTATAGCTATGACTTCTTTTCTGTTATAAAATAATTCTTCTTCAAAGGTTGTAAATACAACATAATAATACAATATAGTGAAGTATTTTTCTTCATTTTTGCAATTTGATGTTCAATCAGTTACATAGCAGATTTATTAAGTTTTTTTGCTTGATTCGGTATAGTGTTAGAGCATTCAATATAATATTCAATTGTTATCATACCTATTTGCAGGTTAATGGTTCTCTCCAAGAATTATCGAATGTCAAATGGTAGCAATTTTTCATTCCGAATGCTTCCACTTTGTTTACCAAAGACAACTATGATTATTGGAGTATAAAGGTGAAGACCCTAATATTATCCCAAGATATATGGTATTTAGTTGACGTAGAATACATGGAAACCGAAGATCATAATGCTTTAAATACTTTAACAACAAATCAATGAACTCAATTGAAAGAAGACAAAAAGAAGGAAAATCCGGCTTTTTTTGCTATCCAATCTGCATTGGATATATCAAATTTTCCCATGTATAGCTGGTATAACAAAGTCAAAGGATGCATGGGTGACCCTAAAAACTTCATAACAAGAATCTAATAAAATAAGGTTGGTAAGACTACAAACCATTCGAAGATATTTTTAAAGTTTAAGTATGAAGGAAGATGAGTCTATTCAAGTTTTATTACTAGGGCTTAAAGTATTGTGAACCATCTTAAAACTCAAGGGGAAATTGTCACAGAGAAAACAATTATAGAAAACATTTTGAGATCTCTTTCTCCAAATTTCAATCCAAAGGGTCATAACCATTGAAGAAAGTAAATATCTAACCACATTCAAATTTGCATAGTTCATAGGTTCTTTGCAATATCATGAGGAGCGTATGCAACATTCAACAATGAACCTATTTCAATCCTTCCATTCTACCATAAGAATTGAATAAAAATATACAAACCCTTCTCAATCAAAAAAATCTCAAGGGAGTCTTATATATCTACCAGGACATGGCGGAAGAAGAGGAAGAGGAAAAAAAGAGGAAGAGGAAGAAGTTTTATGGATCGGAGAAGCATCCAATGCCAATATTGTGAAAGGTATGGACACTATGAATCTAAATGTAGAAAGATACAATATGATTTGAATAAGTATAGAGCCAACTATACTAAAGAGTCTTTTGAAGAAGCAAAATACTCTACATTCTTCAATTGTAGTTTGGAAAGAGAATCTCAAAAGGATGTTTGGTTCTTGGATAGTGGTTTCTCAAATCATATGACAGGTAAATCTGATCTCTTTGTCAAATTAGATGAATCTATAAGGAGTCAAGTAAAATTTGGTGATGATAAAGATGTTGATGTAATGGGAAAAGGTTCCCTTGTAGTGAAAACTAAGCAAGGAGAAACTACATTTATTCATGACACTTTGCATGTGCCCAAATTAAAACATAATATTTTAAGTATTGGGAAGATTGTAGAAAAAAATTACAAGGTTGTGTTTGATGATAAGTGCTGCAAAATATTTGATAAATCAGCTAACCATCATCTTGTAGAAAAAGCTTGTATGACAGAGAATAGATTATTTCCTCTCACTTTGGATTCCACTAAGATGCATGACCTCAAGGAAACCAAAAATGATTCATGGTTATGGTACCAATGGCATGGTCATTTGAATTTTCAAGGATTAAGTTTGCTTCATAAGAAAGACATGGTGAGAGGACTTCCTGCAATTCAGGCAAAATAAGAAGTTTGTTCAGGGTGTGCACTTGGCAAGAAAGATCAAGACAATTTTCTAGTGAACAAATCATGGAGGAAAAGTCTCCTCTAGATCTTATGTATAGTGAAATTTGTGGTAACATGCAAGAGGAATCTCTAGGTAAGAATATTTACTTTCGACATATATTGATGATTTCTCACGCCACACGTGGGTTTATTTTCTTAAGCATAAATTTGAGGCATTTGATTGCTTGAATAATTTTAAGGCTATGGTAGAAAATCAAAGCAGGTATTCTCTCAAAATACTCATAAAAGATAGAGGGTGAGACTTCACTTCTTATGAGTTTACTAATTTTTGTAATACTCATGGAATTAAGAGACAACTTACGATAGCTTATAGCCCACAACGAGAATGACATTGCGAGAAAGAAATACCCATAGCATTATAAAGATGGCATGAAGTATGTTACAGTTCAAATACCTTCTTAATTGCTATTGGGGAGTTACAGTGAAAACCACAACTTATATTTTGAATTGTAGCCAAACAAAATGCTTCAAAATATCACTCCCAAGGAATCTTGGAGTGGACACAAGCCCTCAGTAGCTCACTTTCATGTATTTGGTTTCCCTGGATATGTTCATGTTCTAGAAACTAAGTAGAAGAAGTTGGATGCAAAATCCCAAATTTGTATCTTTTTGGGCTATTTATATTTTAAAAAAGGATAAAAATTCTATAATCCAAACATAAAGAAATGGATTGTTAGTCAAGATGTGGTTTTTGATGAAGGGGAAGTATGGAAATGGAAAAACGGAGTTCAACAAACTACACCACTCATAATTGGTATAGAATATGTTCAAAAGTTCCTCCTCTCCCCAAAAGCTCAAGTGAAATTTCAATCCCAGTTCACCAAGTTCACCAAGTTCTTCTTCGGGTGATAGTTCTAGTCCACAATCAAGTCCAATTTCTTCACAAAAGGTATGATGGTTAAATGAAATTTATCAAAGGATTTCTAATGTGAATCTAGTTTCAAATATTTTTTTAGTACCATTCAATTTGAACCTTTTTGTATGAAGAATCCATGAAAGAACAAGAATGGATTGATGTTATGAATGAAGAGATGCATGAAATTTTTAAAAATAATACATGGAAATTAGTGCAACTTCCTAATGATAAACAAGTGATTGGTGTCAAATGGATTTATAAGGTAAAATATCATGCTGATGGTTCTATGAATAGACACAAGGAAATATTAGTTGCTAAGGGATTTGCATAAATGCCTAGAGTAGATTATACTGAGACTTTCACTCCGGTTACAAGATTTGATATAGTCAAGATTATATTGGCTATTTTAATGAACACAAGGGGTCAATCTATAAGATGGATGTAAAATCAGCCTTCCTAAAATGTTTTATTAATTAGGAATTCTATGTGGAGCAACCTCTTGGTTATGAAATTCTAGGAAAAGAACATTTCGTTTACAAGCTAACAATGGCTCTCTATGGGTTGAAGCAAGCACCTCGTGTTTGGTATGAAAAAGGATTGACAATTATTTACAAAGAAAGGATTTATTCAAATTTCCTCATAGCTAACCCTCTATATCCAACATCTTGGTATTGATATTCTAATTTTTATCCTTTATGTTGATGATCTCATTTATACAGGTAATAGCCCATCTCTCATGGAGAAATTTCAAGTAGAAATGAAACAAGAATTTGAGATGTAATATTTGGGAATCATGCATTATTTTCTTGGAGTGGAGGTACAACAACAATCTAAAGTTATATTCATTTCCCAAACCAAGTATGTGGTTGATCTATTGAAGAATTTTAGAATGATGTCATGCATTGCAGTTGCCACTCTTGTCACCCTTGGTGAAAAATTAACCAAGGAAGATGCAAGTTCCAAAGTAGATGCTATTTTATACGAGAAGTTTATTTGGGAGCCTCATGCACCTCACTTTGCCATGAGACCTGATATTATGTATGTTGTGAGCCTTATCTCTTAGTTCATGTAGGATCCAAATGAGTCTCATTGGTATGCTATAAATTTCTTTTTAAGGTATGTGAGTGGTACACATAATTTTGGCATTCATTATTCTCCCACACATAAGTTTGAGCTATGCGGTTAACACGGATTCTAATTGGGTTGGTTCGGTGAATGATAAAAAATCAAAATCTGGTTATATTCTATCATTTGGTTCTAGAGTTGTCTCATGGAGTAGTAAAAATCAAGCAACCATAGCTCTCTCTTCCGTAGAAGTAGAGTATATTATAGCAACAATAGTTATTTGTCAAGCCATATGGATTAGATGGATTTTGGAACATTTGAAATTGGTTCAAGAACATCCCACCACTATTTACTATGATAATAGTAGTACCATTGCAATGACCAAAAATCAAGTGTTTCATGCTAGATCAAATCACATTGAGCTTCGACATCACTTCATCAAATGCTTAGTTCAAGATGGGATAGTGGATTTGCTTTTCCCTATAGCTGAGCAAGTTGCTGATATTTTTACCAAAGATCTACCTATAGCCAGTTTTTTTGCTTTGAGGAATTAGTTAGGACTCATCCCCATTACTCATGCATGGGAAAATTGAAGGATGTATGACTAAAACTATAGTTCCTCCACCAACATTATAGTTCCACCACCAATTCCACCATCAAACTCCACTCATCTACTCTTTATCTTTCTTTAACTATATTGTTTTGTTAGTTAATAAAATACAGACTTGGTAGTTTTCTTTCAGTCATAGGATTAGTTTTCCTCCTGTTTGCAGCTTCATTCGCTACCTAATAAAATGTAGCTATGAATTATTTTCTGTTATAAAAGAATTCTTCTTTAGCATTGTAAATACAATAGAATAATACAATATAGAGAAGTATTTTTCTTCATTTTTGTAATTTGTTGTTCGCTCGATTCTGAGAGAATATTTATTAATTTTTTTGTTTGATTCAGTATAGTGTTAGAGAATTCAATCTAATCTTGAAAAAACACTACCAATAGGTGAATTAGGCATGCGATTATCTAAGTGGATATCCCACGCTACAAGAAAAGGAAAATAAGTAGTCCACCATGCCAAATTATTGAAAATTAATGCTAGAGAAAATAAAAATCATGCAAGATGTTTCTCTTTGTAGAGTGAAAGCTCCCAGATACAAAATATGAAGAAAGCGGAGAAAGAATGAGATTTTTGCACATAAAACAACAAGATTTCAAAATATTAACACAACAAAAGAAAATTTGTCATTACTAGATTGTCACATTGTCATACCATATTGAATATTTCTCCAAGATCAAGCAACCGGAAATGAAGAATGCATGAAAGATGAACAAAGAAAAGAGCAAATGAACAAGAGGTTGTGCAAGAGAAATCTGGAAAATAATGCAATATGCTTGTATTTTGAATAAGGAAAGAAACTCACAAAGTGAGGTGTACAAATAGGAGAGAGCAAATGTAACTCCCACCTAGAATAGTGGTCAAGGTTCCTAGAATAGGAATGTAACTCCCATACCCGGAATAACAGGTCAAAGAAGTAACTCCCACTAGTCTACTCATGATAGTCAAATGGTCAAATGTAACTCCCATTTGACTATGACACCTAAGCAAGATAACTCCACAAGTGTAAGGATAATACATGCGTAATAAAAATATACCTCAAATAAATAAAATGAAAAATAATATCTTACACTAACATCCTAAACCCGGTGACACAAATGCAATATAATACTATATATTTTACATATATGAGTACTCAACATTGAAATTGAATGCAAAAATGATATTGATATGTTAGCTATTGAAAATATATTCGAAGAAGGCCCCATAAAATTGTTTAGGTGATTTTTTTATATAGTGATCAATCCTCTAATTTGGAATCTTTTATCTTACAACTAACCCATTCAAATTTAAAAGTATTGAAAGCCTATCTTAAAGAGATTTTCCTTTCTCGAGTTTAAGTCAAAATAAATGGAGGACAATGTTGTCGGCCTTGGACAATATTATTTTCCAATTCTATTCAAGATGAGAGATATTTTCTAAGAAACAATAGAATGAAAAATAATAAAAACCCCAAAGTGGGGATCTCCATAAAACACATCATATTAGAAGAATGAAGATCAGAAAATTGTTTAGAAGAGTTGTGGTATGAGTATATAATCAAAGAGAAGGGTAAACACACTAATAAATACTTTTATTCATGTTAATATATTATACATATAAAATAACATTAAAAACCATTATAAAAGGCATTTTGGTTCTCTATAGTCATTCATTTTGCATTAACAAAATATGCTCAAGTAGTAGGATTGTAAGTTTACAATGTATGCGAAGATGACATTAATTTCAAGCTCAAAAATTCCAACTATTGCTCTAATTATTAGATGAGGCACTAAATAAGAACTCAAAACTTAAATGATTACAAGAAATTGAATTTATGGCAAGAAATTTTTCTATCTAATATTTTTACTAAGGATAAAATATGTTTTGGAGGGGACCTTACCCCAGTAGGAAAAGAGGCTCGGAAGCTAGATATTACAAGAAAATTACATCCAAAGAGATAGGCCTAGAAGCCAAATATAACCAAGGAGCACAAACGTAGTGAATTAGCTAACATGAGAGGCACAAAATAGATGGTTAACAGCGAAACAACAACTACCTAACTTAGGACCGGGAAAAATCCGAACTTAGTTCTTGCCACGATTTCAGTCATGAAAGAATGTACCTTTTCTATATTTTTATTTTTTAATTTTGTCCATCTACCATCTTTATTTTTAGGAAAAATCTTTCACTTTACCCAGTGATTTGGTGAAGAAGGTGCAAACATTATTTGGTTGGGGCTCACCATTTTCATTGTAGCATTCAAATAGAAGTGGTGCCCACTTGATTTGTTGATTTTTATAATTCATCCTACTTCTGCTCCAAATTATAAAGCGGTGATTCGATCATTAGTGCCCCTTAATTTTAATCATCAAACATGTCATGCTCCCTCGACTACCCATGACGTGTTAGTTTTTTTTTCTTGCGCGGTACGGTGGTCCTATAAAATATAAGGTCTTCCTACGTAGACTATTTGGTGATGGCAGATGATGATTTAGAAGTGATTTTGTGATGAAATTTGTGCGCGACACATTGACTGCAATTAGGTGGATGCAAAGTGCCACTAAAACACTAACTTTCCCTATTTTTTCCCCTGTTTGGCCATAACTTTTGTTGTTTAGGAAAATAGTTCCACCATTCGTAGAAGCCAAATCCATAGCTAAATCCATAAGGGAATCCATCACCGAGCCAAAGTTGTGGATGCATTTTTAGAGTAGAAGGTAAGAGGCTACGCTTGCAAGAATAACAAGTGGCTCCCTGAGCCAGGTAATTAATTGTTTAGTTTCCACTTAACACAAATTCATACCATTGACATGTATCTAAAATTTATGATGTATACCAGCGTTTCTTCATTAAATCCCTAAAATTTTCCTTCAAATTATCAATGCCTAAGATCATATTTACATTAAGACAACTATAAGAATGCAAATTAAGTTTTTCATTTATAAATTCCATTACCATTTCAATTATTTTGATAATAAATTTCCATTGAAAATTGAAAGTTACCAATTGAATAGTTTGGATTGATCACTTTAATTGTTAAAAGAGTCTAGATTACTACTTTTAGATTATACCCAACATATGTTTGAATGGTCTCTACAGCTCTCAAAATATTCATTTATTTATACTGTCAATATTTTTAGGGAGGATTTGTAATTTCAAGGGAGTAAATTCCTCCACATGGTCAATGCATACCAATTTTTTTGGGGAATTCATTATACATCGTAGATTTATCCATATAGACAATATAAGTTGAGGCATAATTTATAGTAGTAGCTTCATTTGTGCATATGGTCTAGCAATCACTAACATGGATAAAACAAGGAAAATAAGGTTGTTCATCTCTACTTCTAATAATTATTTGAAACTATTACTCCTATCAAATGAGGTATTAGATTCAAGAAGCATTTATAATAATTTCCGTTTGCTAAATATCTCACACTAATTCAACAATAGTAGATTATATTTATAATGTATAATTATTTATTTAATACATTTTTTTATTGATTACATAAGTCAAAATGTGTGGAAAAATTATTCGAGTACATGGATTAGTTTTACTCTAGTCCCTTTGGCTATCTTTACACTTTATCATGTTCACGAGATCGTCCTCCTTCAAACGCATAAAAACAACCCAATGCTAACAAATATATGTTATATCATACACTAGTGTTTGCACATGAATTTTTGTTCTCTATCTATGGATTTTATTAGATATTTCATATCCATTTACACTTTCAAAATTTACTAATAAAATTCAACAACCATGTAATAACCTCCTCATATTCAAGCTTGTAAAAATATATCCAAACATTTGTTTTAATGGGATCCAAATTCATGTAAGTAAAAATTACTTACAATAACAAAAAAATGTAGTGGTTAAAACTTCTACAACCATGTGACAACCAGGTAATTAATGTTTGGTGATTAACATGAGGAAATCACAACGTGTTCTTCATCTTGATGAAAAACACAGTGTGTTTTTCAACACGCTGAAAAACATGACAGTTTTCCACATGGTTTCATTTATGAAATTGAATTTTCTGAAGTCACACTAGTATGAAATTAATATTTGAATTCATATTTGTTAACAAGAACCTTAATATTAAATGTCTTGAAATAATGTTGACAATTTTTGCAGTTGTGCAAAAATGGGCAACTCAAAACTTCAAATCATTATGAATAGCATAGGTGAAGTATACCTAAGCTAGGGGATTTTTCAGATAATGTTGTTACTACTAAATTAGTAAAATGATTACATGAAATCTGCAGCTATGTTTGTGGTTACATAACGTAGCGAGATAATGTAGTTTGTAATTTCATAACTATCTTCAACAAAAGAACACAAGGCCTCAAAGGAAAGCCATGTTGCCTTGATGAAGACATTCAATCATAGAATAGGTGAAATGCTAAGTTTTGGAACAACAAACATAAATACAGATTGAAAAATTAGAGTTCATTACTTGATGTTATAGGTTTTCTTTAACGTTCTTTCCTTCATGTTTTAGACATTCAATTATATTACTTGAGTTATTTAGTTCATAATACAATCCACACAAGAAAGATGAAATGCAAAAATAAATACACAACTCATTTTTCGAATTCAATGTTTTATTCGAAAGGAATTTTCAAATGGTTCCCACACAAGCCATGGGATGTAATGAAAAATAAAGTACAACTCTACAAGTAAGTGGTACACATGCATGAAAAATAAAATAAAGGAGTATGAGTGAACCCATCATTGCCTTGGGGGTTTTCTTCTTTGGTTGAGACATCTCCATTTCTAGCTTTTTTCCTTCTTCATCTTCGTTGTAGAAGTCATTGTACCTAAAAAGAAAGAAAGAGAGAACTATCAGTTATGAGCTCAGGGATCAATCCATATTCCTATACTATCCTAATTCATGCATATGAATCTCTTAACAATAGGAGATATAGTTTACTTGAAGATCAAACTGCATACATGTTTTACTCACTCAGAAAGAAGGAGAAAGAAGAAAATAAGAAAACCAGGGACATAAGAGAGGCCAAAATCCTAAATACTTTCTAATTGTTTTCTTAAGTGTGCAGGTACAGGTTGGAGCCAAGAAGAAATAAATCAAGTCTTTCACTATAAGCACATATTACAAATTTCAATGACTCCTATCCTATGGCATACAATAGAGAAGTCTTAAATACATACTAGAATAAAGGAAGAATGCAACTCAAGTTTTAGTTCTTTGTCTAAAAATGGAAGAAGTTACAGTACAAGAAGAGAGATTGGAAAATAGAAGTACATGTTTTAGTTTGCAACTGAAGAAGAAGAATTATATTTCAAGAAACTAAAGTTAACTGAAAAAAGGGTTACAACTGAAACAAAATGAAAAAAGAAGATTCTGGAAAATATTTTCCAAGGCTTCGCCATGAAAATCAACATTTCAAATTTTCCAGCATGCCAGAAATACTACTATCAAGGAAATAAAGCATCTAAGTAAAAGAAACAAGATTACAATATTCCAACAAAGTGATATAATCATCTTCAGAATCAAAGTAAGAAGCACTTTTGGAAAATTGAAGTACAACCCAGTGAACCAAAGAGGAAAAATTCTACAACATAGGTACATATTCAGATCAAAGCATAATCCTTTTTGACAAAGTAAGGATCAAAGAAGTACAACCATTTATGCAAGGAAAAGATCAAGTACAGATGAATCATACAATGCTTAGCAATAAGCTCAAGGTACATGAATACGAAGCACCAGAAATTAGGTTGCAGCAATAGAAATGACGTATGCAATACATGATAACAACTTCAGGAAAGCATACTATGAAGCTTCATGATTTATAATTGAACAAATGATAAGCATGCAAGTGTCTAATTGATCATTTCAGGCTACAGGCTTTTATTTAATTAAAGCAAGTGCTTCATGTTTTAATACACAAGTGAATGGAGTATCAAAACACCAACTAAGTGTGTCAAAATGTAGTACAGAAGCATCCAAGTGGCATAAAATTAAATGTCTGAGCATCCTAAGAACTCCAGGTTGTAAAATCAATAAGAAAACAAGAATTAGAGTTTTCATAAGCCATTTTAAAAATATGCAGGATCTGAGCTCAAAATTTTTTGATAGAACAAAAGTAAAAGCACTCAGGAAAAGCCACCAAATGTGGAGTTTTAGATCAAAAGGAATGACGGTATAGTGTCATAGAGAATGAAGAACAAGAATGAAAAATGCTACAAGATCATTCCCAGAAGGGACAAGAAGGAGCTCCAAATTATTCACAGATCAAGTTAATGGCCATAAATGCAAAGTTACAGAATCAACCTCAGAGTTCAAAAAGTATGCAACTACAGTTACAAGAGATCAACCCAAAAGGTGAGACTTCAGAGTTTTTAAAAAGCATCAAAGTATTCAAGTCTTGGGATGAAATAGAACTCAAATAAAGAACATAATAGTTCGTAGTTTGAGTCAAGAACAAAAAAGTTACCAGAAACTTTTATAAAAGAGCTCTGCATAATGATGGAATAAGGTTTCAGTAGAAAAATGCAAAATTTGTAGACCATATAGAAGGAAACTTATTATCAGTGTCTCAAGAATCAAATGGCTCTCAAATCAAGCTCAAGGATCTGAAGATGATCAGAAAACCGCAAAACCATAAGTTTCTCAAAACTTTCAATACCCAAATGGAGCCATGAAGAAAAATGAGCTCATACAAAGTTATTCAGAGCTACATAGCAGAAAACATGATATCACAGAGTCTTTTCAAGCTCATTTTATTAATGGCCGAAGCGTGAAAATACAAAGAAAACCAAAATGCAATTATAGTGCATGATGAAAACCAATATTTCAAAACTTTTACAGATGTTATCTACACAAAGTTGAAGAATTTCTCAAAACTCGATCTATGAGTACCCACATCTTAGAAAGCACAGATCCTGGCCAATAAATGAAGACCCATTAATGGGTAGCAATGAAATGGAGTAAGAAAAATAACTCACCGACTAAATTGGATCTATCAAAACCCTCAAAGTCATTGAATTCAGAGAAAGAAGTGGAAGCTCAGAATGAGTTTCAACTCAAAATGACCAAGGTCAAGCCACGAAACCATAGAAAATGTAAAGAAAGAAAGGATTATCAGTATTTCTGAAAGAAAAAATGGCAACGATGAATCAACAATGATACCCAAGGAGGTCGGGACTTACCTTCCCTCATCAGACAAAGGAACGGTTACAAAAATCCATAGATTTCAAGTGCAAAGAATGGTGTCCACTAATAATCCTCATAAGACTTCACAAGACACAAAGATATTTTGAAAAAATTCGAGCTCAAACCCATAGGAAAGATCACAAGACCTCCTCATAAAACTCAAATAGAGAAAACAACAAGAAAATATAGGTGTAAGAGAAGATCCAGAGAACCAATATGCAATGGGAGTTGAGCTTCAAGTTACCAATAATGGTGCCAAATTTTTTTGCCAAGGATTCACCCACAAAATGAAGATCCAAATGAAGTGATTATTGGAAACCGATTGACCTTTATTTCGAGCCCAAGCATTGGGTTAGTTCGAACTCGACCACATTTAAAGATCAACGACCGCGAAAGGACAACATATCAACACTCAAGGATCGATCCTAATTTTGAAGAAAACTACCTAGGTAAGATGCCACCAACAACATTCAATGCGGGCCAAAAACCTAACTACGGTTTCAAGATCGATGCCTGAGATATAAAATTACAGAGAGATCAACTATTACAAAATGATCACAAATATCAAAGCGAACTCTACCTGAGTCAGCCATGTCACTAACCAATTATTGAAGGGGTGAGTCATTGTCACGAGGGGGCAAGCCCCATGATTAAAACAAAATCATTGCATTCGAATGTCAAAAGGATAAACTATAGTCCAACTTCAAATAATGTAAAGTGCCGACCGAATCATGTTCACCGATGATCACCCAAAAGGTAAGGGTTATAAACTATAGTCAAGTGTTATCCAAATGCAAAATCCGACAAGTATTACATGGTCATGTTTAATCGAAGGTGAAAACTATATATTATAGCATGTGTTACCAAGGTGGCTGAGTATGACATGGTGGCCTTTTACAAAAGTGCCCCCATATACATTTAAAATTCAATAATGTGCTAAGTCCACAAAGGTGGCCAAACCAAATGGAGATCAGTGATCAAGTGCAAAGGTGGTCCCCACGGTCAAGAGAGTTGAAGATGATCTACAGTATGTCACCAATGTGACCACTTAGATAAGGAATGTCAACATCAGAATCTGAGCATGGAGGTGGTCCCCATCAAATGGATGTGTGGATGGTTATTTTTGCAAATATTGCAAGTATTGTAATTATTTTGCTCAAAAACAGGGAGTTATTTTTGCATGCCTTCACAAGTGGACAAAATAGATAAGAAGATAAACTCACATGCACAAGGAAAGAGACTTTTCCAACAAGGAAGCTTATTATTAGCAAATTATTCACCTTTATTTTCTTAAAAATAGAACAGTCAACTTTAGTTTGACTGTAATGTAATTAAGGCTATTAAGGCCTATTTGTAATTGCATATTCTATTTTTATTCCTTTATCTATTATTAAATAAAGGATAAAAATAGGATGCATGGGCGAGTACAAGCCTTAGTCTATTTTTAGGAAGGGTGGGGAAAAATATTTTGCTATATATTGTGTGCTTTGGCAAAGCACAAGGAGGACTTTTGGATATAGGAGTATTGAAGCAATTTCTACCAGTTTTTCCCTTTGAATGTGAAGTATTTTCTACCTTTCCAAATTATTTGTAGTCTTGTGTATGTTTCAATTAATCTTGTGAATGAAAATTCCCTGATTAATCATCTTACCCTATTGCAAAATTTAGTAATTTCTACATGATATTAATGTGCATGTTTAGCTTAGTAGTATTGTTGTGATACTTTCCCTTAATACCTCGAAGTGTTTCACCCTTAACATTCTGTAGAAAATTGTTGGTTCATGCATCAAGAATCCTTTCACATATCAATTGTGCATATACTCATTCAAATCCCTCATACAAATTTAGTGTATCGCGTTAGTTTTAATTATTTTACAAGTAATCTTTTACCCTTAAACTTCATAAATTAGTTTAGGATACATCAATAAGGAACCGACCTTGATACTAGAGACTCACCTCATAATAGGTATACCCATAGACCTAAGGTGTTTCCATTTTATCTATGAAAGAGAGAGACCAATTTTGCAAACTTAGAACACCGGTAGCCATCTCTCTACAGTGGTGAAATTTTGAGATATAACAAATATAATGTTCAACAATATCTAATTTTGTCAATCTACATATAGATATATAATTATAACATTCATATTTTGATTATCACCAATCATGAGCTAGGGGACCACATATCATACTAAATGCATAGTTACATTTTTTAGGGGAAAATGTTTTCCCTCCATTTTAGTGAAAAATAAAGGATTAAATCCATCTTTTCTGGGCAGCCTATTTGAGTGTTGAGTATTAGTTTGTCCTTATTTCCACCAATCGAACCCTAAACACCTAATGTGATAATTGAAAATGTATTAGGGCTAGATTTTGAATCATTTATAACAATTGAACCCTAATACATGTTAAATTAATGTTATGTGCTATATTATAATTTAGGGTGTTGTAATTGTGTTATTTAAGATGACAAGTTAGTGTTTAGGGCATCATATCGTTGTTTGAATGTTTAGGGTATCGTATGATTGTTTAGGATGACACATTAATATTTAGGGCATTCTAATTGTTTTTTGTAAATTGACCCATTAGTTTTTAATCTCTTAGTATAGTTTTTAGGGTTTCATATAAGGTTTAGGGTTGTTTTGTTAATGCTCAAAGTATCTCGATTATAAATTATGTTATTTAGGTTGACCCATTAGTGTTTAGGTTTTTGTATCAATGTCCAAATGTTTAGGGTGATGTATTAGTTTTTAATATTAGTGCTTATGATATCAAATTATTTTGTAAGGTGTCCTAATTATATTATTTATGGTGATATGTTTATAGTCTTCTAAAAGTGTATAGGGTGTCATATTAGTGTTTATCATGTCTTATAATTTTTTTAGGGTATAACATTAGTGTTTTTTGTGTCTAAATTATGTTATAACGAGTACCCCATTAGTGTCCAAAGTTTTCCATCAATTTTTGAGTGTTTAGGATGTCATATGAGTGTGTAGGGTGTAATATTAGTGTTTAAGGTGTTGTATGAGTTTATAGGGTACTACAAAGAATGATTATGGTTATTTATGAGTCCATGTGTTTCATTAGTGTTTAGGTTATCCTAATTATGAAATAGATGATGAATCATTAGTGCATAGAGTATCACGACATTATTTAGGGTATTGTATTAGTGTTTAGGGTGTTAATTTATTTTTAGTGTATCTCAATTTTTTTATGTAGGGTGACTAATTAATGTTCAAGGTGTCGTATAAGTTTTTAAAGTGTCCAAAATTAATTTAACGTGGGTGACTTATTATTGTTTATGGTGATAGAATTAGAATAATTTTAGCTAATACTTGTAGAGATGCTATGTTAATGTTATAAAAATGTTTAAATTTGTTCATTTTATATAAACAATCATGCAAAAAAACCGAATGTTTTGCTATATGAAAGGAATGCAAATCAAATCTATAATACTATCTTAATGAAGCTAGTGATCATCTAATATTTCCACGAATAAGTAGGAATTACATCGGTATGTTTATAATCGAGATCGATGTAAAATATCTATTACCTAATACTATGAAAATAGGAACACATTTATGTTATTGATATACACATGTATGGCCTAAGAAAAAACTTGCAGCAAGTATTTACATGGTTGATTGGGCACACATGGAGGATGGCCTAAGATACTAGTCTAGAAAGATGGCACAAAACAACCTAATAGGCCATGCTCTATAGTAAGTAAATTTAAATAAGTTACATCAGCTCAACATGTGATGTCGATATATTCCGCTCCACATGTCTTGAACTATATAGTGTCATGTAACATGCACAAGTTAAATCCCTTAAAATTATTGTGTTCTAACTACCTACAAAACACTAGGATTGACATTGGGAATATTGAACAACAATGAATTTATTTATGAGATATCTCGAAAGTACATTAGCTCAACAATATGTGTATCAAACCCATTTTCTTATTCAAATGATAGTAAAAATGGACTATGGGGCTTATATTGAATTCTACTAGAATATGGGAGGACAATGGGTTTTATTGTATTCTAGATCTGATTTGAAACATTGTGCATGTGTTAGGCTTGATTAGGGAATAGGTATGAATTTTTAATTTTTAGGGTTTCTACATGACTATGTAACTTTTTAGGGTCTCATAATAGTGTTTAGGGTGTCATATCAATGTTTAGGATGTCACATTAGTGAATAGTGTGTCCCAAATGTATTATTGGTGGTGACACATTAGTGTTTTATGTCATATCAATATTTCAGTGTTTAGGGTATCGCATTAGTTTTTAAGATATAATTTGATTGTTTACGGTGTCATATTAGTGTTAAGTTTTCCTAATTATGTTATTTAGGATAAAAGATAAATTATAAACCCTCAACCTTAAGTCATAAACACTAAATCTTGAACCCTAAGTCCTAAACCCTAAACCCTAAACCATAATCCTTGAACCCTTAGCCCTAAAGCTTATACCCTAAAATTTTAACCTTGAGGCCTAAGCATTAAACCCCAAACCCTAAACTCTAATCCCAAAACCATAAACCTTGAACCTTAAACGTAAAAAAATAATTATTGTTATCCAAAATGTGCCCTGCTCATTTTTTTGGTTAACTCCTTGTGTTCTTACCTCTCTTGTGCATCAGTCTCCATTTTTGATTTTTAGGCATTCAAATCTTTCTAAAAATGGCACCATTGAATAGAGCTCTCTCTCGGCTTTCCGTAAAGGAAAAGTTTTCCTCCTAACTCCTCATATTTTTCAAGTTATGGCTCGTGGAGTTTTTGTGGGAAAATTTCCCTAGAGGCCCGCAGCCAATCAGAACTCGCCACATGTCCAGGCCAAAAATATCAAAGCGACCCGATTTGGCCCTGTTTTGCCCTATAACTTCAAATCGCCATATCTTTCGATCCAGAGCTCGGTTTTTCATGTTCTTTATATCAATGGAAATCTAGTGAAATTATATACAAGATTCTCGGGGTCAATTTTACATTTCGGTGGAGTTTGGAGAGAGAAAATCAAAAAACACTTCTGGCACGTGGTCATGAACAGAAATGACGTTTCAACCACCAATTTTAATGAAGAATGGCTTGCATTCTCTCCCAGCATGGTTAAAAATGTCAAGGAATGGGTCTGTCAGGTCACCCATGCTGTTTTGATGGCATTTTGGTCAATGGTTGAATCCCTTCCATGTTTTCCCGCGTTTCTCTCTCCTGGGCTCGTCCCTTGCACTGTAAAAGCCAGATTTGGCTCATTTTTCAAAGGGTTGAACATTTTTTGTGTATTGCAGGTCCCCTTTCTCACCTTGGAAGTGATTTTGGTGGAATATTAGACCTTTTCTAAGAGCTGCAACTTTATTTTTCCTCTCAGGTGTTGTAATGCAAGTGATTTTGATGATTAAAATAACAATACAGCCTCTGTGATTAGTTTTCATCCTCTTCCTGTGTTGTTTGGTTAATTTATGATCCTTCATTACAATTATCAGTTTGTGCATGAGGTTCTTTGTTGCATTTTTATGGACTGTGTCAATCTGCAGAAGTAAAAAATGCTCACCACTCCTTTGGTGCATCACCTATTAGCATTAGTTTTAGCTTTTTGCATTCTCTATCTCTGTCTCCTTTGGAATTTAGGGTAGGGTTAGGAATATAGACCTCTGCAACTTGTAAGTGATAAATCTGACCAGAGGAATTGAGGAACCAACCTCTAAACTAGAGATTCTTTTCTCATTTTGCAAGTCCCACACTTGGGGAAAGGATTCAATGTTGTGCAATCACACTGGATGCTAGTATGATCAAACTAGAAATTTGATCAACATCCACGAGGTCTTTGCTGATTTGCAATAACAATTATAGTTTTCAATATTATTATTAATTAATATATTTGAAACCGTAAGAAAATTCTGCAATTTGATGTAATATCTATTACCTAATACTTTGTAAATAGGAACAAATATGTGTTCTTGATATACACAATGATAAATAGAACATGAAACTTTATCTTAAGTACAAATATATTAAACAATTGTTTGGAAGTATCTTTTCAAAACGAATGTCATGGTCAAAAATTTTGTTTAGTATATAGACACTAAATAAGAGTATGAACTAATTTATTATTATGGTATTAATGTATTCACATATTTTTTCATAAATGATAGAGGATTCATAATTTCTACAATTTGTATTTATTAATCATTAGTATGAGAATAGTTAATTATGTTGATATTACGTTGGTATTGGTTAAATATGCATGTGATCTTCGAGATCTTAGTTGTAATTTAATTTCTCTTAGGCATATTGTTTAAATTAAATACAACAAGAAAAAGTTGATTTCTGGATGAGGTATAGTTGTAAATATTGTGAATATGTAGATCATTTGTATATCTAATTTTTTATTAGTTGTTAAATATTGGTAATTGTAATGTTGTGAATGTCTCATGTAAGTTGAAGCTATAAAAATTATGTGATATTATACTCTTACTCTCAATTTGGCATATGGGGAAAGTGCCTCTGCAAAGACAAGAATCAATGCATCTTTGAAGGGGCTTGCCCTTATCGATAAGACCAACTATCACCGCATGATGAAGGTGATTTCCCTTTAGGATTCTACATCGATGGTTGGGTGGTATACCGTGTCTTTGAGCATAGGTTTTTAAAATCACCATACGACCCTCAACTCGAAATGCACCCTCCCATAGTATCACAACCGTCCCTTTGCAATGGACAATTGTGATATTATGGGAGGAGTGCATCTTGAGTGAAGGATAGCCGTTGGAATTTATTGTTACTTGAATTTGTCATGGATATTATCTTTCTAAAGTTGTGATTATTTTATCATATTGAATGACGTATATTAGATTTTTCATGTATTGTACTAACGGTATATGTATATTTTGTTGTGTACTAGTTACTCTTTTGTGTATTGAATATGAATACTAGGAGCCTAATTTCTCCCGATCCTATTTGTAAAATGAAGACATACAAAAATACGAGCTTCTATATACACTTTGAAGATGAAGGGTGTTCACATAAAAAATTTGAAAACTACAAAAGTTCCTACAAAATAGTCCTTAATTTATCAACAACGTAAATTATATGTAAATTATAGATAGTTTAGTATGCCAATGTATACTAGTTGTTAAGAATGTATAGCACATTTTTTTATTACTATTCAAAATTTTAACACCATTTCTAAAATTCAAATAAAAGTGTGAAATGTTTGAAATATCTATATTCCTCAATTTAAGTTTGTAAGTTCAATTTTTTCAAAAAGAATGGTATATGGGTGTTGCGAATATTATTATGTTATTGTTGTTTAATTATTGTGTTTTGGCATGCATATATATAGATATATTTTTACTTCTAAGGAAGGAAGGACTACTCCTAATCTAACAATTCCAAGGGACCAAGGAGAGAGAGAGCATGAAAAGGGAATTCCTACACTAACAAGGTGATAGCACCAAGAAAAGGGAAATGTTGATCATCTACCCAGAATTGCCATGAAATGAATAGAGGTGAGCAATGGAGAGGATGGACAACAACATCACAGACCAAAGATCAGATTTCACACAGAAATGTTTCAACCCAATGAACACAACTCCCAGATCTACAAATGAAACATCCAAAACATGCACAAAATACTCTAGAATGATGAGAGGCAAGAAGATGCAATGAAAACAAGCGAAGGATGGACAAACACATCACAAAAATGAGTTTTATTGCTTCAGAAATTTGCACAGAGCATCATACACAAGCAAGAGGCAAAAATTCCCATTTACAGAGTAGGGGAGGAGATTCAAACTCCATTTTGACCTGGGGAAGAAAAGAAGGGGGAGGTAGAGAAGAAGAATGAACAACTAATTAACCTTTTTGAAATGATGCCTCTGTTACAATATATAGAAGAATGGGAGAGAGAAGAAGGAAAGAATCGAATCCTACTCCAACCACTCTGAGATACACATTGAATCCCATTTCAAAATCTCAACCACTGAAAATCAATGCCTTCTTGCAGATCCACCCACAATATGTCACTTTTGGTTCCCTAATGGATCGAATCGAATCAGATCTAGTAGTTGAAGAGATTGATTTTGTGTTAATGGCCTGAAGACTTTTCTTCATTTTTCACCTACTAGGGCCTGTAAAAATGATTTTCTATCCTTCCATGGCATAGAGGACGTCGAGACACTTCCAATGGTATCAGATTCACTATATTTTGAGCCCTGAGTCGAAAGATATGCCTCTTTGAAGTTTGCATCGGGTCCGTACAAATGGGCGGGAAAACCAATTTGAAAAATGGGCCCTCTCTTTAATATGGGACACGTGGCAGCCAGGTCGAAACAAAAATCAGGTTTTGCGGGCTCAGAACTTAACTTTTCCCCTTTTTCACAAGAATCACAAAATCCAGAGAACTCCCGTGGCCCCGTTGCTCCACCTGGACACGTGGCTCTTTTTGGTTGGCTGGGAAATGCGCTTCCATTTTTACCTTTATGCTTTTTGGATGAAAGGAAAACTTTTACTTTTTTCCCACTCTCCACCTTGGCTTTGACTCGGGTCTAAATGTTGACTTTTCCCTTGGGTGGAGTTGTGGGCCATTTTGCAACTTTTACACCTTTTGGGGCAAAGGGTGAAAAACTAACTTTTTCCCGATGACCCGCTTTCCTCTGGGACACGCATCAGTCTGGCACTCATTTGGAAACCTTTTCTCTATTTGACCCTTGAATCAATGCACCATTGAGACACTTGGCAGCCTCCATCGGCCTATTTGTGCATTGACTATTCAACTAACTCTACCCCCCCCTTGATAGAACACGTGGAGGCACCACACTTGTTTGCAAACCCGACCCAAAGTTTTCCTTTGGAGGAGCACTAAGTTGACACTTGTCAACCTCCACTGATCTGTGGAATTTTCAACAGTCTTTCTTACTTTTAGACTTTGGGCTACGTGGTGAGCTTGCGCTCATTTGGGTCTTCACCTTGGGACCAACTCTTGGAGATGCGCCATGTTGACACTTGGCACTCTCTCACTCGCACATTCATACTTAGCCAATTTTGAGGCCCACCTTGTCCGCCTTTGACTTTGTTTGACCATTTGATCCTACCTCTGTTCCACCTTGGGACACGTGGAGATGTGGCATTTGTTTGAGCCTCTCTATTTGGATCCATCTTTGGAGAAGCGCTTGCAAGGACACGTGGCTCTCTCTGGGCTCCTCCATACTTAGTCAATTTTAGACCTTTTCCTAAACTATTTCGAGCCCAAAAACTTCAAAACTTCACCGTTTCTTCTATTTTTCACATCTTGGCCTCTTTGAAACCATCTCCTCCTTTTTTCTTTGACCCTACAATTTCATTGTTGAGTCTTCCTGAAGCTTGCAAAATAGATTTAAGACATGGAAATGCTCAAAAGAACCATTTTTTTTTATTTCTTCTTGTGCAGGGTTGAATTTGAACTTTCTCGGGCTTCTATTTTCACTTTTCCTAGCTTTGGAACTTGAGTTCATGGGTTTGAATCATTTCCCTTCATGTTTTCTTCATGTGTAGGGCTCATTCTGACCAAATTTTTCGGGAGGTGAATTTGGGATAACAATTTGGTGACTCACGGGGACATCTTCTAGCTAGATGAAGAGACCAGTGGCCTTGAAGCATCCATTGGGCATGGAGTCTACTTGATAAATATGAAACTGATCTGAACCTTTGAAGGTCTGATCCTTGAGCCACTGTGAGCTTGACTTGTATGCCTTTTCTATGTTTTGTCTGACCCTGAGTCTGCACTCTCAATTTTCATAAGGAAATCTTGGAAATGGAATTTCTGAGAGTAGAAAATTATTTTAACTCTGGGACTTTCATCTGTCCCTAAAATGGATTGTTTTGAAATGACTTTAGTTGCTCTCTACATTTGTTTTCTTTTTTGGAATTTGCAACTGTTATAGGAAACTATGGATCTTTCTACCGTAAATAGTGAAGAGCCTAGCCTTGTGCACCTCTAGAGCAATGCAAACAAAACTTATATACAAAGACCAAATCATACATGCCTCAAATGAGACATGCAGAGTGTGCATAAGCACTTCTTCTACTGGAAACAAAGTCTACTCCTACTCCTACACTAACCAGAGAGAAAGAATGCTAAACAAATCCTACTACAAGTAGGGAGAAGTAGCTTCCCTTTCTCAAGAGGGGCAAGCCATGCAAATGATTTGACACTAAATATAGTTGCTGTATGAGTGAAAAACTAACAATAAGCCGGTCCTCCACCCAAATCATCAAGGTATCAACATTAATGGAAAATACCTCCTCAAGCTGACTTGCATCGACTTCTGGAGGTGTTGATGATGACCCTTGGTACTTTGATGCTCATCTTCATGCCCTGGAGTAGGCATGACTAGTTTTGGCTTCTCCCTTGGCTCTAATGAAGCCAAGTATCTGATTGGGCATGGTCTGATCCTTTGGATGTGCCCATTTCTCTAAAATTCAACTCCAAAAATGGAGTCTTCTTGTGGACCTTCTTGAGTGGATGGTGTGAGAGAGATGATGACACCCTCCTTCCTTTTCTCTTCCTCCTCCTTTGAAGAACATGGAAGATCAAGATCTTCCAACCTTGGTTCCAGAGGGCCATTATGGAGTGCAAGATTTTGCACTTGAATATCCTCCTTCATGGCAGCAGGTTCATGTGCATGGAAGATGGATGGAGGAGTGAATGATGTAATCTCCATGGGCTCCTCTTCATCAAAGCAATCTCTCAAGTCTAACATAACAATATCTGTCTCCTTGTTCTGTTGCAAGTGCTCTACCTCCTTCATGGTGTCTTCCTGATCTGCAACTTGATCACCATGGCTCCCTTCACTCTCAAACATGAAGTTTGAAAGATCAAACTCTTCTTCAACATCAGAGCTTGAAGGGGATGAAGTGGGAGGAAGAACTAAAGGTTCTTCTATAGCCTACTCCACACTTAGAGCCTCTGAAATTGTATGGTCCTCTTCCATCATGGGTTCATCAATCAAATCAGGCCCTTGAAATGAAAGCAAAAAATCTTCAATGATGCCTTCTTCATTGAGTGGCCTCAACACTGATCTGATCTCTCCCAGCTTCTCCTCTTCAATGGGGCTTGGGACTGATTGTTCCTCCTCTTCTTTGGCTGATTGTGCAACTTGAATTGGATCAACATTTCTCTCAGACAAAGTGCCATTGTGGACACTACACTTCGAGAACTTGATAACTGATCTTCTTCCTTTCCTTTCTTCTTCTTCTGCTACAACAAAATCAGTCCTAACCACCATTGAGTCTTCAACCTTGGCCTCCTCTGTAGGCTTAACCAACAAGGGGATCTTTGAAAACTCAAATTTAGCAACCCAACTCTTCATTTTCTATCATTTCTTCTCTGTTGGGTTCCTCTGTTTGATGTTCTCCTTGACTGGATTCTTGAGTCTCTTCCCAACATGGGCTTGGGAAAGCAAGAGGAGTGGTAGGTTGGGGTTCAACCATCTTTGCAATTGTTTGTGGTGGGAAAGGAGGTGGAACTTCTTGTTTGTTCGGAGGGGATGATTGTTTGGAAGGGAAAAGGACAAGAAGAACTGAGATGAGGTGGAAGACTAGGGAATGGAGAAATGAAATCAACACTTGGGGCAGCAAGTGAGGGGCTTGACTCTTGCCTCTGCTGAAATGATAAAGATTGAGGGAGAGAAAATGAAAGACAAGGAGCTGGTGATTGACTTACCCATTGACAAGGTTGTCCCACACTTTGCTCATAAGCCCCGATCTCCTCAGCCCATTGTGTAAGTTGGGGCAGCATTTCAACCATGAAGTCCAGCTTCTCTCTGAGGGTTGTAATGTCTTGGAAAAGGGCCTTCCCATGGACAAGGTGCCCTATAACCAATCTCAAATGCCTTCATTCATACTATGCCCCTTAATTGAACCATGCTCAGCCTCCATTTTTTTAATCTTCTCCAGCAGATCAACATCCTCTGCATAACTATCACCATTATATGTGTCCCCTTGTTCTTGATAAGCTCCATGGCCAAACTATTTTGACTCTGCTCATATGGGTAAGCATAGTGGTCTTGGATCTGATTATAATGTTGATCTGGAGGAGTTGGGAAATACATTGGAGGTGGGTTGTATTGTTGTAAGTGTGAGTTCCATGAAGGGAATGAAGTCATGATTGCACAACCTCATGGAATGGGAGAAAATGAAAGAGATGGAAGAAGAAAATGGATGAAATGAGTGGAAATGGATGGAAAAGGTCTGCAACTCAGAGAATGGGTTTTTGACCAGATGGAGTCACCAGATGTGCTTGGAAGTGCCTCCAAAGGCTGAAACCTTCACCAAGAGCACATCGAACCTGATGAAGTGAAGTGGTAAGGTGCTTCAGACCTATCCCACCGGCATGCATGCAAAAATGTTAGTGTGAAATCACAACACCCCCAAATGGGCTCTAAAAATCTATTTTTCTAAGGCAGACTCATTTGGTGTGATTTGCATAACATGGGACCATCTCTCAAGTTGTGGGACTTGCGGACTTGAGATGGCCCTCCAGAGAAAGCCGACTTCTTCTTCCTAATCCTAATGCTAAACTACTTCTAAGGAAGGAAATGTGACTATCTACTCCTAATCTAACAATTCCAAGGGACCAAGGAGAGAGAGAGAGAATGAAAAGGGAAATCCTACACTAACGAGGTGATAGCACCAAGAAAAGGGAAATGTTGATCATCTACCTAGACTACCATGAAACGAATAGAGGTGAGCAATGGAGAGGATGGACAACAACATCACAGACCAAAGATCAGATTTCACACAGGAAACATTTCAACCCAATGAACACAACTCCCAGATCTGTAAATGAAACGTCCAAAACATGCACAAAATACTCCAGAATGATGAGAGGCAAGAAGATGTAATGAAAACAAGCAAAGGATGGACAAACACATCACAAAAATGAGTTTTATTGCTTCAAAATTTACACAGAGCATCATACATGAGAAAGAGGCAAAAATTGCCATTTACAGAGTAGGGAGGAGATTCAAACTCCATTTCGACCCTAGGGAAGAAAAGAAGGGGGAGGCAGAGAAGAAGAAGAATGAACAACAACTAATTAACCTTTTGAAATGATGCCTCTATTACAATATATAGAAGAATGGGAGAGAGAAGAAGGAAAGAATCAAATCCTACTCCAACCACTCTGAGATACATTGAATCCCATTTCGAAATCTCAACCACTAAAAATCAATGCCTTCTGCAGATCCACCCACAATATGTCACTTTTGGTTCCCAACGGATCGAATCGAATCAGATCTGGTAGTTGAAGAGATTGGATTCTACGTTAATGGCCTAGAAGACTTTTCTTCATTTTTCACCTACCAGGCCTACAAAAAATGATTTTCTATCCTTCCATGGCATAGAGGACATCGAGACGCTTCCAACGGTATCAGATTCTATATTTTGAGCCCTGAGTCAAAAGATATGCCTCTTCAAAGTTTGCATCGGTCCATACAAATGGGTGGGAAAACCAGTTTGAAAAATGGGCCCTCTCTTTAATATGGGACACGTGGCAGCCAGATCGGAACAAAAATCAGGTTTGCGGGCTCAGAACTTAACTTTTCCCCTTTTTCACAAGAATCACAAAATCCAGAGAACTCCCATGGCCCCGCTTGCTCCGCCTGGACACGTGGCTCTTTTTGGTTGGCTGGGAAATGTGCTTCCATTTTTACCTTTATGCTTTTTGGATGAAAGGCAAAATTTTACTTTTTCCCGACTCTCCACCTTGGCTTTGACTCGGGTCTAAATGTTGACTTTTCCTTGGGTGGAGTTGCGGGCCATTTTGCAACTTTTACACCTTTTGGGGCAAAGGGTGAAAAACTAACTTTTTCCCATGACCCACTTTCCTTTGGGACACGCGTCAGTCTAGCACTCATTTGGAAACCTTTTCTCTATTTGACCCTTGAATCAATGCCATTGAGACACTTGGTAGCCTCCACGCCTATTTGTGCATTGACTATTCAACTAACTCTACCCCCCTTGATAGAACACGTGGAGGCACCATGCTTGTTTGCAAACCCGACCCAAAGTTTGCCTTTGGAGGAGCACCGAGTTGACACTTGTCGGCCTCCACTGATCTATGGACTTTTCAACAGTCTTTCTTACTTTTAGACTTTGGGCTACGTGGCGAGCTTGCGCTCATTTGGGTCTTCACCTTGGGACCAACTCTTGGAGATGCGCCATGCTAACACTTGGCACTCTCTCACTCTGCACGTTCATACTTAGCCAATTTTGAGGCCCACCCTATCCGCCTTTGACTCTGTTTGACCATTTGATCCTTGCCTCCATTCTACCCTGGGACACGTGGAGATGTGGCATTTGTTTGAGCCTCTCTATTTGGATCCATCTTTGGAGAAGCACTGTAAGGACACATGGCTCTCTCCACTGGATCCTCCATACTTAGTCAATTTTAGACCTTTTCCTAATTTTTTGAGCCCGAGCCATTTGGCCTCTTTGAACTGTTTCCTTTTTCCGAGCCTAAAATTTCATTGATGAGTCTACTCAAAAAACTTCAAAACATTGAAAACTTTCCGTTTCTTTTATTTCTTCAGGGTTATTTGGCCTCTTTGAAACCATCTCCTCCTTCCTTTTTTTCTTCATGACCCTAATTTCATTTTGAGTCTAGTCTTCATCAAATAAGCTTGCAAAATAGATTTAAGACATGGAAATGCTCAAAAGAATTTCCATTTTTTTCTTCTTGTTGGTGTTTGGGTTGAATTTAACTTTCTCGGGATTTTTTTTACTTTTCCAGCTCTAAATGTTAACTCGAGTTCATGGGTTGAATCATTTCCTTCATGTTTAACGTGGGTATATCTAGCAAGAAGGACAAATACATGAAAATAAAAGATGTGGTGAATGCATGGAAAAGAGTTTGTTGCGAGAAGGTCTCAAAGTCACGTTGATGATGCCATGAGCATGAACTTATGGCATGCGGAGCATAGAGACATTTTTTCTACTATCAATGCCCAAATGGAACCACTTCCATTTAATATGGAGTTGGAAACACCACGGATGTGTGAGAGAATGGTTCAACATTTTCACAATTACTTAATCTCCATGGACTCGACGTTTGCTACAAACAAATATGACGTAATAAATTGGAATGAATTTTGAAATAATATGTAATTAATGTATCATTAATAAAGTTCCATTTTTGTTATATTAAACCCCATGTTACCATTTGATGTCATATTCCTTACAAGTACCAATTATACACATTGCTTATTTTTATAAGCAAGAGGTTGAATGCTGTAGCATGGGTGATTTCTTTGAGGAATAAAATTGAAGACATTTACGGGTGGTGGCGGAACTCTAGAAATGATGAAAAACACATTTGTGTGGATTGGAAAATCAATGCGTTCATTACATATGATGTGTCGGTTGAAAACCGAGCCATCGGAGTGTGTTTTTAGGTTGTCATGTATTGTTATACCTATGACACATACACGGGAATGGCTAAAAAACATGCATAGGTATTGTAGCAAGGAGTCCAGGTGGAATATTTTTGAGAGACTATGTACCATCATGTATGGTTTGAAAATGCATCACGAGCACACATTTTGAATCATTCAAGACTTATTTAATGAATTCAAAGAGGAAACTAAGTTCCTTGAGTAATTCAGGAATACATGGTGCGAGAGCGAAGAAAATGTTGGTGAGTATGATCCTTTGTGTGCTTCCTTATTAATGACCATCAATTATAATTCTTGGTTTATAGTGTCACCGATTTTCAATTCGTGTCACTTGATAACTATATGGAAAACAAATTTTAGAAACTTCTCCGATGCAAATTAAAAAAATGCATCCATCGAGTCCTACCATTGTTTTTTGAATACTAGATACTTGTGTGACAGAAAAAAGAAATGTACTCTCCGGATGGACTATTTGTTCTACACACTTGTGTACAAGGTGGAGCCATTTTACAAGCATAAGAGGAAGTTGCAAAAATATTTCTTCTTGACCAATTTCAAAAAAGAAAGACAACTATTGACAGTGGTTGAGAGAGTAAAGAGTATTCCAGATATATATTACCTTGCAATTACACATGATTGATATTAATTATGGGTGACGAGACACAAAACTAGAAGCACATGGTATTTGGTAAGGCAATGTGGAGCCTTGGACGTATGTGAATGTGCTTGGGCTATTAGAGGAAACACATGTAAGAACGTGTTGATGGAATTGGATTTTCACAAGAAATATGTATCAATTTCATCACATCAAGCACATAAAGTGACAAGTAATTCAATGCCATCATATGTTACCGATGTATATTGTTAAGCATAAGTCGTAACGAATTAAGCATCATGTTGAAATTATTTTCATTTCATGTGTAGGAGCCAATACTTATGGGGAGACAAGAAGGGTAAATGAAGACACATTCCATGATGGCTCCTCCTCACCGTATCTAGTAGTAGAAGTGGAAGGTAATTCAATGTCATCGTATGTGGAAAGTAGTGATATAGATTGCTAAGCATAAGTTGTAAAAAAAAATCATCTTGTTGAAATTGTTTTCCTTTCACATGCAGGAGCTAGTACTTATGCCGAGAGAAGCACGATAAATGAAGACACGTTCTGAGACGGAACCTCCTGGTCATATCCGGTAGTAGAAGTTGAAGGTAATTCAATGTCAACATATGTGGCAAGTAGTGATATAGATTTCTAAGCATAAGTTGTAACGAAAAAATAATGGTGTTGAAATTATTTTCATTTCTCGTGCAGCAGCCAATACCTATGTAGAGACAAGCATGGTAAATGATGACATGTTATGGGATGGCCCCTCCTCACCACCTCAACAGTCACTAATAGTTGATGGTTAATTTTTAATTCCTTAATCTATTAATTGATGTAAATGATAATGTTCATCACGTATATTTATGATTAGGTGATATAGTGTATTCATGTGTACAATGATATTGAAAAACCTAGTGTATAAATAAATAACTTTCTATAATGTCTTATACGTCACATGAACTCCTAAAATAGTACTTGCTTGTGGTCTGATAATAGAAAGAGATTCAAATTTTATGAAACACATCTAAGGAATTCTTGAATTCAGTCTTCGATACACGATTGAGTACGAGATGAATTAAAAAAACATTCTTTGAATGTGCTCAAAGGTTTAGGAGAGACCTAGAAGCATCAAATATGTTGGATGTTAGTTTTAAAGGAGATGTCAATGAGAAATCCACCACTCGCATGCGTCCATGGTTTAGTGCATGTAAAAATGCCGTACGCAGGTGTGATTAAGAGGCCAATCATTGGAGAATATTTGAACAATCGCGTTGAAGACTATGAATGCTCCAAATTTCCTGACGACAATCGTGTAAAGGAGAGAAACCACACAAATGGATCCTATACGTTAAATAATTGAATTATTGGTGTGATTTTTAATTCTCAATAAATTTTAATTGTGGAGGCGAAGACTAACATATTGGTCATTTATTTTGTAGGTGGTTCAAATGCAGATGAAACATATCCTATTTTGTCACTTATTTTTTAGCAATTTAGCATTTGCACAAGGTGTGTATTTAATTTCCTTAATTTCAATACATTTATTTACTATGTGTAAGGTAAAAATCCTTTGATACCTTGTCTAATATTTAATGCATTGTGTTACAGATGCAACAGATATACAGAGAGATGTATCTTATGGAATGAGTAGGTTGACCTTTGGAATGTAAATGTATGGCCTATTGAGTGGGCCTATATTAGAATTGTAAACATTTAAAATTCATGTATATGAGATTGTACATTGCGTATATTTAAAATACATAAATATGGAATGTGTACAACTGACCTACTCTTTGATTATTTTTAGAGTATTTAAAAAAGTGCTCATTGGTGTTAGCCAATGTAGAACCACTCATGTAATATATGGATAGTAAAAAATATTTTGACAAATAGAAATCTAATGTAATTATGATGAAATGATGTAATCAACAATAACAAATTATCCTGTCAAATTTTTATTGCTACTATCAAAGTGCTGAAAAACAAACCTTTTTCAACACTATAAAAAATGAACCATTGTTTTCCACAAGGTACAAACCATGATTACTTGTTCCACCTTTATGTAAAAATGTAAACAAAACCAAGTAATTATTAGGTGACAAGGGTTGAATTTTTTCAAAGTGCTTGAAAACAGAGTATGTTTTTCGACATGTTGAAAAATGTACTCTGTTTCTCAGCACTTTGAAAAATGCAATCCGGTTTATAACAACATATAACATTGGTGCATTTCCTCCATGTTGTAAAAATTCAATCCACATAAAATAATTATTAGGTGGAGAAGATTTTGTTTTCTAAAGCAATTAAAAAATAGAGCGAGTTTTAAGACACATTGAAAAATGCACGGTGTTTTTCAGCACTTTGAAAAACATAATTTGGTTTATCACAAGGTGCAACCCACGATGTATTTTCTCCTTGTTGGAAAAATTTAATCCACATCATATAATTATCAGGTGGACAAGAGTTGGTTTTATTGAAGCGATGAAAAAATAGAGCGAGTTTTTGACACCTTGAAAAACACATGGTGTTTTTTCGTTTTTGAAAAACGCAATTCGGTTGTCCAAAAGGTGAAAAAATCAAATATTTTCCTCCTTATTGTAAAAATTGAATCCACATCAACTAATTATCAGGTGGATAAGGGTTGGTTTTTCCGAAGCTATGAAAAAATAGAGCGAGTTTTAAGACACGTTGAAAAACGCATGGTTTTTTTCATCACTTTGAATAATGCAATTCGGTTTATCACAAGGTGCAACCCACGATGAATTTCATCTTTTTGGAAAGATGTAATCCACATAAACTACTTATCAAGTGGAAAAGGGTTGGTTTTATCAAACTATTAAAAAATAGAGCGAGTTTTAAGACACAGTGTCTTTCAAAAATTTACAAAACACAATTCGGTTCTCAAAAAGGTACAACCTGTGGTGCATTTCCTCCTTTTTGTAATGAGATAATCCACATAAAATAATTATCAAGTGGAGAAGAGTTTGTTTTCCAAAGCGATTAAAAAATAGAGTGAGTTTTAAGACACATTGAAAAATACACGGCGTTTTTCAACACTTTAAAAACTGTAATTCATTTTATCACAAGGTGAAAACCACGATGGATTTTATCCTTGTTGGAAAAATTTAATCCACATCATATAATTATCAAGTGGACAAGAGTTGGTTTTATCGAAGCGATGAAAAAATAGAGTGAATTTTTTGACATGTGGAAAAACACATGGTGTTTTTCAGCACTTCAAAAAACATAATTTGTTTCTCCAAAATGTGAAACCCTCGATGATTTTCCTCCTTTTTGTAAAAATTGAATACACATCAAATAATTATCATGTGGATAAGGGTTGGATTTTCCAAGTTATGAAAAATAGAGTGTGTTTTAAGACACGTTGAAAAAGCATACAGTGTTTTTCAAACATTGAAAAACATAGTTTGGTTCTTCAAAAGGCGCAACCAACGATGCAATCAACACAAAATAATTATCAGGTGGAAAATGGTTGGTTTTATCAAAATGATTAAAAAATAGAGTGAGTTTTAAGACACATTGAAAAACACACGGTGTTTTACCACACTTTGTAAAACACAATTTGGTTCTAAAAGAGGTGCAACCCACGGTACATTTCCTCCTTGTTGTAACGATTCATTCCACATAAAATAATTATTAGGTGGAGAATATTTGGTTTCCCAAAGCGATTAAAAAATAGAGTGAGTTTTAAGACACGTTGAAAAATGCATGGTGTTTTTCAACACTTTGAAAAACACATAGTTCGGTTCTCCAAAAGGTGCAACCCATGATTTATTTTCTCCTTGTTGGAAACATTGATTCCAAATCATATAATTATCATGAGGATAATATTTGGTTTGATTAGGCGATGAAAAAATAGAGTGAGTTTTTTGACACGTTGAAAAACACACATTGTTTTTCAGCACTTTGACAAACATAATTCGGTTCTCTAAAAGGTGCAACCCTCGATGGTTTTCCTCCTTGTTTTAAACATTGAATCCAAATCAAATAAATATCAGGTGGATAAGGTTTGATTTTTCCTAAGCTATGAAAAAATAGAGCAAGTTTTAAGACATCTTTGAAAAACACATGGTATTTTTCAACACTTAAAAAAATAGTTTGGTTCCTCAAAAGGTGCAACCCATGATGCATTTCCTCCTTGGTGTAATGATGCAATGAACACCAAATAATTATTAGGTGGAAAAGAGGTTATTTTATCGAATTGATGAAAAAATAGTGCGATTTTTAAGACACGTTAAAAACAAATGATGTTTTTTCAACACTTTGAAAAACACAATTCGGTTCTCAAAAAGGTCTGAACCCATGGGGAATTTCTTTCTTTTGTAAAAATAAAATACACATAAAATAATTATCAAATGGAGAAGTTTTTTTTTCCAAAGTGATTAAAAATAGATTGATTTTTAAGACACGTTGAAAAACACAATGTTTTTCAAACACTTAGAAAAACATAGTTCGGTTTTCCAAAAGATGCAACGATGATGTTTTTCCTCTATTTTGGAATGATGAAATCCAAATCAACTACTTATCAAGTAGAAAATGGTTGGTTCTTCCAAATCAATCAAAAATAGAGTGAGTTTTAAGACACGTTGAAAAATACACGGTGTTTTTAAAAAAATTTCAAAAACACAATTCGGTTCTCCAAACGATGTAATATGCGATGCATTTCCTCCTTAGGGTAATGATTCAATACACATGAAATATGAATCAGGTGGAGAGTATTTTCTTTTACGAAATTCTTAAAAAAAATCTAGTTTTAAGACACGTTGAAAAACACACAGTGTGCTTTTCAAAGACTTTGAAAAACATAGTTTTGTTCTCCAAAGGGGAAACCCATGATGAATTTCCTCCTTGGTGTAACGATGCAATCCAAATCAAATAATTATCAGGTGGAGAAGATTTGGTTTTATCGAAGCGATGAAAAAATAGAGTGAGTTTTTTGACATGTTGAAAAACACACGGTGTTTTTCAGCACTTTGAAAAATGCAGTTTAGTTCTCCAAAAGGTGAAACCCATGATGATTTTCCTCCTTGTTGGAATGATGCAATCCAAATCAAATACTTATCAGGTGGAAAATGGTTGGTTTTTCCAAATCGATTAAAAAATAGAGCGAGTTTTAAGACACGTTGAAAAACACACGGTGTTTTTTAACACTTTGAAAAACACAATTCGGTTCTCCAAAAGGTGTAACCCACGATGAATTTCCTCCTTGTTGTAATGATGAAATCCACATAAAATATGTATTAAGTGGATAAGGGTTTGTTTTTCAAGCTATGAAAAATAGAGTGATTTTTAAGACACGTTGAAAAATACACGGTGTTTTTCAGCACTTTGAAAAATGTAGTTTGGTTCTCCAAAAGGTGTAACCCATGATGCATTTCCTCCTTAGTGTAATGATGAAATCCAAACCAAATAATTATCAAGTGGAGAAGAGTTTGTTTTATTAAAGCGATGAAAAAATAGAGCGAGTTTTAAAACACGTTTAAAAACACATGATGTTTTTAAACACTTTGAAAAAAACAATTCAGTTCTCAAAAAGGCGTAACCTGTGGTGCATTTCATCCTTTTTGTAATGATGCAATCCACATAAAATAATTATCATGTGGAGAAGAGTTGATTTTCCAAAGTGATTAAAAAATAGAGCAAGTTTTAGGAGACATTGAAAAACACGATTCGAGTTTTCCAAAATGTGCAACCCGCGATGCTTTTCCTCCTTTTTGGAACGACGTAATCCACATAAAATACTTATCAGGTGTACAATGGTTGGTTCTTCTAAATCGATTAAAATATAGAGCGAGTTTTAAGACACGTTGAAAAACACACGGTGTTTTTCAACACTTTGAAAAACACAATTCGGTTCTCCAAATGGTTAAACCCGTGATGCATATCCTCCTTGGTGTAATGATTCAATCCAAAAAGAATATGTATTAGGTGGAGAAGAGTTGGTTTTATGAAATGATTAAAAAAAAGAGCAAGTTCTAACACACATTGAAAAACACACGGTGTTTTTTAAATCAGCTTTAAAAACAAAGTTTCGTTCTCCAAAAGGTGCAACCAACTATGCATTTCCTCTTTTTGTAATGATGAAATCCACATAAAATAATTATCATGTGGACAAGGGTTGGTTTTATCAAAATGATGAAAAAATAGAGCGAGTTTTTTGACACGTTGAAAAACACACGGTGTTTTTCAACACTTTTAAAAACACAATTCGGTTCTTCAAAAGGTGCAACCCACGAATGATTTTACCCCTTGTTGGAAGGATGAAAGCCACATCAAATACTTATCAGGTTGACAAGGGTTGGTTGATCCCAATTGATTAAAAAATAGAGTTAGTTTTAAAACACGTTTTAAAAAACACAATGTTTTTCCACACTTTAAAAATACAATTCGGTTCTTCAAACAGTGTAACCCACGATGCGTTTCCTCCTTGGTGCAATGATGAAATCCACATCAAATACGTATCAGATGGATAATGGTTGGTTTTTCCAAAGCTATGAAAAATATAGTGAGTTTTAAGACACATTTAAAAATGAGCGGTGTTTTTTAGCACTTTGAAAAACGTAATTTGGTTCTATAAAAGGTACAACCCATGAATCATTTACTCCTTTGTGTAACAATGAAATCCACAAAAAATAATTATTAGGTGGAGAATATTTGGATTTTATCGAAGCGATAAAAAAATAGATTGATTTTTAAGACACGTTTAAAAACACGCGGTGTTTTTCAACACTTTGAAAATCCCAATTCGTTTCTCAAAAAGGTGCAAACACCGTGGTGCATTTCCTCCTTGTTGTAATGATGAAATATACATAAAATAATTATCAGGTGGAGAAGAGTTGGTTTTCTAGATCCATTAAAAAATAGAGTGAGTTTTAAGACACCTTGAAAAACACACTTTGTATTTCAGCACTTTGAAAAACGTAGTTTAGTTTTCCAAAAGGTGCTGACAAGTGATGCTTTTTCTCCTTATTGGAATTATACAATCCACATACACTACTTATGAGATGGAGAAGGTTTTGTTCTTATAAATCGATTAAAAAAGAAGCGATTTTAAGACACGTTTAAAATCACATGGTGTTTTTCAACACATTGAAAAATGTTATTCGATTCTCCAAATAGTACAACATGTGATGCATTTCCTCCTTAATGTAATAATGAAATTTGAATCAAATATTTATCAGGTAGAAAAGGGTTGTTTTTATCGAAAAAACTAAAAAATAGAACAAGTTTTAAGACACGTTGAAAAACACGCTTTGTTTTCTAATAATTTGAAAAACGCAGTTCATTTCTTGAAAAGGTGCAACCCGTGATGCATTTCCTCCGTGTTGGAATGATGAAATCCACATAAAATACTTATTAGGTGGAAATGGTTGGTTTTATCGAAATGATGAAAAAATAGAGTGAGTTTTTCGACACGTTGAAAATAACACGGTGTTTTCAATGCTTTGAAAAATGCAGTTTGGTTTTCCAAAAGTTGCACCATGTGATGCATTTCCTCATTGTTGGAATGGTGTAATTGAAACCAACTACTTATCGGTGTAAAATTGTTGGTTTTATCGAAACGATGAAAAAATAGAGTGAGTTTTAAGACATTGGAAAACACACATGTGTTTTTCAAAACTTTCAAAAATGTTGTTTAGTTCCCCACAAGGTGCAACCCACGATGTTTTTCCTTCTTTTTGTAATGATGAAATCCATAAAAATAATTATCGGTGGAGAAGATTTTGTTTTAGCGAAGCAATGAAAAATAGAGCGAGTTTTAATAGGCGTTAAAAAACACACGGTGTTTTTAAACACTTTGAAAAACATAATTCAGTTCTTCGAAAAATGTGCAACACACGGTGCATTTCATCCTTGTTGTAATGATGTAATCCACACAAAATAATTATCAGGTGGACAAGGGTTAGTTTTTCCAAATCGATCAAAAAATAGAGCAAGTTTTAATCCACATTGAAAAACACACGGCATTTTCATCACCTTGAAAAACGTAACTTGGTTCTCGAAAAGGTGTAACCTATGATGCATTTCCTCTTTATTGTAATGATGCAAGCCAAGATTCTCAAAAATTGTTGAATTTTTTAAAAGTCTTTGGAAGAAAAATGTGTTTTTCAACACGTTGAAAAACACATGGTGTTTTTCAGCACTTTGAAAAACACAATTTGATTTATAACAAGGTATAACCCATGATGCATTTCCTCCTTTTTCTAATGATGAAATCCACATCAAATAATTATCAAGTTGACAAGGGTTGACTTTTTTCAAAGTACTTGAAAAATATAGTGTGTTTTTCGACACGTTAAAAACACATTGTGTTTTTCAACACTTTGATAAACACAATTTAGTTTATAACAAGGTGCAACCCATGATGCATTTCCTCCTTGTTGTAACGATGCAATCCACATCAACTACTTATCAGGTTCACAAGGGTTGAATTTTTTGAAAGTGCTGGAAAACAAAGTTTATTTTTCAACACATTGAAAAAGCGCACGAGTGTATTTCAATACTTTGATCAATGTAATTCATTGTATAACAAGGTGTAAACCGTGATGCATTTCCTTCTTGTTTTAATGATGCAATCCACATCAAATAATTATCAGGTGGATGACGGTTGGTTTTATCGAAGCGATGAAAAAATAGAGTGAATTTTTTTGACATGTTAAAACACATAACAGAAATGAAAAGATGAAATCATATTCTTTGTAGATATAACATGAAATCATAAGAGATATCGTTTGTAGATATAACATGCATGATTAATTTATAATCAATAGTTTTTATATGAATGTTAACACAACCAAAATAACACAAGTTCCACTCCTTTTTATTTAAACCCATGTGTGGAGCCCATATTTCAGTGGATACAATGTGATAAAATCATAATATTAGACAAACCATTTATACATTTACACCAAATTTATAGTAACCATAGCAAATACTAATTATCTCTTATAAGACTGGATGATAATAATGAATTACATTGAAATAACTAATATTATTCTTGCAAACTTCTTGAAAACCAAAACATTTTTTTGAAACGGAAAATCCTTTGCATCAAATCTGTATAACATTGCAAAAAAACTATGAGAAGATGATAAGTTAGACTTGAAGTAATGAAAAAAATTTTGTAGTCTTAATGAATGGTAACACACATTTAAACTAAGATCAAACCATTGTAATGTATACGTAGTATGAAAATTACATGCTTCAATGAGTACTTGAAATTCAAATTCTCTATAATATGTACATTAACTAGAAGTAACATTCACAATACTCGCACATTTTAAATCTTATTCCAATTTAAATCTTGTTATTTAATTTTAAAACCTTCTAATATTTGATTATGTTTTGAGGTTTAATTACTATTTACTCTTTTAAAAACTAAAATATATGTTTAATCAACACTTTTTGATGTCAATGGTCACATGGAAAGTGTAATTTTATTACAAAGTCATATTTTATGTCAAAGGTCACTTGAGCAGTCTTCGGTGTGAGCAACCGGTACATTTTTCTCGGTTGACACCTTGGCCATGATGTACATTTTTTTCCGTAACTCTTTATGACCTTTGTGAATTTTAACAAAAGAATTAAAGCTTGCTACTTGATTTTCGAACACTTTTTTTTTTCGATCAACACGTCGTCTCCCAATTCTTAATTTCTAATTCCAAATCTTGAACCTCAAGCTCCAACTCCATATTCCTCAAGGAATCGTCTAGTAATTAGACCAATGATTACTTTTTTACAATTTTAAATATTGCGGTCTAAGTATTTCACTCTCAATTTTAAAAAAATTCCTTTTCCATTACAAGTTTCATTTCTATTTCCATACAAAATGACGGAGACAACTCATCTTCTTTTCCAACTTCAACATCTTTGTATGCGAGGGGATCTCTATAGTATTTTCGAGCACATTAGTACTTTGCACTATAGAATTTTCATAATATTTCGGCCGTGACACTAGTGAGGCCTTGCACTTTCCAACCTTACTTTGTTTAGCGATCTAATTAAACTTGTATTTAAACAACCAATTAATATCTATTAACATTAAAACATAATTGTAACCATATACCATACATGGAAAAAGAGCGCAATACCATTTACCATAATCCACAATCCATAGTCACATTAATACATTAACCATATACATAGTGACAACATCATCATTTATACAATAAATGGAATGTGACATAACAAGAAATAAAAAACCATATAATGCGCTATAAACAGAACCACAAACCATATTCAATTTAACAATAATGTAATACTAAATCGCAAACATCAAACACATTAAAGTAACAACCTCATCACACACATATACACTTGTCTTCTAATCACACTTGTATTACTCTTCCTTATTCATCACATCACATACCAAATATAGAAATTCATATACATGATCTAAATACTAATTAATCGCACATTATAACATCAACCGAAAAACAACCATATTAGTGTAAATCACATATGTCTAATAATTATAATATAACCACGTACATTTATCCATATAATTTGTTATGCTACAAAGGCAAAATTCATTAAATATAACTATTTTTTTGCATACCACATAATAAATATCTATACATATATGTCAAATATATAAGTAAAACATTTCAAATATGTAAGTGAAATATAAAAGTACAATAGCACACTCATGTCAAATATATAAGTAAGTTCAATATGTGTTTAAAAGCATATTTTCATCTCAAAGGATGTATGGCTGATATACACATTTGTTATCATTGTCATGGGTGGGAGTGCACAGTGTTTTTCCTCAATCGCCACCTTGGCCTGCATATATATACTCTTCCATACTTCCTTCGATCTTCGTGTATTTTAAGAATTGTATTAAAGTTTGCTACTTGATTTGCAAACACTATTTTGGCCGCTTCACGCATTGTCTCCCAATTCTTAATTTCAAGTTTTAACTCCCGAACCTTGAGCTCCAACTCCATTTTCCTTGAGGTAATTTCTCCTATTTCATCCATTATTTCCTTATTTTTTCGTAAAATATATATTTTCCAATGCAAATCTTTCAAACTAGTTTTGATACATCTTTGTCTTCTTTATTACAAGTTTCATTTCTAAATCCATTTAAACCGACAGGAAGGCTCATCTTCATGTGTATCACCGACATCTTTGTTTTTAGAGATCTTTAGAATCTTTTTGAATGCATAAGTATCAATATCGAATGTTTCATAATCATTTGGTTCTTGCACTTTTGGCGAAGACTTGCACTTTCCAGGACTATTTTTGTCTTGCCATCTAAATAAACATGTATTAAAACAATCAATTATTATATGCTACCATTCAAACATAATTAAAATGGAAATAATGCACTTAACTTATCGTTAACAAAATATTATCATGGATGAAATATATACAAAATTTTTGTAAGCACATCAAACCCAAGTACGTATACATGGATGAAGAATGCAACTATGTAGCCATAAACCACTAACCGTAATACACAATACGCAAAATTTTAAAGAAAAATTGTGAATTATCAACGATAAATTACTTGAACACGTCAAAACCAAGTAAATATATAAGGAAAAATAACACAACAATGTAACCACATACCACAAACCATAATCCATAATCCATAGTCGCATTAATACATTAACCAGGATACACGGTGATGACATCATCATTTATACGGAAATGGAATGTCACATAACAAGAATAAAAACCATCTAATGCACTATAAACAGAACGTAAATGGATAAATCTATGTAACCCATAGCCAAAAACCATATTCATTAGATCAATAATGTAATACTAAATCGTACACCTTAAATACATTAAAGTAACATCATCATCAAGTACATACATATAGTAATTCGACTTCTCATAATTAATGTTATACAATAAATTTTTTATCTCATTTTTGCCTAGTGTTAGCGAAAAATAATACTCCATCATAAAATACAATACGTTTCTTCTTATTTCTATGAACGAGAATTTGGCATGATGCCAAGAATGGGTGGGGCATCGATTTCTTTATCCAAGTATGGTGCACTATCTCACCTGTACGCATCATCCTAAAATCTAGCTATATAGTAAATAAGTCAACGTAGATGAATATCTCGATTAAACACATACTTAAATTACATCATCCATTACATCTATTTGCCTCTTCATGAGTGAAAATTCTGATATCTTTGAGATCCCAAATAGCAAACCCTTTGACACACTCTTCGAACATGTTTACAAATGTATTAGGGTAGGTCAATGGAGTAGTGGTAACAATGGCCTAAGAAATAATCACTTTGACATTAAATTTGGGGAGTGTGATGGCATGACACTTCACGTGCGGACTATTATCACAAACCACTCTGTTGCGAAAACAATATCATCGACATTAACCCGACTTCGACCACATCAGAAAAATCCTATAATAACAACAATCTCAATTACATTAATAACTTCTTCTTAATTTCACCAAAAAAGAATACATAAAATCAAATGAGAACATTCAATAACTTATCAGTCCATCTTGAACCTCTCTTGTACTATCAGCATAGTGTTTGTGCCCCTCTCCTCGTACCTCCCTCGTCGATCTCTCTCTCCTCAACTAGCAAAGAAGTTACAACTTTGGGATTTTTCATCCCTAGCTCTCTTACCTCACGTGAAGATATCTCTCCAATAATATCAAGACCACATGCTGATTGATAAGGGGGCACATTATCGCAAACATCCACCTCTGATAAGCGAGTCATCAAGACAATTTAAGTATCAACAACATAAGGAAACATACATTTTTCTAGTATGTGTTAAGTGGTTTTTACCTCTCTCTATTTCACACTATGAATCGAGTCTCTCTGTCGGCTTAGGATTTTACAAAAGGGAATGTCATAATCCTACGCACACCTACAGTTATTATATACAAAAATAAACAAAATTACATTCTATCCTTACTTACGAAAGATCAATAATTACTTACATTATCATTTGTATGGGGGTCAACATTTCTACTACTTGTTCCACCCTCTTCTCTAACTTCCTGTTCATGAAAGAATATTAAGTATTTAATTTCAAAGAAACATAATATATAAAATACTATACTAATCTTAAATTTACCTTTATTCGATATTTGATTTTTTATTTCCTCTCACTCTCGACCAATGCTCCTCTATCACCTTTCACATACTTTTTGAATCGTAGGAACGTATTGCATCATCTACCTGATCTTTCCTTCTTGGATCAACTCCTCAAATCAATATTTGCATTTTTTTATAAACTTGATCGATAACCCTCCTCCGCTGTAAGTAGAATCATTTCCTCAGGACATATTTCACATTCACCTCCCTCTTTTCCACGTATGCCGTGATTCTATCTTGAGAGATAATTGGTTGTTTCCCCATATGCTTACTTCTTGTCACGCTTTAGACGTTTTCACAAAGGGAAGATTATGTTCTACTTGGAGATTTTGATTTATTCTATGCAACTCAAAAAACCTAACATCCCCACTAACATCACATGATTCATGTTGGCAGACATAACAAATACAACCATTAACATATTCAGATTCTATACTCTACGGTGGCTCACGGATATCTAAGCGAATGCACTCGGAAGGACCATCTGATGTATCTCCATCAACTATTGGAGGATCATCTCCTTTTCTTCCTTTATGATGCTTGCAAAAATGTATGCGCCATGTGATGTGAAGGTTCTTGTATATAGGAGTGCTGTCGACACTAAAATTTTCCTCCGTAATTTCTATTTCATTAATGTATGTATTGGGAATAGGATGTTGTTAAGTATAATTAGTAGTAGCGTCTAATAGAAGATAACGGCGCCGTCAGTATGGTGCCGCCAATAATGTGGAGTACGGTAACAGTCAAAGTACAATAGGAATGTTGTAAAAGTAAATATTTGTCATAAGTGGTGCAGTAATGTTAAAATGTCAAAGTTTGGGTAATTAGAGAAGTATGGTCTACATGATTAGGAATTAGAAATATTATATTGGTAATAAGGACAAGGAGTGAGGTCATAAATATTTTGTGTATTTTATTTGTAAAAGTCTAAAAATGTGGAACCCATGTAAATTGATAAGGTTTATCTTATCTTAAAAGATAAGCTTACATGTACGAGATAAGAGTTAAGGTATGGAATATGATTCGTCGAGAGTGGATTTCTTATCCTATCTTAGAGATAAGATGGATAAGCACTGGAAGTTCTATAAATAGAGAGGCCACCCCCTCATTTAGCATAGAAGGAAGTAGTGAGAAATATTGTAGGAAGTGTGCAAAGGAAGCCATCAGTTTAAAGGTGTGTTGAAGAAGCCATTAAGAGGTGTAATTGTAAAGTTTCTCCCATAGTCTTGGTGAAAGGAAAGTGAATTCAATAACACTTGAAGTACCTCATGGGTGAGATTATGTAACATTTCATATTAATATTATAATTTACTTTGATATTTCAGATTTGTCATCATTCCGTCTCATCATAGTCGATGGTGTTCTTGTGTTATGTTGTTGTTTTGTTTCCAGATTACATCCACCAAACTAAAGGTTGTGCATTAGTAAATAATCATAGCATGAGGAGTTCGGTGAAGAATTATTGTAGTACAGGATTGGTGATGACATTTTGGTTCCGTTGCGGGACCATTCCTCGTTGGTGGATTTTACGGAGAGATATTCCCACTTAGTCAAAAATCAATTGGAGGGTAACCTTATTTTTACCGCATAGTAGTTACCATGGTAGTCATTTTTACCGTAAATAGTAGTTACCATGATAAAGTCATTTTTGTGAATAGTATTTATCACAAGTAAAGTCACTTTTTACCATGAATAGTATTTACCACATAACTTCACTTTTTACTATGAATAGTGTTTGCCACAATAAAGTCGGTTTTTCTTGTAGTAAGTCAAGTTTTACCATAGTTTATTGTGGTCATTTCTATTTTACTGTAGAAAGGTGTAAAGTCACTTTCTAGTATAGTGATTCCAATTATTTGTGCACATAAGTCTTGTTGATTGTACTTGTGGGTTGGTATTTCACGGTGGTTACTTTTGAAAATGGGAAAGATTCCTATTTTTTCAACTCAATCTAATGAAGATGCTTCTTCTTTCATTCAAGAGTTTAAGCGATCTTGTATTTGTAATGGCCTTATAAGAAGGAACAATGGACTGAATTTTTCCTACCTTTTTAGATGGTTCAAGCACTTAGGTGGTTTTGAAACACTAGGTGATAATGTGAAAAATTCATGGGATTTATTAACTAAAAGTTTTCTTGAAGAATTTGGTGAACAACAGAAATATGCAGATCTCATGATCGAGATCACAAAGCTATCCCAAGGAGAGAAGGAGAAGATAAGGGATTATCATGCTCGTGTTCTAGAGCTAAGGAGGAAGCTCGATGCCCAAATCCGGAAGGAAGGATTAGCGGATGGGTTGATGAATGGCGTGGATAATCTCCTTTGTAAGCACTTCATTCTTGGGATGAATCCAGAGATCAGACAACGAGTGAAGTATGACCGCCTAGCTACCATTGAACAAGCAAAGGAGATTGCAAGAAGGCAAGAAGAAAGCATGGAAGAGGAGCCCAAAGAAATTGTTGCTAAAGTAGAGCCTACACCAACACCTTTGGTCCAGAATCCACAACCACTCCCAGTGAGCACAAATATTTCTCCTAGTACATCTACTAAGTATGAAGATCTGCTCAAAAAGATGGGTCAGTTAACTATTAATCTTCTTCAAGGAAAAGAATTTAGTTCTCAGGGAGGAGATAGAGGTCCAAAAAGAAATATTTTTGAAGTTGTATGTTATGGTTATTATAAAAAGGGTCATTATAAATATAATTTTCCAGATAGAGCTTCTACATCTGGTAAAGGAGATAATGATAAAGGAAAAGCACTGTGAATTCTTTTAATGTAGTAGATAAGAGCAGAAATAATGAAGTAGATGTGTTTGTAACAAAAAGAAAGAAAGAAAAAGATAATCAAGATGGAAATGATCCTAAGAAGATGAAAGGAGAAACTAGTAAGAAACATAGGAGAAGAAAGTTGGGTGTGCAGGATTTTCTGATTTCACAGGGGCAAGGACCATACTCCATCTTGAAAGATCTGTCCAAAAGGCTTGCAAATATTACATATGGTCAACTCTTGGCTATGTCTTTGGAGAAGAGGCGGGAGCTGCGAAGTGGACTCAATGCTCGACGAAGAAAGGAGGTTGAGGTCCCTGTTTTGGAGGTAGAGGCAGATCCCTATGCTCCACAAGCTGAGGTATTATGTAATGGTATTTCAATTCATGATGTCTTAGTTGATGGAGGTGCTGCAGTTAATGTAATGACCGAGTCTCATAATGAATATGTTGGGTTTAAAAATTGATCACCCTTCAACACTTATGTTAAGGTCATTAAATAAAGGAAAAACTAAACTAGAAGGTGTAGTTTCAAATGTGGCAATATCTGATTATGGGTGTTGTATGTGTGGTAAACTTTCAGGTGATGAAAAATGGTGTTGTTGCGTACCCAATGCTTTGTTGGGAAGACCATGGCTAAGGAGAGTTCATGCAAGAAACTACTAGAATGAAGGTTTCATGACACTTGGACGTGGTAGAGAGAGGGTGAAGATAAATGTGATCCTTCGACATCATAAGGCGTAACTCAATAGGATTCAAGTGATGAAACCGATGATTGGACATCCTCTGATTACTCTAGTACCAGTGAAGTGGACACTGAAGATGAAGAAAGTGAGGTTGATGTTTCAGTCATGGATATCCTTCCAGTCACACCAACTCATGACCCCATAAAATTATCTAAAGAATAAGTTGATGATCGTCTCCAACAAATAAAGATTGGTGATGCTATGATGGAGAGTGAGAAGGAATCCTACCTCCAACTCTTTCGAAGGTACATACACCTATTCACTTTTGATTACAAGGAACTCCGTCAAGTAAGTTGGGTAGAACATTCTATTGAGCTGGTAGATGGTGCTAAGCCCATAAAGCAAATGCCATATAGAATGAATCCTAATTTTTCAAGGCCGTAAAAGAAGAAATAGATAAGTTGTTTGATGCAGGATTCATATTTCTTTGTGGAGAATTTAGAATGGGTTTCTCCCATTGTGATCTCAATAAAAAAGAATGGGAAGCTACGCATTTGTGTTGATTACAAGAAGCTCAATAAGGCAACAAAGAAGGATCATTACCCTCTTCCATTTTTAGATCAGATCTTGGGCCAAGTAGGCGGCCAGAGTCCTATAGTTTTGGTGATGGATATAGCGGCTATAACTAAGTTCGTATAGCAGAGAAAGATCAGCTGAAGACCACGTTCACCACTCCTTGGGGAACGTTTGCTTATAGAGTTATGCCTTTTAGGTTGTGTAATGCTCCAACAACATTCCAGCGTTTGATGAATAGGGTGTTCGAACCCTACATTGGGACCTTCATCAAAGTATTTCTAGATGATTTTTGCATCTATGGGAGCAAGTTGGACCACCTGCACTAGATGGAGATAGCATTTCAAAGGTTAGATGAAGCACAAGCCTCACTAAACCCTACAAAGTGTGTCTTTGGATGTTCTAAAGGCGTTTTGTTAGGGCATGTTGTATCCGAGATGTGGTATTGTACGATCCTCGATAAAGTTTCAAAAATCAAATATTTACCATTTCCTATGAATAGAAGTAAGTTGAGATCATTTTTAGGCCATGTGGGTTACTATAGAAGGTTCATCAAGAATTTCTCAAAGATTGCATAGCCACTAACCTAGTTCTTGAAGAAGGATGTTACTTATGAACCAGAAAATAAGGCGCATGAAGCTTTTGGACAACTGAAGGAAGCCCTGGTGTCTTCACCTATTTTAAAGAATCCAGATTGGAGCAAGCCATTCATTGTGTACACTGATGCCTCAGATGCAGCACTAGGAAGTACTTTGAGCCAAAAGGATGAAAATGGGAATGAACATCCAATTTACTTTGGGAGCAGACAAATGAGCAGTGCTGAGGTAAATTATACTGTAACTGAAAAAGAGGCTCTGGCTATCATTTTTGTTGTAAAGAAGTTTAGAAATTACTTGCTAGGGCAAAAATTTCTAGTTGTAACAGATCATCAGGCTCTAAAATATATTGTAAATAAGCCTAACCCATCAGGGAGGATAGCAAGATGGATAATTTTGCTACAAGAATTTGAATTTGATATTATAGATAGGCCAGGAAAGAAGCATGTCAATGTAGATGCACTCTCTCGAGCCTATGATGGTTTAGGATCATCTTGTGATGATGATGATTTCCCCGATGCAGCATTGTTATCCCTTGACACAATCCCTAGTGAATACATAGATATTTGGAATTATCTGAATGAATTCAAGTTTCCTGATGGTGCCAATGCAAAGACTAAGAGAAAGATTACTCAAGCCAGTCGTCCATATTCTATTCTGCATGGAGTATTATTTCGAATAGGACCTGATGGACAGTACAAGAGGGTAGTTGGACATGATCAAGGGAAGGAACTGCTAGAAGAATTCCACAATGGTACATGTGGAGGGCACTTCTCTGGACAACTTACAGCAAGAAGGATCTTGGATGCAGGTTATCACTAGCCCACTCTTTTTAAAGATTGTTATAATTATTGTAAGACATGTGATATTTGTCAAACACATGGTAACCGTAAGACTTCATCAGCTCCATTATGCCTTATTCTTCCACTTGGTCCCTTTGAAAAGTGGGGAATAGACATTGTAGGTCCACTTCCAACTACCTCACGCCAAAATAAGTATATTGTAGTTGCCACAGATTATTTAACCAAGTGGGTTGAAGCTAGGCTATTGAAAACAACATCCATGGATGAGGTGGCAAGGTTCATATATGAACGCATTGTCACCAGATTTGGTTGTCCATTAGAAATTGTAAGATCAAGGAGCCACTTCATTAATGAGGTAGTAGAAGCCCTAGTCAATAAATTTTCTATTAAGCACGGGAAGGCAACAACATACGGGCCAAGTACAAATAGACAGGTGGAACGAATTTTTTTTGTGTTGTATCAAATTCTAGAAAAAGATGCAGCCTTGCGGTATATAAGTGGGATAAAAGGATTCATGCAGCATTGTGGGCATATAGGGCAACATCAAAGTCAGCAACATGATACTCCCCATTTCAGGTTGGCCTATGGCATTGATCCGATTCTTCTATTGAGTTTGATATTCCCACTTTATGAGAGTTATGAAAAATGAAAGGATGGATGAAAGTGATTCATGAAAAGAAAGGTTGGTACATCTTCATTTGCTAGAGGAAATGAGGGAAATAACAAAGGATACAAGCCATAAGAAGAAAATGAAGCGAGAAGAATACTTTGATCAAAAGATCCGATGGTCTCCATTTCATGTGAATGACTTGGTTCTAGTATATAATTCCGAGATACAAAAAAAAGAAGACAGAAAAATTTCTTCCAAAATGGATGGGGCCCTACAAAATAGCAGTTGTGCATGAAAATGGTACGTACCAATGGAGGAATTGGATGGCACTCCCATTACGAAGATTTTCCAAGCACCGAATAGTCTACTCAGGGACGGAGTAGAAGCTAGAAGGGGAAGATGTCGACACTAAAATTTTCCTCCATAATTTCTATTTCATTAATGTATGTATTAGGAATAGGATGTTGTTAAGTATAATTAGTAGTAGTGTCGATAGAAGATAACGGCACCGTCGATGCGGTGCCGCCAATAATGTGGAGTGCGGTAGCATCAAAAGTACAATAGGAATGTTGTAAAAGTAAATATTTGTCGTAAGTGGTCCGGTAATGTTAAAATGTCAAAGTTTTGGTAATTAGAGAAGTAGGGTCTACATGATTAGGAATTAGAAATATTATATTGGTAATAAGGACAAGGAGTGAGGTCATAAATATTTTTTTGTTTTATTTGTAAAAAGTCTAAAAATGTGGAACCCATGTAAATTGATAAGGTTTATCTTATCTTAAAAGATAAGCTTACATGTACGAGATAAGAGTTAAGGTATGGAATATGATTTGTCAGTGGATTTCTTATCCTATCTTAGAGATAAGATGGATAAGCTGGAAGTTCTATAAATAGAGGCTACCCCCTCATAAGTAGTGAGAAATATTTTAGGAAGTGTGCAAAGGAAGCCATCGGTTTAAAGGTGTGTTGAAGAAGCCATTAAGATGTGTAATTGTAAAGTTTCTCCCATAGTCTTGGTGAAAGGCAAGTGAAGTCAATAACACTTGAAGTACCTCATGGGTGAGATTATAACATTTCATATTAATATTATAATTTACTTTGATATTTCAGATTTGTCATCATTAGTCTCATCATAGTTGATGGTGTTCTTGTGTCATGTTGTTGTTTTGTTTCAGTTACATCCACCAAACTAAAGGTTGTGCATTAGTAAATAATCATAGCACGAGGAGTTCCCGGTGAAGAATTATCATAGTGTCGGATTGGTGATGACAAGTCCAAGTGCATAACTATTAGCCCAACATAAAATATTAAGTATTTTATAAAAGAAGTAATGTTCACATATTCAAATATTACCATCATGGAATGTGAAGAAACTTGTGTGAAAAGACAACAATTTCATAATTGTTATCGCAACAAATGACATTAGGTACATTGCGACGACAACAATTAATGTTCACAAAGTTATATATTACTATCTCATTATTTATGTCTTCCCCAAAATCATAAGAATGGATTATGAACATGGATCGACCCATGTCACCAAGCTTTTGTATGTTTCGTTCATGTGTGTTTTCATAACCATTGTTGAAGTGATGCATTGTAAAACAATTTAAACTGAAATAAATGGTGCGTGAACTTATTTATTTGTATTTTTCATTCATATTGATAAAATCATGCACAATAAGCGATTTGTGAAGAAATTAGCCACACACATTAGTTGTCAAAACTGGATACTCAACTATAGATGTTTAAAGTAAACATGAAATGTGAATTGCAAGTGTGTTAAAATACAAGATAGGATAAAGCATGATGTATCCAAAATGCCCGGTTTATCAACCAACACTATAGGATGTCTCATCATATTATCCAAAAATATATAATAAATACACTGGAGACAATTCACATAATATTAGCTATTCACAATCTAATAAATAATGTATGTCTACCATTACGCAAAAATGAAATATAGTGTGTACATATATCATATTGAAATGTCTTCCATAGAGAGTGCTAGCAAAGCTACCTCTTCTTGGTTTATAGTGTCCCTAGAAATTTTCCATGCATCTAACCTACCTTTATTAACTTTTACATGCACATATGAACATTTCACAAAGTGAGATACACTCTCTAGTGCTTAAACTCGAAGAATTGAAAGATTTACATTATTACATTGGTATACACCAGTCATTTGTTTCAAAACAAGCATATCGTGATAAAAAACACAAATTTTCTTAACATCATGGCGTATCACTTCCTCAAGACCCAATATCAAAGGCCCTATGCTCATTACGGTTGAATGTCATAGTGGCATTTAACAATTGTACCTCTTTCTACTATCTTGCTTCCATCATGGTCATATAATATGAACCATGAACATGCAAGATTTTAGGAGAAGTACTCGACACTCCATGAATTTCCAATCTCCAAATGGTAACCATGTTTACCTTTACAATGGACAAAAATATATCATAAGAAAACATTAAAAAAATAGAATGAACACTTCAAATTTGAATTTTTCAATACAAACATTTGTAATTTAACATATGACAAGGCCCTAAAACATTTTCTCCTGAGTTCATTCATTAATAATGATTTCTTATTGGAGAGTCAATGGAGTTAGTACTTTGTCTAGGGACATACACTCTAAATGAGTTAACATCATGTGTTCGTGAGCGACTTCTTTTAGGGAAACAATTTAGAATAATTTTTAAAAATATGTTTTCCTATAATTATGAGTTTATAAATGTAATGGGTAAATATTAAATTAGAATAAATCACTTAATAAATTGATTAGTCTATTATGAATATATATATTTCTATCTATTTGTAATATCAATATCTATAAACATTTTATTAGGGTTAAAATGGGTGTAGAACAGTAAATAACATTTGATTAGTTTTCAAAACCAAATCAATAAAGAAATATCTAGTACATAGGGTTTAGATTTATCATGTTCATAGGAGTGATAAGAAGATGATCATCCAAGATAGAGTTTAGATTTATCATGTTCTTAGGAAGTGACAAGAATATGATCATCCAAATCTATTAGTACAATTGATTTTATGAGACACATGTTAACTACAAAACTTACATTTATCATAATGAACAAGTGTATATTATACAGTTGACATTTCAAGCATACCTAAACCATACACTTGACATTCCAAGTAATATTGTGCACTTTAATTCAAAATATGTTATTACGAGTAGATTTTCCAAAAACTCTCTCAAGTTTCTAAAACTTCATTACAATCAATGGTAAAATGTACTTCTTTAGCTTTCCCTAAATGGGATGCTGAAGTTTAAACCATAAGGAAACAATAATATGTTTTGGGGTTTTCATTTTATCAAATATACTAATCTTTCTTGATATTTAACAAGTCCATCAATAGCATATAGTAATGCGAATGACATTCCAATAATTGTTATAGTTTATTCACTACAAAACCATTGTAATGTATATCTAGTATTAAAATTACATGCTTCAATGAGTACTTGAATTCTCTAGAATTAACTCATTTTCAAACAATACTGATTTTCTATATTATGTAGATTAAGTAGGGTACATGTGCATCTCTAGATGAGTTGAACTCATATTAGAACACTATTGACACACAAATAAATAAACTGATATATGACTATCAAAAAATGAGAATAAGGTAGATCAAGGGTGACATGGATAAATTTTGAAGTGAATGGGAGACTCTTTTCTCATAAACATGTAGTTTACCAAAACCTTTTGGACTTAAATTCCTTATCAAGTGCACTGACCTAGAAAAATAATTAGAACTACACAACATAATTAATAAATAAATAATCAAAGGCGAACCATATGAATACCATAAATGATTGGAAATTATATTTGTACCAATACAATATTAAATGGTTAAAATGATGATAACCCATACTTAGTGAATTTGACATGAATGTTTAATAAATTTTAGACCTTGTTAATTTCTCATTTTTAACTAGACTTCACCGATTAGTTCAATTAAGCCCTGAAGACATTTCATTTTTGGGGTTGTGAAGACTTTAGAAAATCGTTATCAATACACATTTGGTACCTAAATATAATTATAACATAAATGAATTTTAATAATCTAAAATTTCTCTAAAATATATAAACATTAGTAATTTTAAAAATATAATCCGTAGAAACATATTTTCATACTATGGAAAACATATTTAATGCAATGCAAAACATTTTTAATATTTAAGATCGTGTGAATCAAGAATATATTCGAACAACAAAATAAAATATATTTAAGCTCGTGTGAATCAACATTTGACAAAAATTAAATATTTATAGAAGTTTTCTTCAAACATGTCATTAGTTTTTTAGTACAAAACATATAAAAGAAATATCTTTTTTTTGTTTTTAGCAAAAAATTGGAGCTACTTCCATGTGCAATATTTTTAGATGTATCGCCATTTTTGATTGTAACTCCCATCTTTCTTAGCTTATGGGGAGGCTCATACTTTTGGGCCTCCTCCATTGTGTCATAAGATAAACCGTATCCGTGTGATTGAGAATCTACAGTGTGGAACTTAGAAAAATAAATCACTGATGTTTCCAAAAATTTGAGTCGGGATTTAATCATGTTTTCAATTTCCAGTTTTAACGGTATATTTTGGTGATGGTGGTCTATGTAGACCACAAGTCTGGAACTCTTGAAAGTTTCGTCCCTCTAAAATTTGGGATTATTCAATGTTATTATGATGGGATTTGAATGAATATAACTGCGTGTATTCATTTTCTCTAGACATAAGAGAAACTAAATACAACAACACACATTCATACAAGCATATACAATGAACGTTAGTACGATACATGAAAAATCTAATCTACGTCATCTAATATGATAAAATAATTACAACATCAAAAATATAATATCCATGACAAATTCAAGTATCAATAAATTCCAATGGCTATCCTTCACTCAAGATCTACCCTCTCATAATATCACAACCATCCATTTTAAAAGGGAGGATTGCGATATTATGGGAGGGTGCATTTCTTAGTGAAGGGTCGGTGGGTAACTTTAAAAACCTCTGCTCAACACAGTATACCACCCAAATATCGATGCGGAATCCTAAGGGGAAAGCCCCTTCATCACGTAATGATAGTTGGGCATATCGATGCGGCATCCTAAAGGCAAATCCTTCAACACGCACCAATTTTTGTCTTTGCAATGAACTTACCCCCATATGCCAAATTGAGAGTGAGAGTATCATATCACATAATTTTTATAGCTTCAACTTACATCATAAAAATATAACTAATAAACAATTTTCTGTATAAAAATTATATATGCACATTACCATTATCTACAAATATAATTAGTACAAAAACTCAAACTTACTCTAATGTTATTCCATTTAACAGAACTAAGTTATCTCAATCATATTAATAAATTAGTAAACGTTTACAATTAATTATATTATGAAAAAAGTAAAACTAGGTGCAACTATGTCTATTCAAAGATAAATTACTAAATCAAAACCAAAATAGTACATGAATAATAAAATTGAAATAATCACAATAAATAGATAACATCAAAAATAAATAGCAATGCATTTACTATCGTATGTATTTGTTTAAGAATAAATACCAATGCATTTAGATAACATCAAAAAAAGAATATTTACATTTCAAAGCCATTTATTATGGCATCATACAAATAATAATGAAACAACTTACAAAAATAATTTAAAAATTAGGAATAACTTCAACTATAAAAATAACTCAATCATTCATAACGTATGAATTGAAATTTATATTCAAAATTAACTGAGCGAACAAGTAATAGTATCATAAAAATAAAACTTTGGGAGACCCATGAAAAATTGTATCAATACTCAACACATTTCCATGTGTACTCCCATGTATGTCATACACTTTATTCACAACCCTAATATCTTTTACAACCTTTTATAACTTATTGTAGAACCTCATAGTGTTGTGTCATGTTAGAACACCCATGCCTTGTTTTTACGTATGACAATAGTTGCCACTTAAATTCATAAGAATTCTACAGGTTTATCGTTTTCTTAATAGTATTTTCTTGTCATGAAATATGCTACTAAAGCACTCCATGATCCTCACTTTTCAAAGCATATTCTTAGCATAACACATGTCAAAAGTAATTATTACCTTGCTAGGAAGGTGAATATTCTTATAGTCGATGTCAATCATAATTGTTAGCTTATAATATATGTATGTACGTACGGATGTATATATGTATTTATATGTGTGTATTGTTACCACACTTTAGGGACCATGTATCAATCTTGATCAATAAGGAACTTATGTATACCGAGAAAGGGAATGGTTATCATTCCTTAAGTATTAAACATTATATACTTTTTAGTTATAGATACTTTCAAAGTATCCTAGAGTAATTAACCGAACATATCACCCTTATGATTACAAGATATTGTAATCTTACCCTTATCCTTTCAATATCCACATGTGTGATTAATTTATTTATCATATTGAATAGAAGTTTCATTCAAGTGCATATAAGTATTCCACATTTTAACATGCTTGGTTAACTAAATGATTTAATCTTTCTTACACATTATACAATATACTACTCCTCTCTTAGTGTAGCATTCTCCGGAAAATAATTGATTATGAGCACCATTATATAGATAAAAAGGTGCAAAAGTGTGAGTGTGGAAACACCCAACCTTATTTTATTATATAGATTGAATGTGTTGAAAACTTGAAATCTCAAGATGGGATCAAAATAGACTCACTTGAACATCAAGAAAGCTTGGTCACCTGATATGTTATCTAGAATAGGCTCAAACATGAACCTATCCTGTGACATTGATAATGATCCTCAATGATTTCTAAAACTCCAAATATAGCATGAAAATTCTCTTGTTTATCCTCCTTGGGAATATTGCTTAGGATATATACAATATTATGTGGTATTTTTATATTTGTTTTTCTTGGTTCAAACCCTACAAACAACTCAAATACTTAGATATAATTTTAGAATAAAGTACAAATTGATCTCCCACTCTCCATTGAGTGATATCACCACACTACATATCAGAAATTTAATAATGGCTTATGTACTTCTCCCCTTATGAGTGAAGTGTATTTACTACACTCTTGATATTATATGCTCAATCAATGCAACTATGAGTAATCAAATGTAACTAGGATAATCCTTCTCTTGGCACAAAATACTTTGCAACATGTAAATTTAGACTTGTATGTATTGCATATTAGATTTTAACTCATGGAATACTCTTAGAAGATTTAAGACGTGTATAGTCTTTGTGAATAGTTATCTCTAAGGTGTGCCTTATATATAGTGTATGAAAATAAACTTTAAGGTTATTATTTATATATGAGACTCTTCATTGAAATTCCTACACAAGCCAAACTGGAAGTCGCATCTAAGGTGACCTAATAAAAGTGACCAAATAGAGAAAAAGACCCTTTTTCCTAAGAAGGATAGGTTCAAGCAAGGAGGAAGGTTTGACTGTAAATCTAACATATATCACTAAACTTTTCCATATCTCAAATTAACCAATCATGAGCAAAGGGGAAGGATGTCTATAGAGGTGGACTAGGAATATTAAACAATCTGGAAGTGGTATTTAGAGTTTTAACATGACAAATAAAAGTGACTATAGTGGTATAATGGAAATCAAAAGGGGAAATGTGTATCACAAAAGTTAAATATGTGCTTCTACTCCAAATTTTCTAAAAGGTGCAAAAATTGATGTTTCCAAATGCCTCCTACGAAAATAAGGTTATTAAACTCCTTACTTTAGATTTATCTCATGGCATAATGGTAATACAAAGGGGAAATGTGTATCACAAGAGTCAAATGTTTTATTTAAAATAATATTTTTTAAAAAGTAAATGAAGTAGACCTTCGATTAATGTCGAGGAGACTCCTTAAAACTCCTTAGTCTATAATAGTATCACCCAACCTATACCAAGAGGGGATTTCTAGATGGGAAAGACAAATAAGTGGAGATTTATTACAAATATGTATTTTTAAGTATACATGAATGTAGAACAGACCCAATATTCATGCTTTGCACCTTCAGATCTCATCCGCATCCTGCTCCATCCTCCTCGTCCACGTCACACTCCATCCTCTACATCCATGTAAAGAATGGTATATATTTTACAAACCATTACATATTTTTTATCGTTGTGCACTTCCATAACATCTAGATTTAATTATGTTGTAAACAATTTGTGAACTCAAATCACGATGGAATCTTGTAACTTATCCCAAACCCTAGTTTAACTAGAAGGTTTTATGTTGATGTTTCTAATTCAAATTTAAAGATGATTTTTAACTACCACATACCCTCAATATTATTTTTGTAGTGCCCGCTTCCATTTGACACCATTTGATGCTTATCTTGATACTAGGGATTTCATTATAGACATTACTATATTTTGATTTAGTATGTTGCTAGACATTGGATTATGGATTATTGTGGATTTCGATTTGATTATGATGCATGATGATTATTCGAGACACGACGACATGTGGATGATGATATATTATTGGACATGGATATTTAATGGATGTTGTCGGATATGTGATTTTTGGATATTGTGATTTGATATGGAAAATGAATATTTTATGATGCAGAAATATTATTGATTAAAAATCCAAATGATGTAATAAGTGACTTCCATGTTGTTGTGATTCATTGTGTAGTTGATTTTTGTGATTTTTGTATCATATTGGATGTTCTAATATGACTACGAGGCGAGCGAGGTATTTGCATTTTACGAGGTTAAAAATATTGCAACAAAACATCGGGGGATTGGAGACCAACCAAAATGGAATTTTAGGTGAATTCAACACGGTCACCATGGCAACTCGTTTTATTGTGTTGTCTATTGTTTTTTAGAGATTCCCATGGGGGAAACATCCTTATATGTGACCATGGGTTGTGTATTTTTAATGTGTTCATTTTATTTATTGTTGTATGTATTTTAATTGTAATATGTTCTCTTCTTTTAATTAACTAATTGTGATGGATTATTGTGACAGATCATATGTTTAAAGTTTAATTAAATCAAACTGGGATATGGGAACTAATTATAAGATTTGTTGGCTATTGTAATTAATTTGTAAGAGCTTTTGTAAGTCAGATTTGGAGTATGAAATACTCTACCTCCATGGAAATTCGAATTTTACCTTGGGGGCTGTTTTTGGAAGCTTGTGGGACAAGTAAAACTTGTTCCATGCCTCTAAATTTATGTTACCAACAATACTTCTAGTCGAGGATGTGATTTGTGACTTTTATAATGCTTTTTATTCTTTTTGTGCATGTTTTAATTGCACTTTCTTACATTTTAAATTAATGGTTGTCCCTTGAGGTGTGGGTTGTTTTTGAGTGTGCAAGTAACTTGTCATTCTTCACCCACCTCTTTATTGAGCCTTGGAGTTTGGAGTTTGTCTTTTGTGTTTGATTGTGAGGATGTATGATGTGGCATCCTACATGGATCCACATCATCCTCTTCTTTCCCTCTTCTATATATTTGAAACTCTCTTCTTGTTTTGGGTTGTTGAATCATTTTGCATTCTTCCTTGGGGCACATTTTCTTGGGAGAGCTCTTGCTTTTGAAGGAAGTTTTGGAGCTGTGTTATTGTCTTGGAAAGCTTGTTGTTTGGAGCTGTGTTATTTTCTTGGAAAGCTTGTTGTTTGGAGCTATGTTTTTGTCTTGGAAAGCTTGTAGTTGGGAAGAAAAATAACCATGGAAAGGTAGGGACTTAACTTTCTTTTATTTCTATTATTTTCATGTTGTGTTGTGTGGAAAATGCATGCTTTGTTTTATTTGTTGCTTGGTTGGGTAGACTGCCTTAGGGAAGGTGTAGGAGAAGGCTATGGGGAATTATTTTGGGGGAGGCATAAGGGAATGCCATTGGCATTAGAATTTTGTGGAGGGAGTTTGGGGTTGGGATCCACCATGGAAAAAAATAGCTTACATTTCTTTCTTTGTGGGGGGCATAAGGAGAGAATCATGTGGGGAGCATAAGGAGGGATTCTATGGGGGCATAAGGAAATGTGTGTGATGAATTATTTGGTGGTTTGTATTTGGTGTATGCTCAATTCCCAATTGGGAGGCATAAGTAGTTTCCCCCATAGGCCTTGCTCCTTTGGCTTGCAAGATCAAGCCTGAGTTCTATTTTAATATGTTTAAAAATGTAGTTGTGAACTACTGTTTACTTTTGGTGTTGCATTGTGTTTTAAATAAAAATGTGTATACGAAAGAATGTTGTGTGTGGAAGCCAGATTGTTGCCATGGTTGAATTGCACATTTTATTGTATTTTGGTTGGGGCTCGGGGCCAATGATGAACAAAGGATTCTCCTTTCATTGGATGCCTTGGTTGGGTAGAGAGCGTTGCCTTTCCCCTCTTACCTCTACTTATTATTTTATTATTATTTTAATTTTGGTAGTTCAAATGAACAAAGTAATGTAATATTTCTTCATACGCATTTATTTTTCAATTTTCAAACAAGTTTGTTTTCTTAGATTCAAAAGTGTGCTAGGTTTATAGTTCATGTCTCAAGTTTTCTAGTGTGCCCAAGGGTCCAAGCTTTGAACCCACGGCTCTAATACCAAGTGTAACGCCCATTAAAATCTCCCACTTGAGACCCATGAACAACCTAGGTTTAGTAACAAAATTATGGAATTTTTTTTTTAAAGTGTTAACAACCAAAGTCTCAAGGACAATTAAATTAAACTGATAACTTTTCCCATTATAATAATTACTAATTCTACATTATAAAGCAACAAGTGTAATAATTCCACACCTAGATCAAATATCCTTAGGGATTAATTTAATCACTAATTACATTGACATTTTAGCTAAGTATTCACCCGATTAAAATTTTACAGGTTAAGGGACTAAAACAATTAAATACCAAAGGTATTTAATTCCACAAGATCTAAGACAAGAGCAAGGTTTAATTACAGTGGGGAGAAAGAATACATATTTAAAATCATCAGGGTAAATTCTTACTTACCCACTCCCAGAACTCGGTTAAAGATTCAATTTTATTTTTCCCATGATTAACATAATTAAAACTTCCTTAAAACATTCCCATTAGATAGGAAATTTTCTCACCTTTCCAGTGATATAAATAAGTCCTTCTAACTCTTCATATTTCTCAAGTTATGGACCGGTGAAACTTGGGGTGAAAAATTTTCGAAGAGTGGGCATGTGGGCATGGGGAGGAAAATTCACTCGGAGGAGAAAAGCGGACCGGCAGAGCGGGGAAGAAAACTTTTCCCAGACGCGGGCCGGCGGAGTGGGGAAGGCATTTAGCAATTTTTCCCTTTTGGGACAAAGAAAATTTTACACCCGCACCTCCGTCGACGCCTAGGGAGGCCACGTGGCAGCTCCTTATTGGCTGTGGGTCAGCGGGTTGGCGAGGAACATTTGGAAATTTTGACTATTCAAAAGGAAGGGCAAAAAGGTCAAAAGGAACTGTGCCTCTGCCGATGCGAGAAGATGCCACGTGTCAGCCAACCATTAGCTACGGTTTGGTGGGCTGATGGGGATAATTTGGAAATTTTGCCCAAATTTTTTTGAAGCTTTAAGGCTTAAAAATATTCACTCCTCGTCGATGCCTCGTGAAGCCACGTGGCGGCACTTGACACACTGTGGGTCGGCGAGGCTGCGGGGAAAACTTACAAATTTTTCCAATTTTATTTTTGAAAGTGTTTAAGGTTAAAATTTATTTGAGCCTCAAACGACGCCCAACGAAGCCCCGTGTCGATCAATGATTGGCTGCGGGGGCGGGGCCACAGAGGAAAAATTGCCAAATTAACTTTTTGGACTTAGATCATTTTTAGACAAAATGAAGGCTTGTGGATTAGCGGAGCGATGGGAAACTTCATGACTTTGCACCTTTTGGGAAAAAATCAAAAGAAATGAAATTTTTAGCCTGCGGGTCTGCCCAAGAATATTTTATTCATTTAAAATTTGATAGTTAGATTATTTTGAGCCCGAAATGAAGTAAAAACTTTAGAAGGCCATAACTTTTGATTGGGAACTCGATTTTGGCAAATGAGGACTTTCTGGAAATCTCTTGACATCCTATTTTCATAGAAACCAAAGGAATTTGATTTTGATAAATTTTAAATGGTCAATTTAGAGAAAACGACTTTTTTCACTTAGAAAGTGAATTGGTGTTTTTAACTTATCAATTTTGTTCAAATTTTTTGTTAATTCTTTTTCCACTTTCCAAACAGGCTTGGAGGACTTTACTCGGGATATTTTAGGATAGAGTGCAAGGTTAAGTTTGCTTGATTGATTTGCATTCGAAATTTATCAATTTTAGATAGCAAGAAGTATGCAATTTTTTCTTTTCCCGATTTGAAAGGTTCTATAAAATTTTCACAAGTATTTTGGTATATTTGGGGTCTTTTTGACCTTACAAATAAAATTTGATATTTCATTTTGTCTTTTTGATGTTGTAGGGTCATTTTGTTCAATTTCTGATTAATAATTGCCAATATGAAAGTTATCTAACAAAGCTCAAATTCAAATAGATTTATTTTCATTTGCCAACTTTAAACTATGAATCCATTCCAACCCAATCTAACATACTAATTTGACTCAAGAAAATTATTCAAATGCTGAATTAGGATTCTTATTTCTAAAACATTTATTTTAAAAATAAAGTATTATGACATTTCTCCATACGTATTCACTTTTTCATCCTTCTATTAGAATTTCAAAATACGTTCGTGAGAATCGATTTCGATACCCAATAATGCCATTTGAGTAAATTAATACAATCCTTTATTGATTCAAAGAGATACCTTTACAATTTCTTCTTTCATTCCTCAATTACAATATATAGAATATGATTTCTTTCACATTCTTTCAAAATCGGAAAAATAGAGTATATCTCTTTCACAATTCAATTTACAACTTTCATAGCCCATACTGAGACCATATTTTCATCACAAATAATATACAAGATCATCTAATTCAAGTGGGAAAAGGTTACATTAAGAAATAATCTCGAAAGGATTGTCAAACTATCTTCTATCTGAGTTTGAGAACAACATTATGAATTTCCATCATTCTCCAATTCGGTCACAATAGAATAGGGAAAGACAATTTTCTCCAACCAACAAAGACATCCAATGAAAAGGGAGATGCCATCCTTCTTCATTGGCCCCTGAACCCCAACCACATTGTAATAAGAATTTATTTTTTCAACTCATGGTAATAATAGGCTTCCACAACACAAAGACATATTTCTCATTCAAAACATAGTCCAAAACAAAACCTGTTGTTTGCCACCACGAACAAAACAACAAACAACACTCAAGCTTCATCATGCAAGCCAAAGGAGAAGTAAAAACTATGGGGTATGTTGCTTATGCCTCCCAAAGGGGAAATGGGTATCACCACCGAGAAAAAACTACCAAAATATATATCATTTCAAATCCGTGACATGCACTTATACCTCCCCAAGTACGCCTTATTCCTCCCATTTCCTTATGCCTCCTTAACTTCTTATGGCACCCCATAATGAGTAAAGAAATGCAAGTTATTTATTTGTAAGGTGGAACCCAAATCCCAACTCCCTCCACACTTATACCTCCCCAAAACACTTATGCCTCCCATAAAATGCCCCATAGTCTTCTCCTACACCATCCCTAGGCCATCTACCCAACCATCCAACAAATAAAACAACACATTCAAACATTCAACCATTCACATATGCATACAAATAAAAGGAGATTATTTACAAGAGCTAAGCTCTTACCTCTCCATGATGGAGTTTTTTCCAAGTTCAAAACAAAAATCTCTCCAATGCAACACAAACCAAGAGATCAACAATCAACAAGTATGCAACAATATCCAAATTTCTCCCAATTTGTAAGAGCTCCAAAAAACCAAAGCAAGTCGCCAAAATCAAGTGATAAAATTTAAGCAAAAAAAAAAACCCCCAAAAACAAGCCAAGTAATTCGAATATATAGAAGAGGATGAGGTTGATCCATGTGGGATGCCACATCGTACATCCTCAACTCCAACTCATAAGTCAACTTCAATCTCCAAGGCACAATAAATAGCGGGTGAATAAATGACAGCTTTTACTTACAGACTCAAATCAAAACCACACCTCATAAGGACTGAAATTGAAATCATGTAAGAAAGTGCAATAAAAGCATACAACTTGACTTACAAAAATGCATAATGAAGGCTATATTTAAACCCTCCAACCATAGCTAAGGTTGGCATGAAAATTTAACTTGTCCCATAAGCTTCTAAAATCAGCCTCCAAGGACAAATTCTAATTTCAAAAGAAGATGGAGTGTTTCATACTCCAAAATTAATGTACACATCACTTACACATTTATTACAACACTTTACTTTTAGGCCAACAACTCTAATAATTACTTTCTTATGTCCCAATTTGATAAATTGATTTTAACACCATGTTTACTCACATTAATGTACCACAATTAATAAATAATGAAAGGGGTAAACACATCACTTAATAAAAACATACAAACATCAATAAAAAGGAACCAAATAAATAAATACACATAACCCTTGGTCACATTTAAAGGTGATCCCCCATGGGAATCCCTAACAATCAAACACACACACATGAACAATACAAGTTGCCATGGTGACCTTGTTGAATTCATCTAGAATTCCAATGTGGTTGGTCTCCAATCCCCGATGTTTGTTGTGATATTTTTAACCTACACAATACAAATACCCCTTCGACCTCATGGCCATATTAGAACATCCAAATGAATATAATATAATTTCAAAATCATCAATATATATATGAATCACAACAACATCCAGACAATCAACAATATCACTTACAATTTCATCAACAACTATATAATCATCAATTTTAAATTCAATTTTCTCAGTCTACTCAATATATCCAAATATCACATGTCCTAACAACATCCATAAATATATATATATATATATATATGTCCAACATATATCATACATCTATATATATAATGTCTCTAACCATCATCATGCATCATATATGAATCTCTAACAATCAACAATAATCCATGATAATCCATGACATGACATCTAACACCATACTAAATCAAAACTATAATAATATCCATAATATAGTCAATATTATCATGATCAATATCAAAAGTGTCGGAAGGAAGTGGGCACTACAAGAGGGGGAACCATACATAGGTGTGAATTGAGTGGAGCGTAGTTGTTGGCTTCTTCGGTGGCATAGTTTGTTCAACTAATAATCTGTCATCACGGAATCTGCCAACGGAGATCTTTCTATGGCCTACAACCTTGGGATTCGACAGATTATCTCCACCAACCTACATTGTCCTCATCCGGGGAGTTTTAATTCCTTGATCCATGCATGCTAACACCATCTCGACACCATCTTTCCCTTCCAAGGTCAGTTCTACAAACAATTCACCATGAAACTTGTCTTCCACATCAGCAAATTCATCTATCTAATATTGTGGGAAACCATTTCATTCATTTTTGTTTCCCATTACTTGCCATCCCAAATTGAAGATAATAAAACCAACCCAGATTATCACCAATTTTATAACAAGGAAATGCAAAAAATGAAGAATTATCATTTACCATTCTATTCCTCAAATTTTGACAAAGGCAGGATGACTGTTATAATACACATTTGAGTGAAATGATGAGATCCACTATGAGAGACAATAATTTGGATGAATATTGTAAACTGGTATACCCGTGAATTATGGAGACAATTTCTAATGGAAAAATTTACCTAAGGTTGTCCAAATGATCATTATCCATCTAAGTCGTCATCCTCATCTTGAGCCACTTTTGGGAAATGGGTCAAGAGATTTGTGAAGAATGTTAAATGACTTTTCCATCCTTTGTAGGATATGAGCACATAATCTATGACAAGTATAATCACAAAATAAAGTTTAAGTTAAAACATATTTCGAGCAATACAAGAGTATTAATAAATACCTATTTTCAATTCTTTGTAGATTCCTCAACTATTGTAGTGTTCTCTTTATTCTAACCTAAATGAATACACTAAGAAACTTAAAATAAAGAGATTAGAATACCACCCATTGTAATCATGCAAATAAGAGGATTTTCCTTCAAGAATTTTTCATGAAATTTATTGAAACTTGGATTACTCAAATTTTCAAAGCTTTAGCACATTTGTAAGTTAAAACATCAAACACTCGTATACCTCCTTGCAAGTCTTTGTTACGAATTTGATGCGGGCTAATTAAGGTTTCCGAGTGTCCTAGGTAGTACTTAGAGTGTGCACCCCTTCCCCCGCCCCCCCCCCCACCTCGAGACCAATGACCCACCTATATGTGAATGTTTTTAAAACAATTATAGACTTAGTATAACTCTTGACACATTTTATTAAAGCTATAAAGGTTTATTTCTTGCCTTTGCCATAGTAAAACTATCAATGACATTATCATAATTTATTGTTGTAGTGATCTTGCATTCAATCTTCAAAATAGAAAGGCTATTCAATTTAGTTTCACCCATTGTTGATCTTAAATTACTTTTTACTCTTGTTAGAGTGGAAAATACTCTATCAGAACTACAATTTGCAATAGGAATGCAAAGAAACATTCATATTGCAACATCTAGATTTAGGAACGTGGTGTTTAGTCCACTTTTTCTTAAATATTTTGACATTGATGATATACTTTTCAAGTTTTCACGTCTTGCTAATGCTCTGGAAATGGATGCATTCAATGTCAAGGGAGGTTTCCAAGTCTGTGTTATATATTTTTACTAAATAATTAGAGCATTTCAATATTGTCTCATTATCAAGATCTTTTAAATTGTTCAAAAATCCAAACCTATCATTTAACACACTATATGCTTCATTTCTTCTTGATAATTCCCTTATTAAGTTGTCTATAATAACATAGAATACCTCCACCCTCATACGATCCCTTCCTATTTGTGGAATTTCAACATCTCTCATTTCATCAAAGTGAACTTTTCTTTTTCTTTTTCTTTTATTATCAATTTCGTACTCTTCTTTTCCACTAATGATCTTAGCATGTTGCTCATATGTATCGAAATTCTCTCTAATATTTTGAATATAATCTATCAATGAATTATACTGAGTCACAACCATGGTTAAGTCAAAGTCTACCTTTTGTAGATATTTGCTAGTTGCATCCATTCTTTCAAGAATACTATGACAAATATAACACATCACACAAGTTTCTAACTTGTCTAGTTTTTCGTGAATAAAATTTGTTTCATGTCGCGTGGTTGCTATTTGATTTTTGTCTTGTGCTATATTTAGGAAAACATATTGAATTTTACTATATCCCAAGAAAAGTTCTTTAAGCGCATCAGCTCTAGATGACCATCTTGTTTTAATAAGAGATTTTACAATGGGACAAATTCCATCCAAAAATTTAATAAAATTTCCCACCGATAAATTGAGGCACTTAGGAAAGTGTAAATAAGTTGAAGTATTGAAACAAAATATAAAGTTCTTGTACAACATTCTGCAACTAAAAATCCAACAAGATTTAAGGAATAACTTGAACAAGATACAAACTCAACCATACGATTGTGATTTTTAATCCTATTTTGTAGACCTATGTATTTTCCGGACTTGTTACTTACATTATCATATGCTTTCCCCGACAATCCTCGATATTAATATCATATTCATCTAGTGTTGTAAGTATAGAAGCATCTAAATCACATGATTTGTGTCCAACTAAAGTAATGTATGTTAAAAATTGTTCAACTAGAATTCCTTCTTGAGAAACATACCTTACCACAAATGCTAACTAGTCGGTGTGAGATACATCGGTGTTCGATCAACAATAATTGAAAAATATTTTGTGTTGTGGAGTTCTTCAACTATTTTGTTTATAAATTTTTTTGCCATATGTTCAAAAATTCATTTCATATTGTCGTAGATAAATAAGATGGCACTCCTTTTCTTGCACTTCCATATTGTGAAATGTGATTTGCCAAAAATGGGTCAAACTCTGCAATAAGTTCTAAACACCCTAAAAAATTTCCATTTCTAGGAGATCCTAATAAATTATCACCACCATGAAAGGAAATACCTCTAGTAGCAAGGAATTTCACAGTTATAATAATACGCTTTAAAACATTCCTCCAATACTCTACTTAATTTTGGTATTGACTTGCAAGTGTAGAATCAAATCTTCCCAAAACATTACTTCGAGTGATGAAATTAAGAATTGAAGTCCTGTGATCAAGGGAATCCTCATGCTCTCTTAAACTAGCCGATGCATTTTTCCAATCATTAAATCCAATTTTGGAAAATGTGGTTGATTTTGCTTGAAAAAGGTGACAAGGAATGCAATAAACAACTCCTTTTGACTCTGAGTAAAGCAACCATTCTCTTAATTTTTGTTCATTGTTTAAAATTTTCCGTTGAAACAAATCTTTAGAAACATATCTAAAACAATCTGAGTATTGGCATTTTGAATTTGAAAAATCAACATTCATATCTTGTTTTGGTGTATTTAAAATTATATATTCTATTGTATCGTTGTCTATTACCCATTTTGCAGGATCAGGATCAACAATGAAATGTTCATTAACGATGGGTTGAACAATAGTATTTTCATTGTTCTCTTGTTGTGTGTTCTCCTTCTCTTGTGTGTTTTCATCTCCTATTGACTTTGATTGTGTATTTTTGTCACTAACCGAAGAATAATTCTCATTTTCATTAAAAACTACATTTGACTTTAAATTTTCATTTGATGCACTTAAAAATATATTTATTTTAGGTATCTTTTTCAAAAGGTTTTTTTCCTCAATTTTTGTTTAGCTTTTTTCAATATTGAACACCACTTAATTTTTAGTTTTATCCATTTGAACTAAACAGATTATCAAGTTCAATAACTACCTAAATACTTGTTGATAATGATGCCATAAATTATAATTAATACTATTCCAAAAGTGAAATAATATAAATACAATCAATAACAATTACATAATAAGAATAATTAAAATTTTAAATCAAAATGTAATAATATAATTGATGCAATTGAGAACAAATTTAATGCAACATCAAATGTAAGATCCTGGAGAAGTTAGGGTTTAATCACTTAGCTTTATGTTCTTCCCCCAAGATGAATGATGATCTACCAGATCCAGTGTTGAACTTGATTTAAAAGGAACTTTAGGCTTTGGACTTTGGAGAAAGATCTGATGCAAGCACCTATTGAATTTTGAAATCTTCCTCCCACTGGCGAGTGGTGGCCAGGCGGTCCGGACCAACTGAAGTCTGAAATTTTAATATGGTAATACCTGATAAATTTTAATTCATGAATCCCTTCAGGCTTCACATACAGTCATAGTCTAATATAGATACTGTGAATTAAATGGTAAAAGAAAGTGTTTGAGGGCAGTGAAATTGGGAGGGATCAAGGCAACAACATGGCTTGGAAGCTCAAATTTTTGTTGAGGTTGAAACTCAAATTTATAAACTTGGCAGTTAATGTTTCTGCAAAATCATGGATTGCAAAAATAAAAGATGGATATGTGAGCACGATGTTCAATCTTCTCTAGACTCCAATCCAAAGTCAGGTGAGCTCCTTCAACGAGGCATATTGAAATTTTTAATGATAAGATGATTGGGGAGATTCAGATATACAATTCGTTTGGAATAGATCACTCGATGTAGCCTATAGCTGCAACCGCAGGAGATTTGGAGAATAAAAAACAAATTTGAAACTATAGTCTCACTGTCTCTGTCTGTAATTTGTAAACAGCGTTGAGCGATTGAGATTCGCAAATCACAAATTTGAAACTGTAGTGGGACTGAGCATTTAATATCAATTGTTTTTTGTAAAAATTTTAAAACACCTTAGCCGATGCCTAGCCAACCTAGTTTTTTTTTTGAAAATGTGGCGCCCTCCCTTTTGTGCACCCTAGGCAACTGCCTAGGTTTCCTAGGGTAAGACACGCCCTGCTTTGATGTTGTTTTTCCTATAGATTTTAAGGCACAAAGCATGATAGGTATTTTAAAATATTGAAACAAAGGAGTGAAAACGAGGATATACATGTGAGATCACCTTTCTTTATCATATTTGAGTTTCGGATAAAAGAAACTCTTAAATATAATTTCACAAAGAATCTAGTATAATTTCCAAAAACAAAAGACAACACATAATCAACGTACATTTAGGAAACATCAAGTGACCAAAATGTAAAAGGTGAAAATCAAAGTACCACTGCCTTTGCACGTACTAACAACATGCAAGCTTCCACTAGAAATCTTAACTAGCTAGTTAACTAAAAAGGCAACATAAATAAATTAAAATAACTTCAACAAAAACTAAGTATAGAGAGTTTAATAGTTAAAATTAATTACAAGTTGATGTAGAGGATGGATCAACGTTGCGGATAATACAAAACAATTACAAAAATAATATTAAATCATGCTCATTCATATTAATTCTTCACATTACATGCAACCATATATATTGGAAATAGTTTTCCTATAATATAGGAGGTAGTTATAACCTCTCCTCCATATCTATGTGAGTTGTTAAAACTCACTCACCCATATTTGTTATAAGTTGTTTTATATAACAACTATATAACAAATTACTAACATATTTACTAACTTTTTACATGATAATAATTACTAACGTAATTATTATTTATCAATACATAAATATGGAGCACTAACTCGTATTTCCTAACATTCCCCCTTAGTGCAAACATGGCAAAAATTGTCTTGTATGATAATGTGCCACTTTGATGCTTGCTCATGATCTGGATGGTTTTGTTTCTAGGATAGCCAACAACCTCCGTGATGGTTTTTTTCAAGTGGAAAACCAATTATTAAAAAGATTTTTTTGTTTTGAGGATAACCAACAAACCTTTAGGATGGTTTTCAAAATGGATAACTAAGAACCATAATATCATGATCTTTGCGATTATCATCAACTCTCATCATAGGAATTGTGCTCATGCATTACAAACTGAAAAAAGAAACTAGAAATTAAACATTGGCGTCATGTTCCCACCCACAACATGAAATTTTGATTTATTCGCAAAACCGAACCAAACATGAACACAGAAATTTGAAGCACACTAAAATCATTTGAAGCAAACACGATCTGAAAAATGTCACCAAACCTTCATGCGGCCCTGTCGTTGGCAACTAATGAGAGGTAGTTGATTGACCTCTAACCTCGATGCCTTCGTGACTTTCTCGATGACTCATCCAAGTATCGCGTAACCTAAACCAAAGTATTACGGTAGACCCAAGATCAAAATCTAGAAAAACTCTCTTCACACAGTGAATGGCATCGTAAACAATGGGAGCAAAGCGGGGGTGGGCATGCACGATGGAAAAGTGACATGCGAGCATGAGAATCTACAAGTAACTCTTCCTCGCACTTTGACCTCCCAAGGTTGTGCCAAGACAACCGGTGGGGGGATGGAATACACGCGGGATGCGAGATAAGCTAGTTAGATAATCTTATGTCTTGACATGCATAGTGGGATCTACGAATCTAAGGCAAAGAACGCCCTCCTAACTGAACCGGTGTGATAGATCATTTGGCAAGATTAGGCTGCAGAGAAGGCTCTAATCAATATCGAGCTCGACGATGATCGATCTATGGGTTGTGGAATACGTGGAAGATGACTGTGGGTGCTTCGTATATATTCCCTAACAAGGTCATGAAAATGTTAGTAAAATGTGTAGTGGATTCTATGGGGTTTTATGGATGATTCTCTTGTTTAGTCCGAGAAATATTTAGCTTGGTTGGTTGTTATGTTTAATAATGATAGTTGTGTGATGATGTCGGTGGGAGTGGAGAGGACATCATCAATGTTGGATTGATTTGTAGGCCCGTTGGGTTGTGGGACCTATGGATCACAACCGTAAGTTTGTGGTTGTTGTGGACCTGCTATGGTCATATGAAGAGTCAACACCGATTCCATGTATCTAGTAGTCGTATGCCTTTTCAGCATCTACGTTTAGAACTAGAAGTTGCACAATTTTCTCATAGACCCCTATAGGTGTTACGCAACTTGGATACATAAGCTAGTGTCTATATCAATGAGGAGGTCTCTTGCGTCTGGTTGTGGGACTAGTGGATCACAACCGAATGTTTGCTCTCTTTTAGTTCCTTCTACAGTTATACGGATATCTATCAAGGTAGTATATAATTTGGTTGATTTGACCAGAACGTGTGTACTTTATCATCTTCTATGTTTAATACTCTTAGTATGCGTTGATTTCTTGTAGTTCTATTGTTGTTCGGAAGACCTAGATTCTAATATTTTGGTCTATGTCGATTAATGCTACAACAAGATTGGTTTGAGGCACGATTGGCTCAAAAATGTATTCCCTAGGCTCCCTATGTCCCGTGATTGTCATACAAGATCAATATAAGCCGAAGCGAACGAAATAAACTAATTATGCAAGATATATCTACAACATATATATATATATATATATATATATATATATATATATTCCTCTTTTTTATATTTGTGATAGAATTTTAAATAGAATTAAAAGAGCAATTAATCTAATACATTCGAGAAAATGAAAACTAATCTAATAACAAAATTGAAACGAGCAAGGTAGCTCGATGTAGCTACTTGCTGTGCAGTTGTGAGTTTATCCTAAATAACTAGATAGCTTATTAACTTAATTGAAAGATTCTTGATCCTACCTCAGAAGTGAGGAATGAATCATAGTTTCTCAGAAACTATCAATCCCCACACTTCCTTGGCATCATCAAAAATGAAACTTAAGCTGAAATGAAATATTTCACTACTCTATTTGATATGTTTAAAATAGAACTTTGTGAGATAAAACCTAGAATTTGCATAACGGTGGTGAATCCGGTAGTGTATGATTTTGTCCCTATCGAGAATGATCTCCTCGTTCCTTCGTATTCACATGAATCCGAAGATTGTGTAATGCAAGCTTTGGATATAGACCGAATATAATGCGAGTAGGAGAGGTACAATGCAAGTGATAGAGCTTGGTGTATGTAATTCCTAGTTGGATTTATTTTATTGCGGGAATACAACACAAGTGTACCAGAGAGATTCTAGAATCTACCTTCCGTGAAGAACACAACATGCATCTCTTAATGGATTCAATCTACAAATGACACTACTCTGCTCTATACTAATTTTTATGAACAAGATGAAGCAAGAAGAGCGAATGGCTTCCAACAAAAAAGGAAAACTAGTATGGATGCAAACATGAAAACAATATGAGCTCTAAACAAGAAATTGAAAGACCGAACAATGGAAATGAGAAGTTGAGGGGCCATTTGCGTGAAAACAAGTCTGGCTATTTATAGATTTCACATTCACCCAAAGGTAATTCCCATTAGAAATCTTTTACCATTAAACAATGAAGAAATGCTATTCTAGGGAACACAAAACATTAATACGAGCTAAGGCGGTTGAGAAAAGCTGGTGAAAGTTGAAAAATTATGTAAGTCGTGATCAAAGGAGCATGTTGGAAAACACGTGAAGGACTGCCGCCACCCCGAGAAGGTCGGCGGTTATAGGACCGCCGCCACTGGTAGGGTGGCGGTCACTAGACCGCCTCCTAGCAGGGGCGGTAGTTTCGTCATTTGAAGGTCAAAAGCTTAGAAAAAGGAAGGTAGAGGATAAAGCAAAGCACAAGGAAATTGAATAAAGCATTTGGGATGTTAACATATACTTCGTGAGCTTCTCTGGATCCCGAACACCTTGCGAGGTGACCTATATCATCATATGGGCATGTGTAACATCGTTCCGACGATACGGTACCCTACAATTTTGGGTACGTACATATTACCCCCTCAGAGAAGCATTTTAACCATGAAGAGGCATAAAACGGTGGGTCCAAGTATAGCGGTCCCAAAAATGGGAAGCTAGAAATTATGCACGACATGTCCGTGTGTTGAAACATTGTTATCCAAGTTCCCGCTACCATTTGCACGGGGATGAGAACTTACCTCCATCGGTGCTCTAAACCTATAAAATGGGCATTCAAAATGAGTCAAAACACTATATATATAAAATAGGACCATTTTCCTATTCATTTGTGCGTGTTGATTTGATAGTTTTTGAGCTCTGGGACCCATGGTGATGGTTTTCAATGAGAGTATAGTTGAAATGTTCGTATCAAGATAGCGATCATGCCTCCGCGAGCAGAACCTCAACCCACGAGATCCCAAGTTAGTTCTTCTTGATTTAATGTTTTTGCACCCAAAATGTTAAAATGATGAAATCTTTGTTGTGGGGGGGTTATTTTTAGAAATGTCAATTTTAAATGTGTCTCTTAGGGGGGATGCCTAATGGGTAGGCTTTTGTTTTAGCTAAAATGGTCATTTTTTTGTATTTTTAAGCATTTTTAGGGCATGTGACCCGTTTGTAGTCATGGGACAGGACCGCCGCCCTGAGCAGGGCGGTGGTTATAGGACCGCCACCTTTTAAGGCGGCGGTTACGGAACCACCACCTGCTCAGGGCGGTGGTCCTCTATAGAGTGTTAAAACAACACTAGTTTGAGTTTATTTTTGCATTTTTAGTATTCTTACTTGTTTTAATGATTTTTCCAATGTAATATTGGCACTAACTTGCTTCTTTTACACATTTCTGGGTGTTTTGTAGAAGAAGGAAGAGTACATTAGATGGAGCCGAGAGAGGGAGTGTGATTGGCTTCCAGCAGTGTTAGATGCACTCTCTCAGGCTGAGCAGGATACTCTCCAGAGGGCAGGCATATTGAGGATTGCACGGGTCCCCCACGTTGCACCTACTAGTCACATATTATGTGACTTATTTTCTTACTGGGATGCAAATCAAAACACCTTTTGATTTCTAGGTGTTAGGGGTGAGTGGACTATCACCCTAGAGGATGTCTACCACATTTTGGGAGTCCCGATTATTAGGAGGAGACTTTCATTTGATACAACAGTATCGAGCTTAGGTGACTCAATGGGCCACCTATATGGGAGACGCAGTTGTCTCTACTAGTTCAAAGAAGGGGTGAAGGTCCGTTCTATTCCTGGCTTGCCCATCCCTTTGATCCGTTAGGCCATTATGGGCATCCTTGCTTTGAGATTGATCGGGGACAAGGGAGGGGATACTTTTCTCTACTGCTGGGCCCCCATCATCGCACAGATTGAGGCACATGGTCAGATTTATGCCTGGGGAGCCGATATACTTGGGACCACCTATCACGACTTATACAGGGTGGTTCAATTATAGGGACAGTCACTGAGCCATCCGACCTTAGTTATGAGCTAGGTCTATGAGTGCATTATCCCTTATGGGAGAGGTATAGAGGTGGAGGATCCCGGGGCCGTGAGGGCAGCTAGATGGACAGAGATGACGGTGCTTAGAGCACCCCACTAGCCAGTTGCTTCCTTGACTACTGAGGATATGGAGGCCACACCTTATCAGGCCATGGTGGGGTTGTGGGGTGAGAAGACACTTACTTTGATTTCCTGCTCTACTACAGGGTAGCTTGTGGATAGGACGGGGAAGGTAGAGACACAGCCCTTTGATCAAGTGCCTCAGTAGTTTGGCCTTACTTACATTGACATGCTTCCCCCAGTGGTGCCAGTGTTTAGATCAGTTCGGGAGGCTAGCGGAGGTCCTAGAGGCCCGGGTTGGACTAATGTTACTCCTGGTGTCCCTATTGCAGCCAGGAGGGTGGTACGTGCTTGAGAGAGAATAGGTGCTCCTCGGGCACCTTTACTTGGATTGTTTCCATTCTTGCCGATAGCGGTGATAACCCTATTAATATAGACTCGAGTTTGAGGAGTTCACGGGGGAGAGATGGAGGAAAAGACCAGAGGACATGGAGATTAGCGAGTCGGGTGGGGAAGAGGATAGTGATCCCGAGTGGCATGACACTCAGAAGATCCTACAAGATGAGAGGGCAGAGCAGAGCATGGAGAGGGTGACTCTAGTCTCAGAGGAGTTACTATCTCAGGACCTAGGTGGAGAGGACGAGTCCATGACAGGACGCCATGTTGCCCCAAACATAGGAGGGGGACACTAGTCGGTGGTAGCATCCGTGGCAAGTGCGGATCCCAAAGATCCTTCTTGGAGGCCCGAGATCCAAGTGAGTTTTCACTCTTCTTTTGATATTTATTTTAGCTAGAATTGCCTTAGTTGCTACCTCTCTTTTTGTTCATCCTTGGTTTCACCTTTTGATTATTTTCTAATTTGTTTTGTCCTTTTCTTGCAGAGAGCCTTGATGAGTGGCGAGACTTGATTCGCTAGGTATGTACTGACACCCTAATTCTCCCCACAAAGAAGACTCATGTTGAGCTATCTGTGGATGTAGGGGAGCCTTCAACAGCCAGTAGGCATACCGATGTTTTTTCCCCTATCTGGCATGTGGCCAAGATGGTGACTTCCCTCTATCCGAGAGGTAGCCGGGTATAGGGCTGAAAATTTCTGATGAGGAGGATCCACTCTCATAGCGAGGCTACAGCTACTGTTCGGGATCGTGAGCCCTCAGTGCACCGAGAGCGTTAGGCGTGGCAAGTCCTAGACATCATCGTACGCCTTCGAAGGGATCCCATAGGGATTGAGAGGCCACTTGGCTCTTTTTGTAGTGACCTTTGTTAGGTTGTTTATATGAGTATTTTTGTACTTTTTCGGCTCATTGAGCATTTTGACCATGCTTAGTGCATGATGGCATTGTATATGAAACCTGATTTGTATATATATATATGTGTGTGTGTGTGTATATATATATATATATATATATATATCTTTGGATCTAGACTCTTGGTATCTTGAATTTTCGACTCATTTTCTAAAAAAATTAGATGTTTTTAGAATATTTTCTTTTCATGTTTCGAATGTATGTAATGGACAAAAAATGATAGTAAATAGAATGTTTTACTTTATATGTTTTTACCATGCTGATGTGAGATGATACTAACATATGGTAGTACTGAACTTTTGAACTCTTTGGGAAACATTTGTAATTCCTTCTTATATTGGAAAAATGTGATGAATGCATAGTGATAAAGAGATGAACTTGCCCCAATCCCAAATCCACGCAACTAGTAAGACGTGAGGGCTCAACACCAAGAATTAGGAAGGGCACAAGTGGTATGACATTGAATGGAATGATGAAAGACAGAAAAACCAAGAACAAGAACCAAATTTGGACCTACACACCCACCCTACTTAGAAATACTACCAAGCTTAGAAGGCCACTTACTTTTTAGTTTATCTAGACTTAGATTCATAAATGGCAACTTGGTTGACAAAATCTGGTTTTGAGGATTTGATCTCTTTGGAATTTGGATGTTTGGATATTTGCTTTCTCTTAACAGAATTTGACTTGTGTTTTTAGCATACCAAGATTTGTTAGTTTGTGTGGACTGGACCCCCACCCCCCTCACGCTACTAGTAAGAAGCATGGGTTTGTCACCAAAGGCAAGATACAGGCGAGTAAGGGCACTTCTTTCCTTTCCCAACCTCACATCACCAATAAGAGATGTGGGCTTATCACCGAAGGTTGATGGGGCAAAGAAGTGTGTAAAATAAAATATTTTGTTTGCTTGGTGCTTTTGATTTCATTTGACATTTCTGATCTAAGACTTTAGGATATCCTTTCGTTCCAAGAGATTTTAAGAGGGATAGATGTGACACCAAGAAGCTTCTAGAATAGACCGTAGGCAAGGACAACTTTACCTAGTAGAAAGAAAGAGCAAAGCCAAGTATGTAGGTCTTGGTATGGTTTCCGTCAATGTTTGTCTATCGAAATTGATGAGAAAATTTGAAAATATTTGATGATGTTTGAAGAAGTGTGATATGAATATTTTTGCCAATATCTTCAGAAATTTGTAACAGTTTTTTAAAAGTAAGCTCCTGAACTATCATTTTTACGAAATGGACAGAATGAAGCAGCTAAAAGACTAATGCAATGTAGGTAGCTATAATGTACTAGCAATGACTTTGACATTTTATGCGTAAAACCGCTTAAGGTGTAAGGAATTGATAGTTTCACCAAATTCCTCACCTTCTAGTGTGCACAAGAGATACGCATCATTTCCGTAGTCCTTCATGACTCGGTATGGGCCCAACCAGTTGGGCCAAATCTTCATTCCTTCGCTAGTTTTCTTATCGATCAGGTTGTCTAGTCTTAGAACTAGATCTCCTTCATATATTTCTCACTCATAGACTTTTTTGTTATACTTTGCGGCACACATCCGGCAAAGATAGGCTCTATGTCGTTGTTTCAAATTTGACCTAGCCATGTCAAGCCTTTCTAGTTGAGAGATGCATGCCTCCTTGTAAGCTTCCTCGTCCAGAATCCCTTGTAATGAGATGCAGAGACTAGGTATTTCAACCTCAAGTGGGAGAACTACTTCTGCTCTGAATACTAGCGAGAAAGGAGTTGCTCTTGTTGGTGTTCTTATTGAGGTTCGGTGGGCCCACAAGGCTGGATATAATTTTAAATGCCAATCTCGTTTGTTTTCCTTTACTGTTTTGAGGATAATAGCTTTCAATGTTTTGTTTATCGCTTCAGCCTGCCCATTGGCTTGAGGGTAGTAAAGAGAGGTTGTGTGATGGTTTATCTTGAACTTGTTACATAACTCACGAACCTCGTCATTCTTAAAGGATGTGCCATTATCTAAGATAATGACTTGTGGGACACCATACCTACAGATAATTTGGTTCAAAATGAATTTGGCAATCACCGAACCTAGTACGGTGGTGAGAGGCATGGCCTCCACCCATTTGGTAAAATATTCCATGGCTATGATTATAAAATTATGGCCATCGGTTGATGAGGGAGAGAATTTCCCTATTAAGTCTAGACCCCAAGTGGAGAAGGGCCACGGAGTCGCTATTGGTTGCAGGGATTGTGCTGGCATGTGAATCTTGTGAGAGAATTCTTGACATTTGTGGCATTTGCGTACAAATTCCACTGCATCATGCATGAGAGTGGGCCAAAATAGCCCATCCGATGTATTTTGCGAGCGGTGGCGTGACCACCGAAGTGGCCCCCACATATCCCACTATGGGATTCATGAAGAATCCTCTTGGATTCTTCTATGTCGACGCATCTTAGAAGCATGTCGTCGAAGGCTCTGCGATAGAGTACTTGGTCTAAAACAACATATTTAGCGGTAATAATGTGTAACCGCCTTCTTTGTTGTGATGTGGCACTTTTCGGGTATGTATGGCCCATGATAAAATTGATGATATCATTATACTAGGGACATGTAGAAATGGGGGGTTTGGTTTTACGAAGTATACACATTCATTAAGAAAGTATAGATCTACTAGCTCGCGTCCATCTAGTGGATTGTTAGCTAACTAGTCTCTGATGATTTGAACTTTAATGTATTTTTATTTACGAATGTTAACTCAAATTCTCCCATTAGGGTTATGAAATGGCTAGCCTTTTTAGATAAAGATCCTTGTGTGAGAAATGTTCATAAATGGTCTGTCTTTACAATGACCCTTGTTTCTGGTTTAACATGTCTTGTCTCAAACGTTTCGTTGCAAAAATTATGGCAAGGCATTCTCTCTCTTGCTTGTGTGTAACATGTTTCATAATCAAGCAACGTTCGGCTAATGAAATAGATCACACATTCTCGTTTATCATCGTCTTCTTGAGCCAGTATGCAGGCTAGTGAGACATGAGTGGCTCATGAGTATAGAATCAAAGGGCGGTCTGGCTTGGGAGGCATTAGCATGGGTGGTGACAACAAGAAGCGCTTAACTGCTTCGAAGGCCTCATTACAATCTTCAGTCCAATCGAATCGATACTATAATATTTCTTGAGTAGATTGTTGATTGGATGAATGGCAAAGCTTAAATTTGGGATGAACCTTCGGATTGCACCGAGTTTCCCAAGAAATGACCTGATTCTAGACTCGTCGAAGGTGGGATCATTTCAAGAACAGCCCATATTTTGGCTGGATCAACATCAATCCCTCATGAAGATATAATGTATCCTAGAAGTTTGCCTCCTGTTACACCGAAAATGCACTTCTCTAGGTTTAATGTGACACCATACTCAATTAGTTGTGAGAGGATGATACGGAGCACTTCCAGATGATCACAACATTTCTTGGCCTTGGCCAACAAGTCATCCACATATGATTCCACAATTTTATGGATAAGATCATGGAATATATAAGTCATTGCCTGCTGATACGTAGCGTCGGCATTCTTAAGACCAAATGGCATGACAACATAACAATAAGTTCCCCAGGGAGTTATAAATGTGGTTTTGGCTTGATCTTGTTCAGATATTTTAATCTGATTGTACCCTGAGAACCCATCCATGAGGGACAACAGTTCAAATCTAGTTGTTGCATCACCGATAACGTAAATGGATGGTAATGGGAAATCATTCTTGGGACAAGCTTTGTTAATATCCCGAAAGTCTATACAAATGCATATCTTCCCATTCTTTTTTAGGACGGGAACGATATTAGACACCCATTGTGAATAGTCAATGGGCTTGATGAATCCTACTTGGAGAAGTTTTATTACTTCCTCTTTTACCATGAGAGCAAATTTTGGCTTCATTGGTCTTGACTTTTATTTAATTGGCTTCACATCTAGTTTAGTGACAAGATTATGTACCGCAACTTGTGGTGTGATACCTGTCATTTCTTTATAATTAAATGCAAAATCCTTTTGATGTTCTTTGAGGATTTGGGTGTGTATTTCTATTTCTTTCGGAGTTAACGAGGATCCCAACTTCAAAATTTGGGGTTCTTCCTTCGTTCCAATGTTTATGTCAATGGTTTCTTCTATCAAAGAAGTGTTACCTTCTTCAAATTCAGGTGGGGCTGGAGGTAGTTCCAAGCTTTCTCCATTTTCTATCTCGTAGATATCAAGATCCTTCTATGGAGGAGACTCTACCATGGGATTTCCAAAGTAGGAAGAGGAGTGTGGTATTAGGGAAAGATCAACTATAGGGTGAGCAAGGTGTAGCTCTGCATAGGCATTTAGATATTTGAGAGTGACTTTATCATTTTCAACATGATGTAAGATAGAAGATTCATTCTTAGCTATATGTGTTAGAAGAGGGTTTGTTGACATTTTCTTCACCAATGGTTTAGTACAAAGTGATACCTTGAAACTTGTATCTTCCAACTCATTACTTGGGGTAAAACGTGAAGTTGAGGTTGCTATTGAATCTGCGAGAAGGTTCTATTCTCGTGGGATTACCTCAATGGATATGAATTTGAATCCTTTGCTTAGATCTAATATCGTTGTTTTATAGAGTTGTAAGTGTTCAGCTCTAGTCTCATATACTTCATAGACTTGGTTTGCAACTAATTGCGAGTCTCCTAACACTTTGATGTCATTAACACCAATCCTTTTGGCTATGATGAGGCCAAGGAGGAGGGCTTCGTACTCAGTGTCATTGTTTGTACATTCAAAGTTTAACTTAACACTAAAAGTTGGGATCTTTCCCTCAGGAGAAGTAAAGATCACACCTGCCCCGGCTCCATAGCGGCATCTGGCTCCATCGAAGTGGAGAGTCTAATATTTACTAGGAAAAATGGATCTTTGGGACATTCTTTGCTTATGTTTCTTATGTTTCGGTTACTTGTACCATGCAAAGTTCCTCTGCTGGAAGAGAACCAACTCCTAGGGTACATCCCATACCTGTGGAATCAAATGGTAGGAAAATTGGTAGATCTTATTCCAATAACTCAACAATTTTTGCAGTAGTTCCGAATGACACTTTGTTTCTACAACGTTAGCTTCATCCTTGAGGGCTAGGATGCCCTTGACTAGGTTCATAATTTCTAGTTCTATTGTAGGTATTAATTTTTCTTCTGGTTTTGAGTCAATTGGTTTGTTAAGTTAGTTTGTTAGGAGTTCAAACTAAGAGTGAATGCGTAGTCTTTTCTTCAGGTCTGCTATAGGTGTATGTCGAATGGTTTTGGGTCACCTTTTGCTACAAATATTAGATTGATAAAATGTAATCAAACCATGAAAAGGAGTTATTCTTATCGCAAACTCACCATTCCACTAAATGTAATATAGCATCAAGTTCAAATAAGAACAAAAGTTCATTTTCCTTATTATGATCACCTTACATATTGACCAAACAAGGATTGTGTTTATATAATATCTATGAATATACATCATAATCTATTTCATTGCAATATATTTTAGAAATTTTAGAGATAATATATTATTCAAACTATCTTTAAAAAATTGATTTCTCCATCTCTATAACACAATGAGGATGAATTTTATAAGCATATACAATTTCAAAGTAATGTCGCATATTATTACATACAACCCCCATGCCCCACTCTCAAAAACATGAGCCCTAGCTCTTATAAAAATACTAGCTAGCAAATGCAAGAGGACATATTGTATTTTGTTTTCCTTGAGATGGTAGAATAGGGCAACAACAAGGTCAATGATAAGAAAAATGCAACAAAAATAGTATTATGGTTTGGAAAGTTATTTTTTTGGGACTTTGTAGTGGAGGGGATTTTTCTTGATGATAACAACGTATTCTCTCTGTGCATCAACTATGCCCAATGCTCGGGCCCAAAATTGTCCATTTGTTTTGGATTGTTAGTATTTTGGGCTTATTTGAGAAAGAACTGAATTTAAGATAAGAGTAAATTCATTCATTTTCTACTAAGGGTGATGTTGCCTGGGGCTATCATATACCTATTCTACCATCTTAAGGGTGGGTGTTTACCCATTTACAAAAAAACATATATAGTTATAAACCTTATGGACATATTAAATAAGAGAGAGAGAGAGAGAGAGAGAGAGAGAGAGAGAGATGTGTTGCTAACCTAAGCAAGGGAGTCCATGATTCCTCTAAGCTATGGTAGAGCCATGTGAATATGTATTTATACAATGCGGCATTATTTTAATATTTGGTAATGTCTAAAATGTATATAGGAAGCAACCAATCTCGCGAGTTAGGATATTAGCTATTCTAGTGAATGGATGTTATCATCATCATTATTGCATCCCTCCCTAGATGCCCACATCCATGTCTCTCTGTCACTATTGTCGTTATTTCCCAAGATGTCATTGTTTGACTATGAGAATATATTCTCGCTCTCAGTAGTGAATATGATGACAAATTCTTGTCATTTTTCTCTAGTTTTTGGGTTTTCATTCTTCTTTATTTTTTTAAAATATCTTTTTACTGTTAGAATGAGATCAAAATTGGGGGATAGAGGTAGCGTGCATGGGAACTCATGTTGTTTGGCATGGGGTTAGCATGATAGGACCACTTGTTGGCATATGTAGAAGTCCACCTTAGCTTTTGAGGGTGGTAATGCATGATGAAAAAGCATGGTGTTTGTATCCATTGACATGCACACAAAAAGTGCATCTATTCATGGAGATAGTCAACGCCCACTATAATACTAAAAATGAAGTTTTCTTGTACACCAAGGCACGACCTAGGGACTTGGATGGAAGTGCAACATATTAGATGACTACAACTAAGGTCCAAACAATTAATTTTATCATTAAAAGGTTCAATACTTAGAAATTTCATAATTTTTCTCACAATGAAGTCAAAACAGTATTTTCTTGAATGACTATATTGTGATCATGACAACTTAGAACTTAGAGTTTTCATAAGGGATCAAATTTTAGGTATAAACAAACCCAACCTCTGTTGTTTTTGGTATATTCCTACGGGATTTTACCTTGATGGATGGTGAAAAACCATATTTTACTATCATCCAAGCACTAATTGGGTTACAAATAGTCGTGGATGGTTAGACAAATCATGCCTTACCCACCATCTACACCAATTAGACAACTTTTGATTTTTATTTTATAATGTTATATCTAATAATTTGTCTAATCGAGATGTTATTTTTTCCATGTCGTCAATGTTTTCAAACAAACGGCTAGTTTCCTCTACTTTTGCCAAGATTTCGAGATCGTTATTCAACTCGGTGGGAAGTTTTAATGTGATGACCTCAACAACATCGACAATGATGAAAAATTGGAGGAAGCTTCAAAGTGTGTATAAAATGCAATGACATAAATTTGAATGAATTAATAGGAATATCTTATCTTGTAATTTAAGGATCAACAACAATGGATGGAAGGGAATGGAAACTTAAAGTATATCTCTATTAATCAAATACAATAAAACATATTTTTGTTTTATTTAATTACAAAGTAGTCGATGCTTTAATGGAACATGCAGTTAATATATTTTGAGCAAAACATATTCTTATTTAGAGGAGCTTGTAGTATCAGCAGAAGTTGGGGTAGCTACAAGAGTTGATATTGATGGAATAGTGCGGGGCATATTGGAATGAGTTTGATGGATTTCTTGTGATATCTTTGCCAGTGCGCCCTCCACGTGCCGCATGCTCGGCCGCTTTTCAGAAGCTTCACAGCTGCACCACAAACCAAGCTGTAAAAGACTCTGTATCGTCGAATACTTCACTTGTTCTTCATCCCTCTCATTATCAATATCCTCCAAATGGATCGCTTGAATGCAATTTTCAAGAATACTCGAAAATGTTGTTGAAACCCAGCCGGATAAAGTTAGTCCACCGGTGAACATTTCATCCGTTGGCCGCTTTTGGGTGAGCACCTCCAAAACCAGAATTCCGTAACTGTACACATCTCCTTTGGTGGAAATTGTTCCCCCGATTCCGTATTCTGCATAAAACATGAACAATGTCGGTTTAAAACCAGTGATACTAGATCGATCAGCTAAATAAAAGAGGAAAATTGACTGACCAGGGGAATATAGCCCACTGTTCCTTTGAGCGCGGTCGTTGCGGTGAGGCCGTCGTCGGTTGGACTGAAGAGCCGTGCAATTCCGAAATCGGCAACGTGAGCAGTCATTTGTTCGTCCAACAGAACATTCTGCGGTTTCAAATCGCAGTGCACGATTGGCGGGGAGTACTCGCGATGCAGGTAAGACACTCCTTGCGCCACATCACACAGAATGCTCAGCCGCCGCTGCAAGCTCAGCCGCCCTGCAGTTTCCATTTCCCCGTGCAAATGTTGATCCAAGCTTCCGTTTGCCATGAGCGGCAGAACCAGAGCTTTGAACTCCGGTGTCGAGCACGAAGTTATTATCTTTACCAGATTGCGATGGCGGACTTTCCCCAGTGCTTTGCATTCTCTGAGGAAGCTTCTCTCCGCGCGTTCCGAGTTCGAATCCGTGAACACCTTCACTGCAATTCTGTCACCGCTGGATAAAACGCCTCTGTAAACAGAACCGCAGCTACCGGCACCGATTAAATTACTGGGGCTGAAGTCTCCGGTTGCTCTTCTCAGTTCTTCCGTCGAGATCTTCGGATACCCTGCTGTTTTTACTAAAGTGGATTCAGATCTTTTTAGAGGAATGTAGGTGTATATTATCCAAAACCCCAGCCCGGTTAAACAAAATGCTGCAAATACACCAACGGGCGCGGCAATTAAAATTGTCTTCCTCTTCTTCTTTGTGGAAATGTGGTGCTTGTTTGTAGGCGAAGAGCAGGCCGCCAAACCCGAACAATCACCGCACAGTCCCGGATTTCCGAGAAAGGATACCCTGTTCGTCTTGTTGAAGGCGCCCGAGCATGGGATTCGACCTGTGAAATTATTATAGGAAACATCTAAGAGTTCGAGCATTTCAAGCTTGGACATGGAGTAGGAACAGGCCCCGTGATATTGTTGTGAGACAAATCCAGATACTCGAGGATTGAAATTTTCTGCCCGATTGCTGATGGAAGGACGCCAGCCAGACGATTGTGAGAGAGATTCAGGTACTGCACGCCTACTAAGCCTGTAATTTGGGCGGGGATGCTCCCAGAGAGATTATTTACAGAGAGATCTATGGCCTGTATCATTTGCATTCCTCCGATTTCTGCAGGGACCGGTCCCGTTAATGCGTTCACAGACAAATCTAAAAAGGAATTCAGATTCCGGAGGTTAGCAACTTCTAAAGGGATAGTGCCAGAAAGATTGTTACAGCACAGATGAAGATCCTCAAGAAATGCACACTGTCCAATTTCTGGAGGTATCCTTCCGCAGAACTGGTTCATGCTCAAATTCAGCGTTCTGAGATTGCTGAGTTTCCCTATGCTCTCCGGGATCAACCCAGATAACATATTGTCATTGAGATTGACATATTCAAGGCGGCCTTGTAAAATTGGATTTCTATGGGAATGTTTCCTTGTAATTTATTGTAACTGAGATCTATGGCTGTGAGATTATGAAGATTTCCTATTTCGGAAGGAATGGTGCCTACAAGGGAATTTTCGTCCATGTAGAATTGTACCAGGGAATAAAGATTTCCGATCTCTTTGGGTATGCTTCCACTGATATTGTTCATTTCTAAGTTGAGGAAAATGAGGGTATCTGAGAGCTTACCGATGGAAGCAGGCACCGTGCCTGTGAGATGATTTCTCGACAGATCAAGCTTTTGTAATTTTGGGCAATTGGAAAGCGCCTCCAGTATCGGTATCGGTCCAGACGTTGTTCCGCTGACGAACACATTAGAATGTATATTGAGGGTGACGAGCCTGGACAGCGTGCCCAATTCCTGAGGTATAGTTCCTCCCACCTTATTAAACCCTAGCTCCACATGTGAAAGGCGAGAACAGTTTGCTAGCGATTTGGGAATGGTGCCGCTGAGATTGTTCCCGGCCAGAAACAAAAAGTCCAAATTAGGAAGCCTGGCTCCAATGTCTGAAGGTATGGAGCCGAAGAAACTGTTGAAGTTCAATGACAGGTTCCGCAGCCCTGTACAGTTGAACAGAGAAGGGGAATGTGGCCTGTGAGATAATTATTTTCCAGAGAAATGAACACAAGTCGAGACAGCATGCCCATTTCTCCAGGAACTCTGCCGGTCAGATTGTTTTGAGCAAGATCGATCTTTCGCAGCATAGAACAGTTCCCCAATGCTCCGGGAATGTTTCCGCTGTGGTTGTTGCCGTAAGAAGACAGTATTTGCAGGGCACCTAAATTTCCAAGCTCGGGGGAATGCTTTCCGTCAGATGATTTTTGGAGAGGTAAAGCTCCCTCAGTTGTCGAAGGCGTCCCAGTGCCGGAGGAATGTGACCGTCAAAGCCGTTGCGGGACAAGTCCAGGAATTTAAGAGACGACAGATTTCCAAGCTCGGGAGGGATGAATCCCACCAAGCTCAGATTTCTGAGGTCGATTCCCACAACAACACGCCGTTTGCACAGAATTCCCGTCCAGTTGCAGACATGCTTAGATGTTTCGTTCCAATTCTCCAATGCTGAAAATGGATCATTCGTCACTGCAACTCTTAAAGCCAACAGAGTTTCCACTGTATTTTCATTTTCACCTGGTTGTTTCGCTGAAACAATTACTAGTAGCACAAGAGCATATTCCAGCAGCAGAAACAAAGTGGAACGACCCATGGTTAATCTCAGGCCAAGCCTACTAGAGTTCTATGTGTGACCCAGAAACGAAAGAATTCCTAAATATTAACTCCATTGTAGTCATGTTGTGCAGGAGTCAAGGTCTTGAAACTCAGGCCAGGGCACCACACGAGTCATTTTTGTCAGGGTTTAAGGTTGTGTAGGGTAAAGCCTTTTTATCAGGTTTTTTCTCTATTTGGTCTTTGTTCTCAAGAATCGAGAAGAATATAAACTCTTTGAATTCAGAAGAATCAAGTTTATGGTGTGAGAAGAATAATTTAGAAAAGTTGAGCCAATGAGCCATGGCGTTAGTGGGTTTCTTAGTGGGGTACCATATTTGTGAGTGCGCAACTTATCCATTTGACTGTCAATTTCCTGTCTTGAAATTTCCAAAAGCTGTTGATCCACTATTCGTATTCTTCGTACAACTTCGAAAACTGAATATATGTTTCCTACGCGTTTTATGTAAAAATATTTCACGGCCGTTTCCGCGTTTCATGTAAATATTTGCAAAAATTAGGAAAAAATTATAGTCTTTTACATTTTACGGATTTAAAATATGACTTAATTTTATATATATCTATATACTAATTATACAGTAAGCATAAATATATATTTAAATTTTGTAAAAAAGAAACAAAGCTTTTTTATTTTGATAACATTGTTAGTGTTTTGGAGAAAACACAACATGTACATTTGATTTCTTCATAATTTGTTGGGAAAAGTATCAACAATTTTTTTATTTTATCATTAATGATATTATTAAAAGTACAACCACAATGTGACATATATGGTGTTCCACTATATACACACTTTTCAAATGTTTTATACCAATTATTTATGTATTAAATCAATTCAAAATATACATTTTCCTTCAAATAAACTCATAAAACAAAAATAGTGATGTGACATAAACATATGCTATATAGTGATATAAATTTTCTGCACTAACAAGCCACTTACATAGCATCCCTAAGTTAAGGTGCGCGGTCATAGGTTCTATACTTGATAAGTTGTCAATCGCTTCACTCAAAAAAATTATGGCCATCACATTAAAAGTTTTTTAAATTCTCTTGAATCGAGAAATGGATATATTAGTAGTTGCTTGTCATTAGGATCAATGATTGATAATTGTTTTTGCATGAATGTTGAAATCCATTCCATATAAATTTTAACTAATTTCTATATATTAAACATTAATATAAATTATATTCATCCATAAACATATTTTTCTTTTACTTTTCACTATGGGTGATCAAATTTGAAGATGTATATTTATCTAGCTCATAATGAAAAATTGTATAAATAATTGTACTTCATCTAACAAAAATAAAATTAAGTACACATTTAATAACAAAAATGGCTAATATAAGATTAAGGACCCAATGGCATGCCCTTAAAAAAAGCCCCTATTTATAACTAATTAGTGGTGGGAGAGGTCAAAACTTTTCCACCAGTTTGCCTCCTTTGTAACAAATTAATTTATCTATTTGCTTTAGTTACTATAATTTATAACAATAAAAACAAATAAATTTCTAAACAACACCATAAAACTTAGTAATTTGCTTCGTTGAGACAATAGTTGTAACGCCCATTAAAACACACACAAAGATAATACAACAATCAATGGATTGTTTTTTTTTTTAACTTGCTTTAAGATTAAATGACACTACAAGTGATCTCAAGGGCTACCACCAACTCACGATAAGCTTGACACACAACATTGACCCCTAGGCACAAGGGAACATACGACACCCATCACGAACAATTCACTTTTCTTTTCAACAAGACACCACATAGAAGTCCAACCACGAACACAATTACAGTTAGGGGCATCCCACAATGAAAATTCTTTTAAGGTTACTTATTTTACTAAAAAGTCTTTCAATTACGTTATAGGAGATTCAGGTTATGATTCACACAATTCTTCTAAAAAAGTTAGGTTCCTTTCTTTTATACTAGGGAGTAATTAGCTTAGGATCATCTCTAATATGCCAATTACTTGTTTAATTTGTTTATTTAATAAAGGAGGTATTCAATTCCACAAGGCTATCTATCCAATCCCATGCTACTGAAACTTGTTTCATACCTTCATTATTACGAAAAGACAAGCGTAAGCTCCAATTGAGATGGAGTTCCGTTTAGGTTCGGAGCTATAACCTCCTTAAGCAAGGATCAACGTTTAACACACCAAAGAGAAAATTACAATGTACCTTGGAAAAATTTAGGGAAAGAAGGTTATATTGAATTCATCTTCAAGATCCCATTAGTTATTAACCATTCTTTTAATGAGACTTAAGAATTTATCTAGATTGGGTAAAAGCTTCATTTAGGTTTCTCTTGATTAAGTTCGATAGAAGAATACATATTAAGTTTCAAAATAGATGAGTTAAATTTAATGTTTTTTTATCAATCACCATTACCCACTAAGGTCTAGCCATTTTCAAAATAAATCATTGATTACACCTCTTGAGTAAAGCGTGAGTTTAAACAAAAAAAACACAATAATAATTCTCCGATTCCTTCTTACGGGAATATAATACAAATATATAGGAGTTACAAAATCTATATTTGAGGCAGTTTCTCTAACAACTCCTCCCAGGATAATCTCCTGAAATTCCTATATTAGTGAGTCGGTTTACTAACCAAATCTCACGTAAAACAATATGCTATGTGAGCACTAACTTAATCATTTCCTAACATTCCCCCCCTTAGTGTGAACATGGGAAAAACCTGCCTTTGCACTTGCACCTGCTCATGATCTGGTGATTTTCACAGGATGATCACAAACCTCAGGGATGGTTTTGCAAACGGTTGAGCACAAAACGAGAATAGTGGTTTTGCAATTGGTTTACCACAAACCACAAAGTGATGGTTTTGCAAATGGATTACCAACAACCAAGAATGGTGGTTTTGCTATTGGTTTACCACAAACCACAAATGAAGGTTTTCAAGTGGTTTACCTACAACCACATCATGATATGCAAAGTACTATTCTCAGCCCTCATCACATCTCACTGCAGGGAATAACATAGGAAATTCTGCTGAAATCTGTTGCTCATACATACATAGAAAAAGATGACATACTGGAAATGGAACATTGGAATGATGTTCCCCCCTCAATGTGAAATTTCCACTTATTGAAAACAAGATCATTGCAAACTGAGGCACACCACACTGGAAGCACTGAAATCAAACTGCACACACACACATGTCACCAAAGCTGATATGCGGCCCCGTCGTTGGCAACTGACGAGAGGTCGCTGAATGACCTCCAACCTCCGATGCCTCCTGCCTCCGGTTTCATGCTCAGAACAAGAAGTCTTCAGAGCCACTGTCTTCATTTACTTGTTCTTCCTCATTCTCTGATCTTTCTTCAGTAATAAAGTTGGCCTCAATTCCTTTGAGTTTTCCACTAAGTATATCTTGAGCTCGAGCTCTACAAAATGAAGCTGTATGCCCCTTTTTCTTACAGTAGAAACATTCTCTTTCCTCTTTATATTTAGAATTTTTTTTGTACTTCCTTTTTACATACATTGCTGTTTCTTCTTCTATATCTTCTTTGGTCCGTTTTTCCTCAGCTAGGAGAGCTGATATCATATCTTCCAATGAGTTAGAAGGTATCTGACCAAGAGTGAAAACAACATTACTGTATTTGGGTGGTAAACTATTCAACAGAATAGCTTTTGCATCCTCGTCATCTACTGGAGCTTTTACTTCTGCAAGTTGTCTCAGAAGAGATCGTAAATTGTTGATGTGACTAGACATTGTATCTCCATCACTCATTTTTAGCTTGAACAACTGAAGTTTCAGGGAAAACTTTGCATTGACTGCTTTTGAACCAAATAATTTGCTCAGATTATCCCATATGTCCTTCGAGTTTTTATCTAGATCAACATAATGTAATTCAGAGTCTGAAAGGGCAAGGCCAATAATGGCTTTGGCTTTATCATCCCGTGTTTCCCATTCTGCCAATCTGGTCGGATCTGAAGGTGCTGGTTCTTTTCCATCTACTATCCTCCAAAGATTTTTGTTCATCAACTGCATCTGGATCTTGACTTTCCATGTGTGAAAGTTGAGACCATTGAATTTTTCTAGTGGAATGTCCATTATACCTTAGAGCGTCGGTTTCAACCGAAAATGCACTCTTTAGGGGAGTCGGCTTCAACCGATATTGCTCCCAATTTACACTATATATTTAAAAAGTAATAAAAACAAATTACTTTTTAAATTTTACATGGATATTTACTAAAAAACTTAAACTAAAAGACACATGACTATAGACCACCCACTACTATTACACACTACGAGATTTGATACTCAATAATATTTGACTTTAAACCATCAACTAAATCTATTGCTAAAAGCATTTATAAATACCAGAATTACGACACACGTGTAGAGTCCAATCCAATGCTTGATTCGACCATGCAATATGCGTCTACACGAAGAGTGGCAGCTGCGGACGCGTGCCTTATATTTTGATTGCTAAAATCTTGATGAAACTGAACACGAGTATCTGCCAGCTGTGATGGTACTCCCTGAATATGGAGAACAAGCAGATATGTTTAATGTTGATGCATATCTGAGCGTGCCAGGTGTTGATGAAGTCCGTGACAACCAGAGAATAAGATCGATAATTCTGTCAAGATCCAGGAAGAACTTGGAAGGGACAAGGCATGGTTCTGCAGGCGCTTAGACTCTCATCATGGACGCAATCAGGAATGAACTAGCTCTCTGCTGTCAAAGAATATTGTAAATCCACATCCGATCTGAATGCATAAATTACATAATGCAAACTGGAATAGAAAATGCGCACAGAATGACGTCTCTCTCTCTCTCCTTTTTTGTTTTAGGCAGATTCTTTTCTCAACAGCATTGCCAGTTCACCGGTATATCTGTGCATGACCCAAATGTTGGACGGCAGTGTTAAATCGGTGGAAATATGATGCAAGATCTGGAATGATGAACGGAAAGGAAATGAGATTAATACATATAATATCCAAAACGTCTCAATTCTAAGAGCGTCATCAGGTGGATGTTCATGCACAAGAACTATCAGAAGCGTGGATATATATCACGTCCGCACAGCATCTGGAAATTAAATATATGTGGCATGAAAACGTGGAAACGGTTAAGAGAGGATCGGATGCTGCAATTCATGCACAATGCAAATTCCAATGCAACATTTGTATAGCCAATACTGCAAAAAAGTCGAGATAATATCGATGCATATCAGGTCGACCAGTATACTGGTGATTGCAGGAATTTAATCCATAGGGAAACTATGATTAAGACGGATATGCCTCAGAAAAAAAGAAAATTGAATCCCATATCGCTCAAAGACATTGTGGATAGTGCAGGTCGCAGGACTCCACAAAGACACAAGCCGTACATATGTCCTCAGACTCTCATTATGTCGCTCTGATACCAAATCTTGGAGTAGCAGCAGAGTTTAAACAAAAAAACACAATAATAATTCTCCGATTCCTTCTTACGGGAATATAATACAAATATATAGGAGTTACAAAATCTATATTTGAGGCAGTTTCTCTAACAACTCCTCCCAGGATAATCTCCTGAAATTCCTATATTAGTGAGTCGGTTTACTAACCAAATCTCACGTAAAACAATATGCTATGTGAGCACTAACTTAATCATTTCCTAACAACACCTTAATTACATTTTATGCCCCACAACAAGGATTAAAGTTTATTATTACAACTTAGAGTAGTAAGGATAAGTTACTTTTAACACATGAAGAAAGTTTCCTTATCTTCCACTTAAAGATTCTTGACTTCATTAAAAGGATTACAACCTCTTATTATTTTATTTTTTGTATAACTTTTATGAGGATTACCAAGCCATTTTATTATGCCAAAAATGGCATTATTTCCATAACCGAGAAGTTGATTTAAAACACAAAGCTATAATTCAAAGAGTTCACCATTTCCCTTAAAATGAAAACTAGACATGATTACAACATTTACTAATCCACATGACACACAAACCAACGGTGGCAACTGATATGAAAGTACCTTGACTTGGAACAAAAGGGTAATCAAAATTGGTCAAGCAATGCTATGCTATTTTCAAGATTACTATATTACATTAAAACTACTCATAACAATGCCATGATTAAATTTATATCTTTCACAATAGTATTTACAAGTTAAGGTTTTAGCTGGTTATGACAACATTACTCCACAAAACATAATTCTAAGGCATTGAGCCTCTTCTGAAATTTTCACAAAACCATTCCAGAGTTTTACAACACATTAAGCATTTGAACAAAAGAAATCCATCAGTAAAATGATGCAACTTTCTACAATTCTTTTCCCCATATACTCATGCAAATCCATCTGCACATTTATTAGCCCAGAGTCATTTCGTGAGTTTAGACACCAATATTAGGTCGTACCACCCTTATAGCCCCGTTAATTAAATAAACCATACCATACATATTCATATCCCATAGTGCACATGATTAATTAAATTAATTTAATCATTGTCCTCACTTGACCACCTCACCTAGCCACATCACCTAGACACCTCATCATGGACCTATTCTTAGCATGCTCATTCTAATTAGGACTCAATCTCTACTTACCATAGCTAACTGAGACTTAGTCTAACCCTAACATTAGATGCCTATCCTTTCTCTAACATCATGCCCACTTGCTTAGGTGGAAAATACCATTTGAACCTTGACCAACGAGCAAAAGCTGGACAAAACGATGGCAAAGATCTGCTATTTTAGTAAACCTAGGATGTCCTACCTTAACTGACACCAGTTAACCCTAAACCAACGTCGGTCAACGTGACCGTCATTGGTTACCATATATTTACCATATATTCATTTTGGTAACCTTTGTTCGAGTTTGGTTGATCATTTTTGAGTTTAAGAGAGAGATCTACATGCAAGCATGAACCGATCCCTCTTGCACATCCATACATCCCGCATCAACACCAAGATTGATCTGAAGGTTAAGTATTCTGGTAATGTTCCGGAAGCACTTCCGTGACACGACCACCGGTTTGAAAAATCAACCATTTCCATCACCCACCCACCAGGTCTGCAAAAATGCAAGTAAGTATGTTTTGATCTGCATCATCCTATACTTATTTAGATCAATTTCTTTATCTCTATTTGTAGGTCCTAGTCTCCTTTGCATCCCATCATTTCCCACCTTCCTATCAATCCATCCACCTAACCACCTATAACCTCCCATCTCTCCATACCTGACTCTAGACATCTCTGAGCATTCCCAGCACTGTTACCAACCTCACCATTCTTCGTCTATTCTCTGGGTAATCACAGAGAAGCTCCAAAAACCAAGTTTATTGAGTTTCCACCATCCCGCCTTTACTGACGTCGGTCACCTTAACCATCGTTGGTTTCCCCTAAACCGTCATTGGTCATACACACCGACGTCGGTCTCCTGTGGCGTAATCCTACCCATAACAGTAACCTAATAACCTTCATCCAAATAACCCGAATCACCAGAGATCTAACCCTGACTTGCTCCAACCACCTTGCCAACCTACCCAACCTGAAATAAACACCTAACCTCAGTTATATTTAATTGTGCATGCTATATTCAATTTTATCTAATATATTGTTAATAACTTGAGCTACCAAAAGCAACTTGTTAGCATTAAGACCTCTATTTCTTGCATTTATGTTCATTGATTTAATAAACAATGGATTGATAACCATCTAGGAAGTATCACACTTCCTGGATCTAGCATACGTTAGGCGGTCCAACGACATATTTTTATTAATATTCCTCTTGTGGTCTTGTTTTGCATTTCAGTAGTTCCTCCTTGCCAAAAGTTCTCATAATCAAACCTTTAGAAGTTACCAGGTGAGAGGACCCTTTTTGTAGCATGCTATTTTGGATGCGATGGAGATATCCTTCCTTGTGAAATTATTAATAAGACCTTGAAGAAAATATGATCAATCAATGCAAAAAACATAACTCTCACGAGTTGTCACTCTAGATAATGGAGATATTTTCTAAGCAAGGTTTAGGCCACTAAAGAAAATGAAAACCTGATTGTTTCTTGCATGTTTTGGTAGTAAAATTATGCATTTGTATACACACATGACAAATAGGGGTAGTATGGGTATGATTGGTTGTTTTTAAATGAATTTTGGTGGGAGGTGAGGTAGAATGAACTTGATTCACTAGATTCTTGAGAAATTTTACAAAAATGGAGAGCTTGAACAACAGAATGCTTCGGGATAGCTAGGATGTTCCTTTAACTAGAATATGTGCTTCAATGGAGGCCTAGATCAACACTTTTCACACAAACTTCAAGGATCCAAAATGAAGGCTCAAATTGGAAAACTTAACTAAACATTATCAACCTCTGTTTCATCACACCTAAGATACCCTCAAAGGCTAACAAACAATCTTATAGTCATGCTAGGAGTCACAATGATTTTAAATTTGTTTATTTCACTATCAAATGAAAGCTCTTCTGATAAATGAAATTACAAATGCCACCAAACTATCACAAGGATAAGATCTTGTGTGATTCACAAATATTTCAATGTAAGATTGCAATGGGAACAAGAAAACTACTTGCAGACATTCAGAATGAAGCAAACACAAATTTTGCCCAAAAATAACATAGATTAACTCAAGTTTGATTAAATTTATCAGCAGGGAAAATTTTAGAACAATCTCAAATCTTGTCAATGGTTGTACACTCACAACCACCTTGACATGATCAAATTTAACACAAAGGAGATAAATAGGTTTCTTCAGATGATTTCTTAGAAGGACGGGTTCTATCAAGCTTTTCTCTTAGAAAAATCAATCCCGACCTCTAACACTCCAACCATTTGCATGATAAATTCATGTAATTTATAATACTTCATTTGCAACAGATTTTCCCCCAAACCAAAACATTCAAAGCACCATTGCATGTTGATGTTGAGACTCCTAGAATCAAATTTGTTTGCAAAAATTTATCAAGTGTGCGAAGGGGAAAATCTCTCCAAATATTTCCAACATTCAATTCTTCACCTAGTAATTCATTCTTCATCTTGCACGCACCAACTACTTCCTCCTCCAATCTGTCAAATCTGGTTCTTTGCATGCCAAGGAAAGAAAAACTGAAAATCAGATCAAAGCCAATGGTCAGATCACATCTTGATGGAAAAGACGTCTTTAGATTTTTCCACCCAACCAAGATATCAAATTAATGTTCCTCTTCATTTTATGTGTAGGAGACTCCAAGAAATGATAAAAAAATCATAAAAATTTACATCCCCAGGAGCTTTGGAGTAGAAATGGTGGAAAATCAGATACAGATGCACACATTTTCCATTGATCTTTCTTTTGAATTTGGACCGTCCACATGGGAGATCTAAGTTAAGATGGGCTCAGGGGTTCCTTTTTACCTTTTACACCTTTTGGAAAAAATGCAAAATTTCTCAATTTTCTCCGCCCCTCCGCCTTTGAAAAATGGGCCTGACACGTGTCCCAATGTGGGTCCCAAAGGAACCACGGCTAAATTCTACTATTTCACCTCTTTTTTGGAAAAGGGAAATTTTCCAAGTTTTCCCCACAGCTCCGCCCTTCTGCTTCTAGTTTTTGATGTGGGTCCCAATGGAACCACGCTTCCTTTTTCACTTTTAACTCTTTTTCCACAAAAGGAAAATTTTCCAATTTCCCCCAAAATTCCACCTCCACTAGAGAAAAAAATTGACTGGAGAAAATTTTGAATTTTCTCTTTTAAATAATAAGCCCATGGGTCATTTTGATGATTTCAGTCTTTTGAATATCAAGGGGCAAAAATCCAAGTTTCCCCTGATGGCCCGCCTCCCCACCTCTTGACTTTTCAAACCGCCACGCATCTCAATGGCACATCTTGAGATGGTCCCCAAAAGTAGAGACCCTAAATGAGCGTGGGCTCACCACATGTCTCGAGCCCTTTAGGAAGTTGCTGAAAAAGTCTAAGGAAAGAAGACCCGATGGAAACCTCCACGTGTCTTTATGGCGTAACTTCAAGAACCTTATAAGGCTTCATATGATTTGGCGGGGGCACGCTTCCATTTTAGAATTTTACTCCATTTTTCCAAAAGGGAAAAATATCCAACTTGCTTTTGAAGGCCCACATCTCCACTTTTAACTTTTCCACGTGTCCTTTTGTGGGGTCAAAGTAAGACTTTTCCTTGCCACTTAAATTTTTCTTTAATCAAAGCCTAGCGGGGCCGCAGGGCGGTTCAAATTTTTTTCCAAAGTAGCCAAAAAGATAAAAATTCAAAAAAAAACCCACATGCCCCATCCAATTAGAAGAAGCCACGTAAGTACCAAAAGAACCAATCAAAATTGAGTGGAGCTACGGGACCAAAATTTGCCTTTTTGCCAAAAAAGCAAAAAGTGACAAGTTAAAACATTTTCCCACCATCCCCTGACCAACCAAAAGAAGCCACGTGACCGCCAAATGCTAAGGAATAATTTTGATAGGAAAAAAATACACCCGTCGATCGTAAAAACACAGAAATTCACCATTCATGCCTAGAATCTAATTTTTCACTAAGGATGAATTTTTTTGAAACAAAACCAAGTGAATCATGGTTCTAAGCATCTTTCGACCATGGATTTGGATTTTCAAAGGCATACAAATATAAATTGATCATTCTTGAGCTTCCATGGTCAGGAAAAATAGGAAAAATGGTAGAGCCATGGATTTTGAAGAAATTAGGGCAAAAACAGGGAAAACTCGGAGACTTCTTCAAAAGGGGCATGAAAATGGATTCTACAAACAATTCAAGGAATTCAAATGGAGGTAAAAGCTTCTAACATCCACATCGAGAGATAAAATGTTTCATAACACACATAGATCAAAGGAAAATCAAGGAAAATGGTGTGAGATCAAAATGAGCACCAACATCGGCTCCGACTCGGGGATGGGCACTCCATTACCTATGAGTGCCACAAGAACAACTAGTAGACCAAGTGCCAAGAATAGACCATTGGGCAACGAGTCAAAGAAAAGCTAGCATAATGGAAAATGACAACCATCCTCTAAAAACCAAACCAAGAAACCAAAAAACAAGTCATGAGAGGACCGAGAACAAGTAAAAACACAAAAGATAGAAAGCAACCAACAAGTTGTACACTATACAAGTGATGCTCACCTTGATTATGGGGAATCAATCCAGAAATGCTTCAAGTGCCTACCATTAATAGGAAATTCAAGCAATTCACCATCCAAATATTTCAAGAAGAAGGTATGCTCACCAATCCAAATGTCAATGGAGTAAGGGCCCATCCACAGTGCATCAAATTTACCATGCTTTCCCTTATCTTCATGTCTGCTATCCCATAATAGCACAAAGATCTCCAATGTTGAAAGCTCTGGGAGTGACCTTCTTATCAAATAAATTCTTCAATTTTTCTCTAAACTTCACATGCCTTTGGTGAGATGCTCTCCTTTCTTCATCAAGTTCAACAATCTAGTTAATGTGAGCCTCATATGGACTAACTTCTTGATCTTCCAGTTGTTGAATGAACTGATATGAGGATAATTACATATGCAGGGGCAGTAGAGCTTGAGTTCATACACCAATTCAAATGGAATTTTTCCAGTGGCTCTTTTAATAGTAATTCTATCATCCCAAACAACGAACTTCAGTTGTTCACCCCATTTTCTTTTGTTCAGCTCCAAGGTTCTTTTGATAATCTTCAGAAAATTTTTATTATTGGACTCATCTTGTCCATTTCCTTGGGGATTGTAATTAGAGGCATATGTCAAATTGATCCCGTATTCTTTGCACATTGCCACTAAAGGTTTAGCTCTGAAGCTCATGGCATTGTCAACAACAATTTTAACTAGCACTCCAAACCTACAAGATGATATGGTTCAACATAAAATCCATGACAATTTGGTGTGTTTCTCTTTTGGTGGGGATTGCCTCCACCCACTTGGTGAAGTAATCAGTGGCTACAAGAATCCACTTATGGCCAGCACTTGAAGGGTCTGAAATCTCACCAATGAAATCCATTCCCCATTGCTTGAATGGGGCTTCAATTGATACAGGTTGCAAAGGAGGGAGCCTAAAGCTTTCATGTCTTCTAGAGAAGAACTTAGAAACTCACATCTTCTAACCAAAAGAGTTGTATCCTTGAAGAGAGTTGGCCACCAATAACCAACCCTCAAGATCTTGTGTGTTGTGACTCTTCCAGAAAATGCCCCACAAAATCCTCCATGAAGATCAACAATTATCTTGGGGCTTCATCTTCAATAATGCACCTTAAGAGAACTCCCTTAGGGTTCTTCCAAGCTAACCCATAATCAATAATGACATATTTATGGGAAGCCAACTTAAGGGCTCTTTTTTTTTCTTACTCAAATACTCAAGGTAGTATAGATGTCTAAGATAAAAAAATTACATCTTTGTACCACTCAAGAACTCATCAATTTTTCAAAAATCTACCCTTCCTTCTTCTACCTCATTTACCTCAATAGTTTGCAAGTTTCTCTCAGCCATAAGCTTATCCAAGAACAAACCTCTCACCAACTTCATGGTTTGGATATCCATGTCATATTATTGCAACTTGTTCACCCATCTACATCTTTTTCTTGAGACTTCCATCTCTGATAAGATGTCTTTCACCATAGTGTGGGGAACATAAGCAACAATTTTAGAGCTCAAAATGTAAGGCTGAAAACCTTTTTTCTTTTACCAAGGAAAATGCTTGTTTTTCTCCATAATAGTGTATTTCAGCTCAGCCCCCTACAATGCCTTACTAAAAAGGCAATTGGCCTCTCAGCCCCTTCATCATCTTTCTACAACAAGATAGATGCAATAGTGTTCTCTGAAGCAAAAGAAAATAGTTGGAAAGGCTTCTTATAATCTGGAGCTACTAAAACAGGGGCATGCTTTAATGCCTCCTTGATCCCATTGAAATCTTGAATGGCATCCTCCTCCCATTTGATGGCCTGGTCCTTCTTTAGCATGCAAGTGATTGGAATGGTCAACTCAAAAAGTTTGATATGAATCTCTTAATAAAGTTTATCTACCCAAAAAGGATCTGAATCCCCTTCTTGGTTCTTAGAATTGGGACCTTGTTGATGGCCTCTACCCTTTATGGATCAATCATTACCCCTCTTGTGACACAATGTGACCAAGTAATTTTCCTTCTACCTATCATTAAATTCGAAAATGGCACTTCTTTGGATTGAGTGAAATGCCATATTCTTTAGATATAGACAAGCAAAAGAATATGGAAATCAAAGAAACTCAAAACCGATTTATTGCATCACATCTTTAAATTGGCATAGTAAAGGGTAAGGGCACAAGTGTCGACATGAAAAATTTGCCTTTGATGGATGCGCCAAAGGCTGAAAATGGATGTCGCATGAACTAGTGCACACATAAAGATGTCGACATGAAAGAGTGTCGACATGGAAATGGATGCGCCCAAGGCGCAGTAAAAGAGGCGCATGACAAAGAGTGTCGACATGAAAAAATGCACGCCTGGCGACATGGTAAGAGTGCACACAAAAGATGTCGACATGAAAATGGATGTGCCATGGCACAGTAAAAGAAGGCACATGTCGACAGAATGTCGACATGAAAATGGATGCGCCCAGGCGCACGGGTAAGGGCACACACAAAAGAGTGTCGACATGAAAAATGCGCCAGGCGCGAGTAAAAGAAGAGGATGTCGACACATGAAAAAATCATGCGCCCATGGCGCAGGTAGGTAAAGTCGAAGCAAAATGCATGACGTAAGAGATGTCGACATGAAAATGGATGCACCTATGGTGCACAAAGAGATGTCGACATAAAGATGGATGCGCCAGGCACACCTTCGGGAGGCGCAACATTTTGAGCGCGACGAAGAAGCGAGACCACGACCCGAGATATTCGAGATGGCCATAACTTTTCACAGGGAGCTCGGATTCATGCAAGGTTGGAATTTTGGAAAGCTTACGAGGTCCTCTATCCAACTACGATTGGATATATTTAATTGGGTGAGAAAAATTCTTAAAAATGCAAAATACAGTTCACCACTTTTTGGGTTTGCTAGGGTTCTCACCTACCACCATAATGAGATGAATTAAATGCAACCTAGAGGTGGTTGGGGTAGATTTGGAATTCCTCTCTCTTTTCTCTCTCATTCTTCCTATAAATTGTAAGGAGGGGCTTCTTTCTAAAGGTTGGACATTCTTGTTTTTCCCCTCCCTTCTTCTCTTTGGCAGGTGAATTTGTGGAGTTCAAACCTCCCATCTAAAACTGTAATGCAACTTTGCCTCTTGGCATTTTGTAGTGTATTGTATCAATCTTTGGAGCAAATAATGCATGTCTGTGGATGATTCTCAACCCTCTCTGTGTTCATTTGCATCCTCTTGATCTTTCACTACAAATTTGGTTATCTGTGCATGATCTTGCATTGCATTTTAATGGTTTGTGTTTATTGGCAAGACAGTGTTCTTCATTCCTCGGTGCATCACCTTTGTTAGTTTAGGTTTATTTTATGCATCTTCTTACCCTGTCTCCTTGGAAAGTTAGATTAGGTTTTGAGTAAACCCTCTGCATTTTTATGTGTGCATCTGAACAGAGGAATAGGAACCGGCCTTCATCCGGAGAGCTTTTCCGATTCACAAGGTCCCACACTTGGGAAAAGCTCCATGTTATGCAATCGCACTGAGAGTCTCAACCCATCGAGTTGCAGACATTCAGGGGTGTTGTGATTCACCATCAATAGTTTTGGCATGCCCGGTGGGACCAAGAGGTCATTCCACAAGATTTGAAGGAATTTTCAAGAAATTTGGACTAAAAAATTGCAGGTTTTACAATTTCAGATTTTTCACCTTCCAGGCTGAACTTTGAAATCAATTTTCAAGGACTTAACTTGCTCAAAACAAGTCAAAATTTCACCAGTTGATAGATCGGGGATAATATTCAAAAGGGTATTCTTAGATTTTTGAGATTTTGACTTTCAAAATTTCATGGTTTTTAGTATTTCGGGTTTTCCCGGTTTGAGCATGTCCCATTGACATGACTGTTTCGAGTTTTGTACCTTGCATGACCTACCTTACCTTTTGGGGATTAGTAGCTACACAACAATACCCGATAACCGAATTGAAGAACTATATCTTTGGGTCCTTCAAAGTTTTAAATTCTATTTTTAATATTGTCAGAGTTTGGTGTGTAACTTGGCAGAATCTAGCCTTTTGAGGCTCATTATCTAACACATCTGGCGACTCCGAAGGGATAGAATTCAGTGGTATAGCAACAAAAGTTTCCCAGGCACATGAGAAGAATTCAAACCAGGTCTGATACTCGAGAAGAGGGGTCTATTTTTCCACTTGCAACTATCACCAGGAAGAGGAAGGAGAGGAAGAAGACCACAAAGATCACCATCTCCACCTAACCGGACTTTGTCTACACCTCCACCTGGTAGACCTTTTCTCGCATCAACAAGGGTTCTTAGGCCAATCATAATGGCACATCTACCACCAAATCCCTTTGTCAATTTCACTTTGGCGGCAGCCACTTGCCCTCATGCACGAGAATCCGGTTCCAATTGCGGCATTGAAGAACATTCCATTTTCACTTTGGAGAAAATCATACCACTCACGGTGATCATGTCAAAGACATTGCTAACGTTTGTGCAATCCATGAGATAAATGAAATGGATGTTCTTTGTCAAATTGCTGGCATCTTCATTTCAAAGGAAGGCATTGCGATGGTTTAGGAGCCTTGGAGCTGGTTTATCCAAAAATTGGAATCAGTTATGCATAGTTCTCCATGAGCAGTTTGGAGAAAAGGGAGACAATTTGTCTCTACTAGAACAATTGACAACTATCAAGAGAGCTCCCAATGAGCAGCTGACTGACTTCAACTTCAGATTTCAAAGGTCTTGGGATAGGATTCCAGTGGCCGTTAGGCCAACAGCTGAAGGTGCTTTTCTATATTATCTTAAGGCTTTGAATTCTGATATTTCTATGTTAATTCAATCTATGGGAGGCACAACCTTACCTGCTTGCTTATAGCATTGCCATTAGGGCTGAAAACTGTCTTATTCAAGCTGGTAAGCTGGCTCCTAGGCCTCCCATGCCCTTGTATCCAAACTTAGAAAATCCAAGCACTAGTCAAACACCCACTTTGGCTCCTATTCCCACTCCTAGAAATCAAAGTTCAAATGAAACTTCTACTTCATCCTCTAGTGCTTCAAATGAACTCCAGAGGTTATGAAACAATTACAAAACCTTGGAAATGAGCTGGTGACTATCAAAAGACAACAAGCTCAAAGTGCTAGACCGTATCAGCCTCAAGCGCAGTACCAGGCTAGGCCACCATACCAGCCCAATAGGCCACCCAATCCAGCTACAAATCAAAGCCAAGTAAGGCCTCCCACCAATAGACCATTTCAGCCCTATAACCCCAATGTTGCATCTACTTCTAAAGCATTAGTGCCAGTGCAAAACAACATAGCTCAAGAGTATGATTGGTGTTTCCCATGCAATGAACCTCACAACCAATCTATGTGCTTCAATGGTGCTTTGAACCAAGCCTTGATGGTGACAACTACTGGCGTAGAGGGTGAAGTGAGTCAAGAAACAAATCAGCAACAAGGGACATCTCAGCAAAACACAGCTCCAAATGATACCGCACTTGTGAATTGGCAAGCTGAGGATTTTTGTGGCATGAATCAAACAATTTCTCAGAGTGTAGCAGCTAACACAAGATCAAAGAAGAGGAATATTGGTGAAGGGCAGTCATTGGCTCCAAGTGATCTACAACCTTCCATCACTCCACAAGGTGTTGGTAAGCAAAATACAGCTCCAAACATGCAAGGACAGCCCAAACCACCTTCTAAACCAACTCAAATGCCAGTTGTTGCTGCCCATGCACAAGAAAGGAATGTGAGCTAAAGGACAACAAAGAGATGTTTCATCCCCATTTAGCATCATTGATCAAATGAAGAAGACAAATGTGAATATATCAATGTGGGAATCTTTATCCATCCCAGGCAAAGAGATCTTCTACAAGCTGCCATGAAGAATTGGTCAACTTCAAACCAACAGGTCCATATGCGAGAGAATGTCCTCACAAATGCTTGCTCGGCTGAAGGGAATCATGGAGGACAACAAGGTAAAGTTTTGAAACCCCCTCCATTCTATGTTTCATTAATCATTGGGGATAAACTAGTACACAATTGCATGATTGATTAAGGGCAAGTAGTTCTGTCATGCCCAAGCAAATAGCTGATCAATTGGGTCTCCAATATGAAGTCATATCAAAGGGGTAGTGCAATTGGATGGGACAGTAGTAGCAATGGTGGGAGTGATTAAAGGTTTGAATCTTACCTTGCATGCATGCCCCAATGTTACCATTTTGCAAGATGTGTCAGTGATAGATTTTCCACCACTCTTTGCCCTATGCTTATCAAGGGATTTCACAGCTAAAATTGGAGGCTACTTATCTGCTGATTGGTCACACATGTTGTTTAGAACAAGATATGGTACTAAGGTCACAATCAGATCCAGAACCAATTGCAAACTTTCATATTGAGCCTCATACTCCAAGCCAAATCAATGCCAATTGTTCAACATTTGATCAAGAAGATTATCCAAGCACAGATGAAGTTGACACCAAAGTTGGAAGCATCCCAGATTTGACTCTTGATGAATGGGCAAGCAAGGTACATGCTTTTGATCCCTACCAAGAAGTAGAAGAATCTGAGCTAGGAGTCTATTGCATACATGAAGAAAAAGCCTATTCCTAGCATCACCAAACCAGACCATAAGGATGACAATGAGGTATGGCAATTATTTTTTGATGGATCAAGGAGTAGGCAAGGCGCAGGAGGAGGAGTTATGCTTGTTTCACCTCAAGGCATCAAATATTATTCAGCTTTCCATTTCCAGTTTTCCTGTTCAAACAACACGGCTGAATATGAGGCCTTGATTCATGGACTTCATTGGGCCAGGAAAAAGGGCATAAAGAACTTGCAGGTGTTTGGGATAGCGAGCTAATCATCAATCAAGTCAGGGGACAACATGCTACAAAGAATGACTTGTTGAAGAACTACAAGAATAGGGTATGGGACCTCATTGAGGATTTCAAAGCTTTCAACATCGTGTCCATACCTAGGAAGAAAAATGAAGCCGCGGATAGGCTCGCAGTAGTTGGAGCAACATTTGATGTGGTTGACAACATCAGAAGGGAAAAAACACAACCACATATCCATGTGATTGTGAGGCCAGTAGTTCCAGATAATAACACAAGATGGCAGGTGTTTGAGAATGATCAACAGATCATCAATTTCTTACAAGAAGAGGCTGAATTCTCATCTAGGAATCAGGATAGACTAGAGCAGCAATATGGGGATCAAGTAGTGCAGCTGCGGACAAACAAGCTTCCCAAGGGTTTAGTAACATTGGAGTCTATCTTCACCCTAACGACCAGATTCCGTAAGGAAAAAAGGCTAACATACGAGTCAAGAGAGAAGATTCAGAGCCAATTCCGGTTGGGAAGGCAAAACACTTCAAATTGGTAAAGTGGCCACTGAGCAGGAGAAATCAGATTTCATACAACTTTGCCAAGAATTTCCAGATGTCTTCGCTTGGAGCTATGAAGACTTGAGAGGATTCAATCCAAAGTTGGCACAACATACCATAGAATTGGATCCAGATGCTAAGCCCATCAGGCAAAAGCAGAGACCAGTCAACCCTCACATTGAGCCTCTAATGAAGAAAGAGCTAAACAAGCTAATAGAGGCAAGCATTATATTCCCGATCAAGCACTCAAGCTGGGTTGCAAACTTGGTTCCGGTCAGGAAGAAGAGCGGAGAAATCAGGTTGTGTGTGGACTTCTGAGACCTCAACAGGGCATCTCTCAAAGACCATTACCCACTTCCTTCAATGGAACAAATATTGCAAGTGGTATCCGGTTCGGAGAGATTCTCTCTCTAGATGGCTACTCGGGGTATAATCGGGTAATGGTGAAAGAAGATGACCGAGTTCAAGATGGCTTTCACCACCAAATGGGGCACTATGCCTACTGAAGATGCCATTTGGGCTATCAATCTTGGAGCCACTTTCGAAAGGGCAATGGATATGGCATTCAAGGGGTTGATCAATAAAATAGTTCGATATATCTTGATGACATCACTTGTATTCTCCAAAAATGCGGCGGATCACCTCTTTCATCTTAGGCGGTATTTGAGAGTGTAGAAGATTTGGGGTATCATTGAATCCCAAAAATGCATATTCTGGCTCACGAGGAAAACTTCTAGGCCATATTGTTTTGAAAGGAGGGATTGACGATTGACCCGAAAAGTTGAAGCAATTCGAGCGTTGCCATTGCCAAGTCATAAGAAGGCTCTTCAAAGCTTCTTGGGAAGGATCAATTTTGTCCATAGGTTTGTTCCAAACTTTGCAGCTCTCGTAAAGCCAATAACACTGATGTTGAAAAGAGCATGGCATTTAAGTGGACATCTGAAGGCAAGGCAAGTTTTGAGGCAATAAAAGAGGCTATATCTCAAGCTCCGACTCTCGTCAATCCAGACTTCTCCAAGGACTTCATGTTATATGCCTTTGGTGGTGGAGACACAATTTCTGCAATCTTGGTACAACAAAACAAAGAAGGATTAGAACAACCAATTGCTTTCTTCAGTCAAGGCTTGGAGGAATACGAAACTAGGTACTCTTTCATTGAAAAGCATGTCCTTGCAGTGATCAGGAGCTTAAAGAAATTCAAGCACCTAGTCTCAAACAACAAGATCCAATTATTGGTCTCTCATGCGGGAGTCAAGGACTTCCTTCTAAACAAGGATCTGAATGAGAAACGTGCAGGATGGATCACTCGTGTCATGGAATATGACATCGAGATTAAGGTCACTAAACTAGTACGTGGAAAAGGACTATGTGAACAACTAGCTTTGAGTCGGAAAGTTGAAGCAGGTGATGAAAAAGAGATTGTCTTGGTACTACAGGATGGTCAAGAACAGGAAAATGATGATGTGCCCACTCCTTGTTGGACTCAGAATATGATACACTTCCTACAGGTAGGCCTATGCCCTCCAGAAATGAGCAAAGCAAAAAGGAGATACTTTAGATTACAAGCCATTCCATATGTGCTTGTTGATGGTGTTTTGTTTAAAAAGACATCAATGGAGTTCTATTGAGGTGCATTGGGACAGAGTCAAATTGAGAGGGTGTTACGAGATTTTCATGATGGAGATTCTAGAGGACATTTTGCCCCACGAGTAACACTCTCAAGATAATGAAGGCAGGGTATTATTGGCCCACAGTGTTCAGTGACTGCTATACATGGATAAGAAAGTGCAAGAAATGTGCACTCTTCACGGGAAAAGAAAGACTAGCAGCACTTCCATTGCACCCAATTTTGGTTGACCAACCATTTATGCAATGGGGATTGGACTTCATTGGGGTCATCAATCCAAACTCAAGCCAAGGCCACAAGTGGATTCTCACGGCAATGGACTATTTCACCAAGTGGACCGAAGCAGTAGCGCTCAAAGAAGCAAATGAGTCTAACATACTAGACTTTTATGAAGGAATAGTGACCAGGTTTGGTGTGCCGCCACTATCATATCAGACAATGCATTGGCATTCATAGGTTCCAAGATTACAGAATGGGCTGTCAAGAATGGAATCTATTTGAGCACCTCTTCAAATTATTACCCGCAGGGTAATGGACAAGAAGAGTCCACGAACAAGAATTTGCTAAGAATCATCAAAAGGACTCTGGATGAAAACCAAAGGACATGGCATACCAAGCTAAAATCAGCATTATAGGCTGACAAGGGTAACACCAAAGAGATCTACTGGGTAATTCTCCCTACAAGTTGGTCTATGGGAAAGAGCGGTGTTGCCTATATCATTAGAATTGCCAGCATTGGAGCTCATGAAGCGAGTTGGAGTTGTGCGAGTTCGAACCAATGGAGGCCGGTATGCGAGTTGATGGAATTGGAAGAAATAAGAGAACATGCGATTCGAGATGATTGAAAAGGATCGGCCTTAGTAAAAAGATGGTTTGATAAGAAGGCAAGAGCAAAGACCTTCCAGAAGGGGACCTAGTTCTGAAATGGGATGCAGATCGGGCAAAACCAGGAAGGCATTCCAAGTTTGATGCCATTTGGAGTGGTCCCTACATGGTCACGGGATGTAAAAGTAGTAATGCCTTCCATTGTCTACATTGGATGGAGAAGAACTCCGATTCGGTTAACGGAATCTATCTTAAACATTGCTACTAAAAGGAAAAGGTTTACCCTTGTAAATATTAGCCTAGATTTCAATTCCTCTAAGTGCGTATGCACATTGTCTTGTTGTAGTTAGGTTTCATTTCCCTAAGTGCTTTGGCACAGGTTTTGTTGCTCTCAGGTTGAATTTCTACAGTTCAGTGTGCTCTCGAAGAAGGAGTTGCGGTATCGGGGCTCGGGATCGGAGATATCGGGTTGGTTTCGAGTTATTGCTTATGACTCCATGCCCAATGGATTGCTAAAAGGCCACTGATCTTCTACCTAGCAGGCAGGTGATCCCGTTGAGTCACCAAATTGTTGTAAATATCTTCCCCCGGGTAGATATAGACAAGCAAAAGAATATGGAAATCAAAGAAACTCAAACCCTCGATATTTATTGCACAATGTAAAAGTTGGCCTGAGTAGAGAGTAAGGGCACATGAAAGTGTCGACATGAAAATGGATGCACCAGGCACGGCGTAAAAGGGCGACATGAAAAGGCCATGTCGACATGTCGACATGAAAATGTTGCGCCCATGGCGTAGGTAAGGGCGCACAAAAGAGAGTGTCGACATGAAAATGGATGTGCCTGAAAGGAAAAATGCGCCAGGCACGGTAGAAAAAAGATGTGACACAAAAATTGGATGCGCCTGGCGCGGAAAAAAATGGCACATAAAGAGATGTCGACATGAAAATGGATGCGCCCATGGCGCAGGTAAAAAGTGTCGACACAAAAGGATGTCGACACAAAAATGGATGCACGAGGCGCAGTAAGGGTAAAGAGATGTCGACATGAATGGATGCACTATGCGCGATGTAAAATGGATGTTGACATGAAAGGATGGATGGCAAGTGCACATTTTGATGGATCATGCGCGAGAAGGTGCACCTTTAGAGGCGCAACATTTTGAGCGACGGCGAGGAGCAGACAAACCAAGCCCCGAGATATTCAGATGGCCATAACTTTTCACAGGGAGCTCGGATTCATGCAAGGTTGGACTTTTGGAAAGCTTACAAGTCCTCTATCCAACTATGACTGGATATCTTTAATTGGGTGGAAAAATTCTTAAAATGCAAAATACGATTCGCCACTTTTTGGGCTTTAGGGTTCTCACCTACCACCATAATGAGATGAATTAAATGCAACCTAGAGGTGGTTGGGGTAGATTTGGAATTCCTCTCTCTTTTCTCTCTCATTCTTCCTATAAATTGTAAGGAGGGGCTTCTTTCTAAAGGTTGGACATTCTTGTTTTTCCCCTCCCTTCTTCTCTTTGGCAGGTGAATTTGTGGAGTTCAAACCTCCCATTAAAACTGTAATGCAACTTTGCCTCTTGGCATTTTGTAGTGTATTGTATCAATCTTTGGAGAAAATAATGCATGTATATGGATGATTCTCAACCCTCTCTGTGTTCATTTGCATCCTCTTGATCTTTCACTACAAATTTGGTTATCTGTGCATGATCTTGCATTGCATTTTAATGGTTTGTGTTTATTGGCAAGACAGGTGTTCTTCATTCCTCGGTGCATCACCTTTGTTAGTTTAGGTTTTTTTTATGCATCTTCTTACCCTGTCTCCTTGGAAAGTTAGATTAGGTTTTGTAAACCCTCTGCATTTTTATGTGTGCATTTGAAACAGAGGAATAGGAACCGACCTTCATCCGGAGAGCTTTCCCGATTCACAAGGTCCCACACTTGGGAAAAGCTCCATGTTATGCAATCACACTGAGAGTCTCAACCCATCAAGTGTCCACACATAGCTTGATGTCACCATTCTTCTTTCTAACTAGTACTAGGTTTGCAACCCAAGAAGAATACCTTGTAGGCTGAATAATCCCTCCATCCCTCAGTTTCTTCAGTTCCTCTTGCATTTTAAGAGATAGGAGTGGATTGATTGGCCTTTGTTTCTACCTAAATGGTTTTGCATTAGATTCCAAGGGAATCTCATGTTGAAATAGATCCTCTCTGTATGCCTTTAGTTCAAAATAAGTCCAAGCCATGCAATCTTGATATTTTTTCAGCAATTGGACATAAGACTGTTTTTCCTCCTTGTTGAGATTGCTTCCCAACTAGATCTTCCTTGGTTTCTCCTTTGTGCCAAGGTCATGCTCCTCAACATCCCTTGAGGTGTTCTATGCATCTATTAATAATGTGATCAACATTATCAAAGTTGGATTCAAGAGCAACCAGCCCTCTAGGAATGGTATTAGTCTTTAGTTGGATGATGCCTTTCAAAACAAGGTTTCTTTACCTCTTTATGCACACCATTGGCTCCCAATCAATATTTTGATCATAAAACTCCCTTTGTTCTAGAAATCTTCTGATCTAAGCATCATCATCAAAAACTTGCCAATGTTTAATGTTGTCACGCACAGATGGCCTAGTTAACACCTCAACATCATATTCACAATATGGGGATATTGTACAATTATCAAACCAAGATCCCAATACTACAAGTTTTCTATTAAATCATTGAACCTCCTATCATGATGCACAATATTGAATGAATCAAACATCTCAATGAGATCCCAAACTGCATTCTTGTATTGTTTTATTCGCTGATTTTTGTGGCATAAAGTTTTCTCGACTTGATTTACAATTAATTTTGAATCTCCTTTGACAATTGGGTAAGTGTACCAAGTTGGGGACAATTAAGTGGACATCAAATCCTGAATTTTATATTAAAAACAACAAAACATCAAATTTAGTCTTCCACGGACTTGAACCATGCCGAAAAAAAATATGTCATAAAAATGGTACCGTTACGTAGGGAGACTTTTATATTTGTAGAAATACTAATTTTAAAGTGAATAGAATAGGATAAATATCATTTTATAATTTTTACTAATATTAGGTCTTTAAGACACTTTTTCCCGTGAATGTTTGTCTAGTTTTAAGACTACAAATTTTGTTTCACTTATCGAATGTGATAAAATTATACCATCCCAACCATGGTGAAATTATATATATGTTCAAAAAAAAAAATTATTTGATTTCAATATTTTTTGATGAAGTTATGGCAGTGGGCAAACAGAAAGTGCTCTGTTTTCTTTATGTTTTCATACCACTTTCATGGAAAAAATCATAAAAAATAAAATATTACTCAAAAAAATAAAAAATAAAATCCATCCCAAGATAGATAGTGGCATCTAACTTCTCACCAAAGGAGAAAAATATATATCAATTTTTGGTCATCCAAATCGTGGGCAAACAGACTATAATTTTATAGGCGTTTTTAAAAAAATACCAAGTCATTGAATTTTGAGTGTTTAATATAGCTAATCTTGTCCATTTTTTTAAAAAAATAGTATTTTAGAAACTAGATTCTAGATGCTACAATTCATATTAATATAAGTTTTTCTAATTTTTAGTGTATGTATTGTTAATAATCCCTACAAGTTGATATTATGTTGTTATTTACAATATGACATCCACTTATGACCCCCTTTTTGTCCCCCAACTTGCTGCACTTACCCAATTATGTCTTTAACACCATATTTCCAAGCAATCCTCGTGACCTAACAACAAATTCTTCATACTAAATGATGTTATTAGTGCACTCAAAGTTGAGTTTGAAGGAAAATACAAACTCTTCCTGACGTGGAGAGATCACAACAACACCAGCACCATTTCCAAACTTGGAGAAAGCTCCATCAAACAATAAAGTCCAAGGAGAGCCTACATGTTCAAGACACTTGCATTCTTCAATATTGTTCTCTTTCCATTAGAAAATCCTACAAAGATGGCCCAAACACTCAGTTATCAATGCATGAACACTTGTGTAGAATACTTCATAAGATGCATTGTTGGGATCTTTAATAAGGTGCAATATCTTCTTTTCTCCATACAACTTGGACAAGGCTTCCCTCAATCGGGATGGAAGCATAGGACATGTACATTTGAACACTCCCACCAACACTTGCATCCCATTTTCTAGATAACAACATATCCCACTTGGCTAGACAATCAACAATAACAACATCAAGCATCATGTTTTTACCTGGGTAAGTCAAGTTGCACCACCATGCACCTTTCACACATCCCACCACTTTGGCACTTCTCTAGAGTCCATAAGTAGTACACTTCCCATATGTTGTTGTTACTTTGATATGCAACTCATTCACGACTTCTAGAGGAATAACATTGCATGATGCCCCAGATTCAAACATACAATTGTGTAGCAATCTATCTTTAATGATCGAGTGGTGATGAATGGATCCACGTTTAAATGAGACTCCACCAAGGATGTTCCCAAATAAACCTCGTGGTTCACCTAGTTCCTCCAACACTTGGTGGTGTCTCTAATTATTCAATGAATGGTGGACTCTCCACAATGTTTATATTTCAACCTAGGCCAGTCTTCTCATCTTTCAACCCCAAATACTCAAAAGCCCTTTTTTTGTGCTCAGGAATCCTAAGTAACTCAACAATTGGAACTAAGATCTTGATCTGACTCAAGACTTGGGCAATATCATCAAGGACAAAATTTGACAAGGCATCATTGGAAGGAAGGTTGATATACTCATTAGATGGCATAGGATTTTTGACAGCTTGGGCATGAGGAGGGGTATGATTTTTTTTGGACAACAAGGCCCTTGGAAGATGCATCTTTCTTAGGATTCTCTTTAGGAATATTTGAAAGCAATGGAGTTTTGTTGGCCTCGAGGCCCCGTCCCTTTGACAACCATACTTCTTATGTTATACGCCTTCTCTTGGGCAACAACATCGTTCATCATTACTGTCCTCCTCGGATGGGATTCCTCTATCATACATCTTTATCATTAAAGCTCTTAAATATTCAAAGTCATTATTGGGAAATTCAAAATATTGTACAGTATCTACTTATAAAGTATGAGAGGGAGGAAGAATAGGTACTCGGTGAATGCAATCCCAAAATCATCAGTAGCTTCTAGCACTTATTACCTCGTTGAAGTTGCCCCTTGTTGTGAGCTTACAAAGCATTCCACCTGCAAACATCATCATCATTATTATCATCATCAACTTCTTCTTCTTCTTGCTGATCTTCCTCACATGGAGCATAGGGCATGAAACATTTTCACACCAATCAATGACATCCATCTCCTCCACAACAACAATTCTAGCAGCCAAAGGATCAGGGTACCATTCTATTTTCCATGGCACGGGATTGCTTATTTCCAAATCCAACAGGGTCCTTGCCTCTGTCATCGATCTCTGATCATTTCTATGATGATTTGTAAACTTGTCTTGGCCTTGTTGCTTGTGCTAACCTTGTGAACTCTATCCAATTCCTTTTTTTTTCTTGGGCTAATTTGTATGATATTTCTTTGATGACCCCCAAAAGTTTTCACAACTTCCTCCAAATCAATGCAACCTTACTTGTTTGAGGCCTTTCTAGGTTAATTAGTTTTACACCCTCCATTTTTGAGGCTTTCTAATTACCTTGATGTTGTTCTCAATTTGTAGAGCCATGGTGAAGGCTTGCCTCAAATTAGTAGGGTTTTGTCCCTCAAGTAGTAAGCATCCTTTTTATCAAATGCATTTGAATATTTGATCAAACATGATTCATCACATGGCCTTAAGATAACATGCAATCTCCTCAAGGTATTGTTAAACCTTATATTGAAATCATGTACTGACTCATTAGGATTCTTCTTGATGTTTTCAAATTTTGATAGAAGAAACCTAGGGTCAGTTCTATCACCATACTACAATCTAAATGCATTGTTCATCTCTGTCCAAGAATCAATGGAATTATTTGGCAAAGCTTTATACCAGTCCCTTGCATCCTCTTCCAAAGTATGGATAAAAATTTGATATATACATCTTCATATTCAATCTCAAAGTCTTCCATCATATTGATAAAAAGCTTTAAATGTTGATCACCAATTATAGCGTTGTTTCCTTGGAACTTTGGTAATCTATTTCTCACATCCTGGGGAACTACATTTGGATAACCAAATGTATACCTTGTAAAATTTATAGGACCAATGGTGTTTACAAAAAATGGAGGTTTGGGTGGGGGCTAGGCCATGTTGTTTTAAGGAGGTGACCCTGGAGGAGAGACAAATTGATAAGGGGTAGAGGGTCTTTGAAACACAGGAGTATAAATTTCAAAATGGATATCCCCAAAGGCCTTATTTCTTGAAAACCCTATCAACATTTGAAAAGAAAATGGTAGAATGAGAAGTAAAATTTTCAAAATCAAATGAAGGCCCCTCTCGAGTTGGAGAAATTCATATCCACAAAGAGGCTACCCGATTCAAGCACTTGAATAGCGCCTATTCAATGATAGGTCGATCACTTTCATTCATCAATGGAGATCCTTTTCTTATTTGCTGATCTCCAACAACTCTCTAAGCTTTTCTTCCTTTTGACTTTGTTTTCCTAGCTCTAGAAATAATGTCCTAGCAGGATCCCTAGCAAAGAAAGATCTTCTTCCTTCCATATTTGCAAAGATTAGTAACAAATCTCACTTGACAAAGGTTAAGACAATGGTACTCATTAAGAATCAGATCAATAAGGAGTCCTCACTAAGGATTTCCACCTTAGTTGTGAAAATGCACTAAAATATGATCTGTCAAATGTGTGTCAATACTAGAAACTATAAATGGGATAATCTGACTTTTATTTACCCATTTACCTAGATTTATCAATGAAAAACACTAGTTTGAACTAAGTGTGGAAACATGGTGTTTGAATATGTATTAGCACTTAGAGCATAATCACTAGGATATATCTCCACTATATCCCCCAGAATGGTGCCAATTGGGTGTTGGTACCCAAATTGATTCTCCCTCAGAAGATGAGCAACATCACAGGTTTGGTAGGAACTTAGAGACAAACAGAGCATGTAGTGTGTCATTTTGTAGCCGGGATGAAATTCATCTTACTCTTTGTCACTCAGATGTGGAGAAATGGGTAGCACCCTCAAGAGGATTTGACCTATCCTCACTACTTTATGGTTTTGCCTTTCAACCAGGGTGAGAGGACCCTTTTTGTAGCCTGTTGTTTGTGGAGGAGATGGAGATATCCTTCCTTGTGAAATTATTAAAAATACCTTGAAGAAAATATGATCAATGCAACAAAACCTAACTCTCACGAGTTGTCACTATAGATAATGGAGATATTTTCTAAGCAAGGTTTAGGCCACTAAAGACAATGAAAACCTGATTTTTTCTGCATATTTTCATAGTAAAAATTATGCATTTGTATACACACATGACAAACAAGGGTAGTATGGGTATGATTGGTTGTTTTTAAATGAATTTTTGGTGGGAGGTGAGGCAAAAATTAACTTGATTCACTAGATTCTTGAGAAATTTTACAAAAATGGAGAGCTTGAATAACGAATGCTTCGGGATAGCTAGGATGTTCCTTTAACTAGAATATGTGCTTCAATGGAGGCCCAGATCAACACTTTTCACACAAACTTCAAGGATCCAAAATGAAGGCTCAAATTGGAAAACTTAACTAAACATTATCAACCTTCTGTTTCATCACACCTAAAATACCCTCAAAGGCTAACAAACAATCTTATAGTCATGCTAGGAGTAACAATAATTTTAAATTTTTTTATTTCACTATCAAATGAAATCTCTTCTTATAAATGAAATTGCAAATGCCACCAAACTATCACAAGGATAAGATCTTGTGTGATTCACAAAGATTTCAATGTAATATTGCAACGGGAACAAGAAAACTACTTGCAGACATTCAGAATGAAGCAAACACAAATTTTTCCTAAAATAATGCAGATTAACTCAAGTTTGATTAAATTTATCAGTAGGGGAAAGTTTCTAGAAAAATCTCAAAGCTTGTCAATGGTTGTACACTCGCAACCACCTTGACATGATCAAATTTAACACAAAGGAGATAAACAAGTTTCTTCAGATGATTTCTTAGAAGGACGGGTTCTATCAAGCTTTTCTCTTAGAAAAATCAGTCCCGACCTCTAACACTCCAACCATTTGCATGAAAAATTCATGTAATTTATAATACTTCATTTACAACAGAGTTTTCCCCCAAAACCAAAGACATTCAAAGCACCATTGCATGTTGAGACTCCCAGAATCAGATTTGTGAAAAATTTGTCAGGTGTGTAGAGGAAAATCTCTCCAAATATTTCCAGCATTCAATTCTTCACCTAGTAGGTTGTTCTTCATCTTGCGCGCCAACTAATTCCTCCTCCAATCTGTCAAATCTAGTTCTTTGCGTGCCAAGGAAAGAAAAACTGAAAATCAGATCGAAGCCAATGGTCAGATCACATCTTGATGGAAAAGACATCTTCATATTTTTCCCACCCAACTAGGATACCAAATTAATGTTCCTCTTCATTTTACGTGCAGGAGACTCCAAGAAATGATAAAAAATAGTAAAAATTTGCATCCCCAGGAGCTTTGGAGCAGAAATGGTAGAAAATCAGATACAAACACATAACTGTCGATCTTTCTTTTGAATTTGGACCATCCACGTGGGAGATCCAAGCTAAGATGGGCTTGGGGTTCCTTTTTACCTTTTACACCTTTTGGAAAAAATGCAAAATTTCTCAATTTGCTCCACCCCTCCACCTTTGAAAAATGGGCCTAACACATGTCCCAATGTGGGTCCCAAAGGAACCGTGACTAAATTATGCTATTTCACCTCTTTTTGGAAAAGGGAAATTTTCCAAGTTTTCCCCACAACTCCGCCCTTTTGCTTCTAGTTTCTGATGTGGGTCCCAGCTGGAACCACACTTCCTTTTTCACTTTTAACTCCTTTTTCCACAAAAGGAAAATTTTCCAATTTACCCCGAAAGTCCACACCTCCGCCATTGACTAGAGAAAATTTTGACTTTTCTCTGTCGGGCTGTGGGTCATTTTGATGATTTCAATCTTTTGAATATCAGGGGAAAAATATAAGTTTCCCCTGATGGCCCACCTCTTGACTTTTCAAACCGCCACGCATCTCAATGGCACATCTTGAGATGGTTCCCAAAAGAAGATACCCTAAATGAGCATGGGCTCACCACGTATCTTAGGCCTTTTAGGAAGTTTTTGAAAAAACTAAGGAAAGAAGACCCAATGGAAACCTCCACGTGTCTTTATGGTGCAACTTCAAGAACCTTATAAGGCTTTAATATGATTTGGTCGGGTGCGCTTCCATTTTCAAATTTTACTCCATTTTTCCAAAAGGGAAAAATATCCAACTTGCCTCTTAAGGCCATATCTCCACTTTTAACTTTGCCACATGTCCTTTGCGGGGTCAAAGTAAGACTTTTTCCCTGCCGCTTAAATTTTTCTTTAATCAAAACATGGCGGGGCAATGGGGTGGGTTCAAAATTTTTCCAAAGTAGCTAAAAAGAACAATTTCAAAAACAAACCCCACACCCCATCCAATTAGAAGAAGCCACGTAAGTACTAAAAGAACCAATCAGAATTGAGTGGAGCTACGGGACCAAATTTGCCTTTTTGCCAAAAAAGCACAAAGCGAAAAGTTAAAACATTTTCTCGTCATCCCCTAACCAACCAAAAGAAGCCATGTGACCACTAAATGCTGAGGAATAATTTTGATAGGAAATAGATGCCCGCCGAGCACCGTAAAAACACAGAGATTCACCATTTATGCCAAGAATAATGCCAAGATGAAATTTTTGCCAAGGATGAACAAGCATTTTTCGAAATTTGGATTTTCAAAACCAAGTGAATCATGGTTCCATGGTCGGGAAAATAGCATCCCGTTTTTGAAGAAATCAAAGACCATGGATTTGGATTTTCAAAGGCATACCTTCCAATTTCATAGGTATTCCCTCAAATTGATCATTCTCTATTTTTCTTACATATGCAAAATTAGGAAAAAACAGTAGAGAACTTTTGAGCATGATAAAAACTACACATAACAACAATATGCTACTATTTAACAATATCATGAAAGGAAACATTCTATTTCAAGAAATGGATCAAATCTCTCACCACAAATAAACTCTTAAGAAAAAAATAATTTTTTTACCATGCCAACTAAGAAGGAAGCCATGTTTCAGTTATGAACAATATCTCTAAAAACAACAAGAGTTTGATAACCAATCAGGTAAGACCATGGATCTTATAAGATTAGAAACAAAGGGTCAAGAGTATTAGGATTTCAATCATGTAATCCTATAGATTACGTGATTGAAATATAATACTCAACCCATCAATCTACATTCTCATGGAGAAGTCAAATATACTAGTTATGATCATTGTCACAAAACAACACTAGTTTAACAATCATTCTAGAAGGGCCATTGGCCATAAGTTAGAAACAAAATTGATTGAAAAGGGAGTTCCATCATGTAATCATATAGGTTATATGGTTGAAAATATGATATTCAAACCCACAAAAATATCTTCTTATCTAAAGGTGACTTCATAGTTATTAAGGATGAATGGAAATGATGGCTAACGATGTCCAAAAAAGGTAATGCCTAGCAACCTTCCTACTTAATATATCCAAGACCGAATAGCGACAAGCCTCAAAACTACCCGAGTCCATTATGCAAGCTAGCATTCTAAACACCCACCCAAGTTCATAACACTATAGATTCATAACCCTCTTGATAAATCTATAGTTTTGGTTCATAAAAGAAAATGGATTACCACCTCCTCGACACAAGACTCTTTAAAGTAACCCTCGTTACCATATTTAGAACCACTCTTAAATATGCAGTTACATATATCACTAGATGCCATTTTCTTAACCACACTTCCCGTCATAGACCAGCAAAGCGTCAATATATATAAATACCCCAATGTCATTAAAGATATTAACAATTTGTATCATAGTCATAAAGGTATTTATATATCTATGTACCAACCTAAATTCCTAATCCATAGGGATCCAAAATGAATCTACTTCATCAAAATAGTTAGCACAAAGAAGGAAAAATGAAAACATGGAGGTTCTATCTTTTTAGTAACAAGACGGCACTCTGTGCGGAGAAGTGGTTCTGAGAACCACCGGTTTGCATTAGGCGGCGGTCCTGGCTCTTTCGGATAGAAAATGAAAATATGAAACGAACAACCCAAAATTTGGACAGTTGTTTGTATCTCTTCTCCTCCATGACCTTTCCCATTCTCCAGTGCACGGAGGACATGGGAGAGGCTATAAATACATGTTTTTAGAAGAGAATAGGATCATCGAAGCATGAAAGCAAGTGAGCAAGAAGTTCTTAGTGCTGGAATTGTGTTTTGTAGAAGAAAGGAGTGTTGAGATAGAGCAAGCAAGTATTTGGGAGGAAGTGTGAGATATTATCTACTTCTCTTTCATACTTATTGTAAATTTTGTACTTGTTATTTTGAATTGGCCAATAAAAGTGGGAAGAAAGAGCAATTTCCTTCCCAATTTTTTTTTCCTCCTCTAGAGGTTTCAAGATAAAAAGTGTTGGTGTTTATGAGCTGATATTGTTTCCTTTCACCGTAATTGTGGATTCTAAGCATAAGCATAATTCATTCACTAGCTATCTCTGTCATTTTCTAATAGAAAGTAGAACATCAACGTTTATTTGTGTTTCTGTGGATAATTCCAAAGTTGAAGAGTTTATAGATCATTTTGGTATAAGAGATAACAATTATCCATGACTGTGGTATTCTTTCTTGGATTTGTATGACAATGACGAGATCAATTATCCAAAGTGTTTCAACCAGATTATGAGAAGATCAAATTTCCCACCATTACCCATGTATCAACTTTTATTGTTATACAAAATTTTTCAAGGGAAGAGGAGATATTTTTCAATCAGAGTCTAAACCAACCATAGATTTTCAAGGCAAAAATTTCTTAGAAGGAAACTTCTCAAAATGAAGGCATCCACAGTAACCCAGAAAACCAAAACCAGAGACCAATCAAGAAGTAACCAACTAGTAATCAATGACCGTCAACAAAATCCAAAAAATCATAAAAGAAATACCAATTTCAAGAAAGGAGAATGCTTCATTTCTGGATATTTTTAAAAGCCTAGCAATTATTGTGATTTGTAGGTTTATCATGCCTACTTTTATACTTCCACAAGATGCTTACACGCCTGGCAAGGACTGCAGTAGCAACCTCAACCTAAATTCCACTAATAACAAACTTGTTGGGCATCCATGCTTTTCTCATGGCCACATTTTTGATAAAACCACGTTTTTGCATAGATAGGGGGTATGCGACAAGGCAAGAGCTCCAAAACCTCGTGAACTACATTGTATTTGGGAGTTTCAAGCTTATATGCATAGGCCCAAGACAAAAATTCTCCACCAATCTCATGCGCCCCTCCCTTTTAGGTGCTTCAACCACCACAAAAACAACACCCAAACAATATAAAACAATGAAAGAATGCAAGTGTCCAACCAGAGATTACAAGAGAAGGTTACCAATGAAGGGGCTAGAGTAGGTCAAAATGAAAAAATTTACATTTTATGCGGCCAAAAAAACAATTAGTGTTTCCTACCCCAATACGAGAGCCAAAGAAAGCACCATAAGCAATAATGAAGACCGGCATGTGGCCATTAATATCACCCATCTGCCCTAAATAGCAATAACACAAATATTTTTTAAGGAACCCACGCATTAAGGAAAAGTCGCTTTGCCAAGAAAAAGGAGTTGGTAGATAAGAACATTAAGTTTAGCATTAATTAGCGAGTCCTTCAACATTTAAAAAAATTAGTCACCTCCTAAATTGGTGCCACCACCAAACCTCTCTCCCCTTCCATGCATACCAAGGCCGGCCATCGTCGCTAACATGCCAAACTTAGCTAAAATTTTAGGTACCTTTATGAAAATATGCCCAAATACCTTGAAAAGGTTTTTAAAAAATGTCTTTAGAACTTTTAACAATACGACACTAAAGAACCCAATAATCAAAATATGATGATCACAATAAGGAATACCCGCACAAGGTGGTACCACGCGACCGCGTAGAACAAAAATGAGCACTGACAAAGAAAATGGTAAGGGTCGGTGGTTGGGAGCAAATAAACTCATCACTAAATTGCTATAAAAGCATGCATAGATGCCTAGATAGGCTTAATAAATTCAAAATAAAATTTACTTATTGTTTTATTTTTATAAAAAGATAATGATCGGTACTCCAATTATATATAACTTAGAAAAACAAACAAAACCAAATGGTTATTTTCACTTCAAGCGTGTCATTTAAAATTTTGTTTTTATATTTTTATCTGTAATTTTTTTAAATGCACTTCTTTAATTGGACCCCTTTCATGGGCTAGGACTTTTACAATTTTGATCATTGATCGGCACATCATATAGCAAAATGGAAAATAATATTTTATTAAGACGGATAATCATTGCAAATTAATATTCCTATCGAAAGTAGGTATACATAATATCCATCAAATATTAAAATTTTATAAATTATTGTTAAATTTGACTCAAGTAATGAACCCGAAAAGCCTTAAAGTTATTAGGAATTAGATACTTTAATAAAATTCAATTAGTATCATATTTCTATATGTTTGAATAATTTTAAAGATAAACATTACAAATGTAACGCCCACATTTTACACACACAAATACAACAAGAAAATATCATAATAATTTTTTTACTAACATTGCTCACTACACAACACCACAAGGGATCCAAGTAGAGAAACTCAACAATGCATAAGACACTTACATAAGTCATCGAATCACATAGACACATGACAACACCATATACATGTCGATGCCACACTTTCCCCAATGAATGAATGCTAGCAATGACCCAACCACAAGAAAGGGACCTAAGGATTGGAAAACCCACAACACATCATTACCATGATTACATCTTAGTTACGATTAACATTCCAAGAACATTATTGTGCAAGGATAATTTTATCCTTTTTCCACCTACATATTCTTAAATTCATTTCACATTCAACTTACAATCGACCATTTAAGTTGGCTCTTTATCCCTTACAACAATCTCCATAACTTACATAATTATTTGCCATATTTCAAATTGCATATAAAGTTCCTAATTCTCTCGTTCTTATGTTAATATTATGCTTCTCAAACATTTATTCAATGTTTAAATTTTACCCTTGCTACACAAGTGAATCTGACATGATGTCAAGAAATAAATCTTAGGATTTAAGGGAGATTTAGATTCAAGATACATTTTTCCCATAAACATTCTTCAATCACAGTATCTTTATTTCCCTACCATAGTTAATATAGTTCAATAACTTGTTGAATCCATTCAACATTTCCACATGAATAAATTTTATTTAGATTTATATATATCTTTTTTTCTCAAAGTTTGATCTCACCAAGGCAATTCATATTCTTTCTAATACATGCAAATGTTTAATTCAGTTATAAGGACTCCAATAGTGACATTATTCCTAGCCTCAAATATCATTTTACTCTTATAAGATTTACTCTTATATCACACTATGGTCTCATTATTAGCATTGTTTTATAACAATCATAGAAAAAATAACACATATTTTTCACTAATGGATTTGCTATTACAAGGAGTGTAACCTAGTATGAGATGTCCCATTTCTTTGCTCTTATACATTGCAGTGTTAAATACATGTTACAACCAAGACATCCACTTGTGTCATTTAAATCCCACCATGAGATCAATCATAGGAATATCACCTACTACCCTTGTTTGTTTTTAGGCCACCCACTAGGGTACAAAGGGAAACTGGGAACATGGGTTAACGAGACCCCCTTTTTTCTACACTTCTCTTAAGTCAACTTATTTTAAATACAATTGAATTTGCTAAGAGTTATGTATAATTTCCACCCACAAGTTAACCCCTTAATTAGCCAAGGTTTTGTTTAATTCCAATTGTACCTAAGGATCTACACCCCAACTATATATGAGTTTAAGGTGAGATTACATATTTATGCTAAACAACCTTCATGAAAGACCAAGGTGATATGTTGTTAGTAACCAAGGTAACACATTTAGCTAAGAGGAACTAAAGAGATCATTAAGAAGAGTTTAAGTCATAATACAACTATTTCACTAGCTCCATTTGTGTCATCTGGATCCCATAAGGAATTCATTTGATGATGAAGTTAATTTCTAGATATAATTTTGTAAGAATTGGTAGTCCACTAGGATCCTAAGGAATTCTTAGTTCTTCTTACACCAAAAATAGTTTGACCATGTCGTTCCTAACCGTCGGGTTTATGACAATGTCGCTAAACATATCAACTATGACGATAACTCAAACTAGGGATCTTATTTACTTAAGCCAAAAGGTGTCATCGAGTGTAGAGATTGAATTTTATCCTAAGGTTCTAGTTTCCTATACTAAAATAATTCACGTAGGAAGGGTGGTTATACACGAGTCTTATACTAGGGTTGAGTGTTTTGTTTAGATCTCTTTATTACATTTTCAAGGTAAGAATACAACACACTAATTAATTAATCATCTATTGAACACTGGAAATGCACTACAATATTTTAAATTCAAATTCATTTAGCATACATATCTAACTTTTACAATACAAAATTTGAGGATCAAGATAACACCCATGTGTAGAGGAACATTTCCCTTAAACCCTAGCATCTAAAATATTACAGAACTTCAATTATAAACCTTTTCATACTTCGAAAATGTTGAAATATCCTCTACAGTTTCATCTAACATATATATATCCAACCCTCTTTTTCCCATATGTAAATATGAATCAAAAGGACACCTTTAGTTACATGCACATTTCCCAAAGCACCCCTAAAACTAGCATCTCATTCATATTGCCAAATTTCAATAAATAAATTTATTGTAACATAAAAATACATAAAAATTTCCTTCTATTAACATACATAAATTCTAATAATTTTCAATGAATCAAACCTACTACATGTTTCGTCATCTTACTTGCATCCTGCAAAAACATGTGAGCATGAAATCAATGATAAATTGCTGGCATGACGTCCACCTAGATATAGCATAATTAACGTTTTTAGTTCCCCATTTACATAATAATAATAATAATAATAATAATTTGCATTTGAAAGGACAAGGTTAGAGACACATATTTATTTCATTTCACTTTACTTCACTCCTTTTAACCAAGGAGAGAGAAGAGATAAGGAGAGAGAGAACCACTATTGGATCAAAGTTCAATTTCACACAAGTCACATGATAGAGTTTCAAACAATTAGTTGCAAGTGTCAACAAGTTTCCATGGGGATTTGGTAACCCGATGGGGTTCCTACAACTTTATTTTTTACGTTTTCTTAATAGCTACAAAAACATTCAATTTAGGCTCGAGGCTAAGATGCCACTTAAAAATGTTATCTTCCGGTGAGAAAACATACCACAAGTAAGTTTCTAAGTGTCCTCCTATATACCAAAAATTCACATGAAATGAAATAATACATAACCACAACGGTTTACGATTGGCAGAAATTTTTCCAAGGCCATTGGTCGTAATTGACCTAGTTGTAAATGATCAAAAGTTAGCTCGAGGGCTCATAAAACCATGTCCAAAACGATGTTTGATGGATGAATGCACAACGAGAAACTTCCTACAAGTTCTCCTATATTTTGATAATTCACCATAGTCAATGGGATTGAGAACAAGAAAACGGTTTTAAAACGATTTACATGATTATGGAGCCACCTGTCATAATTGGTCCATTTTTGACCTAGTCAAACTGCGACCGGAGGCCTAAAAATGTCTTTGCCAAACTATCAAGAAGAGTGTTTTTCCCCAAAATAAAGGTTATAAACAATTGTCTAGTAATATTACTAGAGGTTTTGAAGGTGGATAGGCATTTTGTTGCTCAGGGGTCAAACAACGAGCCGATACGAAACCCAACTTATCAATTTTAACTACTTACTAAAAGTGCAAAAATGGGGTAACAAGGCTCCTAGAGAAGCGATAAAGAGAGTAAAATGGTCGATTTGGGTCAATATAAAGCTTGATACAACTCCCCACATAATGAGGGACACAAGAAGAAACTTTCCATCCCCTTTTCGGGCCCATAAGATTGTTTTCTGAGTCTTCAAATATCACAATTTACCTAATTTTATGAAAGGATGATGACAAGGTTTAACGACAACCTCAAACTCAACTAGCCCACTTGAGGGGCTGAAACTTTCCATTTCGATTACTGAGTTTTCAAGCATCTAAGAAAGTGGGTTTAAGACTAAGGTTTACACCAAGGTTTATTTGCAATGCGTAAGTCATAAGGTGACATATTATTGTTTTGTGATACACGTCTATTCAAAATAAACAAATGTTTAAACATCTAATGGTTTAACTTTATTAATTATATTTCAAATGAAAAACCAAGTTATACGAAAATTATAAAAGATATAGGTAAGGAAACTATGCATGGATTAAATGAGATGATGAAATGTAGCACGAGTTGATGTGGGGTTGACGACGAAAAAGGAGGACATGTTCACCAAACGCTGACTCAAATCATCCAACCATAATGTTACATGCACCTTTCTATATGCTAAGTTAATAATGCCTGCAAAATAAGACACACACCATGACAAGATTAAATTATCAATTTCCCTTTGACCATATACCACACTAACTACCTAATCGTCACCCAATTGATATTCCTCCAATTCCTCAACAACTTCTAGTATATTACCCGTATATTCCTTACCATTCGAACATTTGTCTACCATATTATCATTTCCTCATACTTCATTAAATCCCTCATGGTTATTTCCATTCATAGATATGTTCATACTCATAAGGGTATCTAGGGTCATGATGTAGATGATAGGAATGCCACTCCTAAATAAATGTTATATATATTCCATAAATCATTACTCCAATAGAACATGAAATAGGAAAGGTCACTTTTAGAGAAATTGTAGTGCCCACTCCTCTTTGACACTATTCCATCTTGATATTGATATTAATGGACCGATGTTTAGACATTTGATTATTATACATTGATTAGTAGATGATAGATTGTACTTGATATATGGATTATTGACACTATGATGTTATGTTTTATTATGATGCACTAGATAGTGATGTTAGACAGTTGATATATGTTGATTTTCATGATATGGATTTCCTACTGACATAACATGTTTTGGGATGTTTTGAGTAGAATTGTAATCTTATGGATGTTATGTTTAGAGTTTGACATATTGATGGAAAATAGAATTGTTAAATGTTGAATGATGAACATTGATTTTATATGCATATGTTCTCGATGTTGTTAATACGGCCGAAAGGCCAGAGAGGTATTTGTTGTGTGTAGGAATTTTATCACAAACATCGAAGGGAATACGGACCAACCATGGAAGGATGTCGAGCATTGAGAAACAAGGCCAAAATTGACAAACTTGTGTAATGTTGTTTAGTGTGTGTTTTGTATGTCTTGTTTGGAAGTCTCCCATGGGGGGGTGATTTCACATATGTGGCCATGGGGTGAATTGTGTCCCTTTCTTTAATTTTTGTATGTGTTTATTTATGTTTTGTGTATTTAAATTTGGAAAATTTGTCACTTTATTAGCATGTGTAAATGTGTGTTTATTAGACTTAACCCTTCTTGTTTAGTTTAACCAAAGTAGAGATGTGACTAATAGTGATGATGAGATCTTGTAGTCCTTGTGTAAGTAAATTTATGTTGATTTGGGAGTGTTTTACTCCACCCCAAGTTCAAAATTTGGATTTTGACTTGGGGGCACTTTTGGAGACTTGTGGGACAAGAAAGACTTGTCCCATGCCTCTTAATTTGACCCAACAACCTTACCTATGGGTTGAGAAGATTAATTTTGACTTCTTTGTCCATTTTTGAGTGTAAGAGAAGGAAAATCATTGCACTTTATTTCTAATCCAATTTATTATGTCCCTTGAAAGCATGGTGTGCATGTTTGAGCCATGTGGGTTGTCATAGTCCTTGCTTGTGCATTGATGTTTCTTTGTCTTGGTGTGTTTAAATTGAGTGTGGGGATGGGGATGATGAAGTGGCATCCTACATGGAGCCACCTCATCATCCTCACTTCCCATTTCTATTTATTTTTGATTTTTGGTTGGAATGGGGGTTACTTGCTCATTTTTCTTCTTGTGCACTTTTAGATTTTGGAGCTTTTGGAGTGCTTAAAAATTTCTTGGCTTGGATTTGAAGAGGCTTGTGAAGATTTTTTGAATCTTGATGGAGAGGTAGGCTCTCCACCTTTTTATTATTATGCTATTTTTTTTTTGTAAGCAATGTTGTGCTTGTTAAAAGTATTTTTGTCTTGTGATGGTGTTTGTGTGGGTTGGTTGAGTAGTTGGCCTTAGTTGGGTGTGTGAGAAGGGCTTATGGGACCATTGGGGAGGGAAAATGGAGTTTATGTGAGGCATGCAAATTAGTGGGAGTGTGAATGAGAGTCTTACCTATGGGGAGAGAAAAGGGATTCATGGATTTGTTGCTTGTTGCAAGGGAGAGATAAGGATTTGTGTGATTATTTTGTGCACTTGGAGGCTTAGGTAAGACTCCCACTTCACTTGGGAGGCATAAGGAGGTGGTCTCCCATAACCCTTGCTCTATTTGGTTTGATCCTCAAACCTTTGTGTTGTTGTGAAATTGTAATCTTGTGAAGTATGTTGTCATGTTTGAGTTGAATGCCTTGTATGTGTTTTTTGTGAAGCCACCTTGTTCAAGTTGTCATTGTTGCTCAATGCTCCTCATGGTTCCTTTGTTGGGGTTCCGGGCCATTAAGGGGATGAATTCTTCCCTTAATGGATTTAAGGTTGGGCGAGAGAGTTTCCTACTCCCCTTCCTTGTTTTGTGATTCCTTGTGAAGTTGAAGAAATCCAAAGTTGGAGCTACCTTTGTGGAGAAGACATACTCTTTGAAGACTTATAAAATTGGCTTTGTTGATAGCCTTGTTGTAAATTATTCGTATTTCTATTTCCCACTTCCCACTTTGGTGGATGAAATTTTGTAAAATTGTAATTTTTATAAAGTTGTTGTATTATTTGAAAATTCGTTGATCTTGTAAACTATTTAAGAGTTGTGGATGAGAATGTGTATTTTAAAATATATGAGTAATTGTGAAGGAGATCTACCAATTTATTACCTTGTTTTGAAGAAGTAAAAAAAGGAGAGAAAAAAAATGTGAAATATGTATTATTGGTATGTCTCTCTCTCTCTTTCTTTATTTTAAATTGTTCCATTACTAAAAACAAACAAAGAATGTGATATGGGTTATTTTAGAAATGAAAATCTTGTTAAATTGTGTTTTTTAAGAAATGGTGGTTATTTTAAATGTTGAATGAAGAAAGGAAATAATTACTCTTATTCTAAACTGAATGAAGGATATATGGAAAGAATCACGATATAGATGCATTTTAGTCAAGTATAAGGAAAGGAAGAAATTGATGGAAATCCTTAAAATGGAAAAGGAAAAATATATATCACATCCTTACAAATTACTTAGAAATGATTTACTAATCTTATTAGTTCAATTATCATGATCCTTTGAGTAATTATAAATTCATCTTATTATTCTTGCTTTGTTTACTATACTTAAATTGACTTGTTTTGATCATTTAATTAAATCAAATCATAAGAATCTCCATATTCATTTATAATCAAAATATATCTAATTATATGTATATATAATACATAATTATATTTATTATAATAAATTATGTTTATATTTATATATATATATTTTTATATATTAAAAATAGATATGTATATTAAATTTTATATTATTAAAAATTATAATGTCAAATCGGTATAAGATGTAATGTATTGAGTGTATTGTTAGTATAGCCGATTTGGCTTTTATTATTTATAGTTTGGATAGGGGTTTATAACCATATGGGTTGGGGTAGGGGTGGTGCCCCTCCCCCAACCCACCAATTTTATTAATTAAAAAAAAATGGGATTTGTAGCCGATAATACCCCACCAAACTAAACCACAAACATGTAAATTACATTATATTTCCCCAAAACACTTCTAAGTCGATGTTTTTGTTATGGTGGAACCTATTAATATGTGTCTGTGTAGTTTTAATTTTCATTTATTTTTAATATAAAAGGCATACACTCATGTGTGTGTGTGTGTGAATTTATATATACTTTCTTAAATAAAATTTATTTTCGAGTTATGTATTTTGTTGAAATATTTTATATAAAAATATTTATACATATACATATACACACAAGTGTGTGTGTGTGTGTGTGTGTGTGTGTGTGTATATATATATATATACATACATACATACATACATACATACATACATACATACATACATACATACATATATATATATATATATATATATATATATATATATATATATATATATATATATATATAAATACCTTAATATTGTGTATATATACATACATGTATGTATATTCAAAATGTGAGATTTAAAAAAAAAGAAATGGAATATATTACAAAAAATGTAGATCTTTTGAACAAAGGTAAAATAACCAAAATGGTATTCTTATAATCATGCTTACAATAAAACGAAAATTATAAACCCTTGAAAAGGGTAGAAGTAGAAAAAGAAAAAATAAAATAATATGGATTTGGGATGTGTATATCCATCCCCAAGCTTCTCTCCTAACCTTTCCATCCATGGCTTTCTCCTCTCCCATATCTTTCCTTTTAACCTCGCAAAAACCAAGAAATGAGAGAAATGAGCAAAAGAAAATAATAAAAGCTTTCCTTAAGGATTTTTAGGTTTGATTTGAATCCTTCCCATCCAATGGTCCATATTGGTTCTATCCAAGGGCCAAGATTTTCCCCTACAAAAGTTAGGTGGGGTTAGGTGAGGTGATCATTTGATCACATGGGCCTCCTTTTTGAATGGGGCCACTTGTGTGGGTTGTAAGTTAATTAAATTATTATTTTTTCTTGTAAAATTATTTTTAATAGCTCGTTTCCTCAAATGTATAGACATCATTGATATTTTATATTTGAATTTAATAGTTGTGTAAATGGGAGAACTTTTAGACCTTGGAATTTAATTAATAAATTATTGTTTGACCTTGAAACCAATGTATTAAATTAATTCAGATTAATCGAAGGAAATATTTTAGACCAAACCATAGACTTAATCAATTATTTTATCTAACTATTATTATTTATTTAATTTGGTGATGATCGGTTATTAACTAAGGGTTTAGCTAAACATTGCTTTCATCATTTAAAAAAAAATTATTCCATAATTTTTCTAGTATAACCTATGTTGTTGTTGGGTTTCGTGTGCAAAATTTTTGTGGACGTTACCATTTGGTATCGAGTCATGGGTTTCAATGCTTGGACCCCGGGCACACCTAGAAAACACAAAACAAAAACAAATAAACCTAGTGCAACTTTAAACCTAGTACACACAACTATGCATGATGTTTTGAAACATAAAATTTTAGAAAACTGAAAACAAAAGCTTAGATGATTATAAACTAACTCTCACCTTGGTCTGTGGTGAGGCACAGACTAGATGAGGGGTTCCTACATGTGGACCTAGATCTACCACCCCCAGATCAGGAAGTAGCCGTTATCCTGCCCCAGATATTACAGATGCTACATGAGGTTAATGCTACTATATGCGGAGGATCGATAGGAGGGTGACCTAGTAGGTAAGGACAGGGAGCCATCAGTGGAGGCTCATGCACCTTCACATCACAGTATAGAGGAGAGGGAATAGAAATCCCATGTGGAGTCAGTTAGACATGAGTCACCTCCTAAAGAGCTCATAGATTGAGATGTGATGCATAGAGACAGGTCTAGGAGCCCTAAGCCGAGAGCTGATCATGTAGAGAGGCCTAGAGGGTGACAATCATCTGCAACGGAGCACATTAGAGAGATACTGAAGCTACACTCACCTCATTTTTCTGGATAAACTAGTGGATTTCAGGCTAAGTCATGGTTGGTTATCTTGAGCAGATGATTCAAGCTTTTCCCTTGTTCTAGCAACATGAAAGCTCATGTTGCCATCCACCTTCTGAGAGAGAGCAGAGGCGAGTATGGTGGAGGACTGAGGAGAAGAAACTCCATGTAGATTCTGAGACAGTCACTTGGGAGCTCTTTGAGGAGCATTTCAGAGTAGATATATTTCTAGGAGGTTCATTCAAGAAGATTGATGAGTTCCACGATCTGCGATAAGCCTCCATGATGGTAGAAAAGTATGAGGGACGGTTCTTGGATCTACTTTAGTATGTAGATTACATGCAGGATGAGTAGGTTCAAGTTCACAGGTTCATCAGGGGCTTGAACTTGGACTTGGGTGGGGACAAGTGTACATTCATTGCCCATAACATTATCAAAGGCCGTGGAGAAGGCCTATATTACAAAGGAAACTAGGGGAAGACTTAGCAGGCACATGACAAAGTGGGGAGTCACATATAACAGCTACAGGACAATAGATCGAGGGGATCAACTCCTCCTCCTCGTGGTGGACACACATCAAAATAGTATTCCTTCAACCTCCTCCACCTCCTCGGTAACAACAGTAATAGACTTTTTCACCCTTTCGACCTCCACAACGTCATGATGCTTAGAGAGGGCGTAGTATGGGACCTCTATCTAGGGGGCTAAACAAGACACATGCTCCACCTCGAGCACGTCGGTGGAGAGCATGTCCACCACAACACTCCATGAGATGTTTATGGCCGAGATCATCAAGTCCTTCAACATGTACTACTAGGCCACCTAGAGGATTATCTACATAATGGAGAGGATCAGACACTTGTTATGGATGTGGTGTGTACGAGACATCATTGGAGAGAGTGCCCTCGAACCCTAGTAATCGTGGTAAAGCACCTATTTCGAGCCTATTGTTGGTGACATGGCTAGGAGCCACAAGATTTATGCAGCAGGTCGAGAAATGCTAGGTAGAGCACTAAGGCACAATGATAGAGACCACATGTAGAATTGGTGGTATTTCTATCCCTATTTTATTTGACTCATGTTCATTAGATTCTTTCATGTTTCCATCTTTAATAGAGCGTTAGAGGCTAGTGGTAATTAGGCGGGGTCTTAGTTGGGATGTTGAGATGGCTTCTGATCCAAGATCTCGGTTGACTCATTAGTCAAGGAGTGCGTAGTGGACCTAGGACTCTTTACCACTACTCAAGATCTTCGCATCCTTCCTTGGGTTCTTATGGAGTGATTTTGGGCATGAATTTGTTGTCTGCACATAGAGCCATAATTGATTACTAAAGTAAGATTATATCTTGTGCAGAGATGACTTGGGAGTGGAGTCATGATTGTTGGAGTCAAGATACCCATCTCTATCCCCACACTATTTCAAGTTATGCACCAAGTAGTGTGTGCACGACGGGGTTATCAAATTGTATGTTATTATGGTTAGTGATAGGTCGAGAGGATGAGATTAGTGGACCTTGACTTGATGATCACCCCATTTTGTAGGATTTCTTGTATGTGTTTCCTAGTGAACTATCAGGGATGCCTCCTCACGTGAGATAAATTTTCACATTGATTTGGTTATAGGAGCGGAACCTATCTCACATGCTCCTTATAGGATGACCACACCTGAGCTATGTGAGCTCAAGTTGGAGATTGAGGGCCTTCTTGAAAAGGCCTAATATATACGAGTGTATCCCCTTGGGGTGCAATAACAATGATTTTTGTGAAGAAGAAGGATGGATCCTTGCATTTGTGTGTGGAATATCATCAACTAAACAAAGTAACAATCAAGAATCATTACCCCCTTCCTCGCATTGATGATTTTTTTAATCAAATGAAGGGGCCACTATATTTTCTAAGATAGATCTAAAGTCAGGTTACCATCAGCTGAGGATCGTAGAGGCAGATATCCACAAGTTAGCTTTCCGCACGAGATATGGTCACTATGAGTTCATAGTTGTTTCATTCGGTCTTATGAACACCCCTGCATGTTCATGAGTTTGATGAACAGGGTGTTCAGGACCTTGTTAGATCATTTTGTACTGATGTTCCTTTTGAAATCTTGATCTTCTCACGTATGCATGAGGAACACAAGGAGGAACTTCATCAGGTTTTGAAGTGTCTTCGTGAGTAACATCTTTATGGGAACCTAGAGAAGTGTGTGTTCTTTCAGTCAAAGGTGTAGTATTTGGGTCACATCATTTCTAGGGAAGGTATCATAGTCAATCCTTCCAATATTAGAGACATTATGGATTGGCTAGCACCCACTAGTGTGACCGAGGTGTGCACAGTTTCATGGGGTTAGCAGGATACTATAGGAGATTTGTTCAGGACTTCTCTTTAGTTGCACACCCCATCACTTCCCTTCAACGAAAAGGGAAGAAGTTCATCTAGTCAAATAGATGTGAGAAAGGCCTTTAGGACACTAAAGGAATGCCTTATGACAACACCTATTCTTGCAGTGCTAGACCCTCAGGGTGAGTTCTTCATTTACACGAATGCTTCTTTGGTAGGCTTAGGAGGTGTGTTGATGTAAGAGGGTTGTGTTGTATCTTTTAAGTCTTGAAAAATCAAGGATTATGAGGTCAATTATCCAACTCATGACCTTTATCTTACAAATATTTTTCATGCCTTGGTTCGATGGAGACACTTTCTTCTTGGCCATAGATTCATTCTCGTGGACTAATCATTTGATTCTTCGTCATGTCTTCATGCAACCTAATCTGAACGCTTGTCAGTGGCGTTGGATGGAGTTACTTTGTGAGAATGTCATGTAGAAAGAGCATGTGAAGGGGAAGGAGAATGTGGTTGCAGAGACACCCTGAGTACATAGAGACATGTGGCTATTTCTACCTTAGTGAGTACAGATTTGTAGAGAAGGATCTTGCAGCGTGAGCTTCCTCACGATAGTTTCTAACTTGTAGCCAAATCGAGAGATTGAGTCTTAGAGATCCCTTGAGGGGAAGTTTGATGGATTATCATTAGAGGTAGATGGTCTTCTTAGATACAAAGGTCGGATATATGTTCCTAGAGATGGAGGCTTGAGAAAAGATATCTTTATAGAGGCTCATCGTGCACCTTATTCATCCCATCCATGGGTGAAGAATATGCATGCACTTTGAGACAAATTTATCATTGGAGAGGTCTTTGGTGGGATGTAGCTCAGTTTGTGTCATGTTGTTTAGAGTGTCGAGGGTGAATGTCGAGCATCAACATCTAGGCTGGCCTTCTCTACCCGCATGCCATGCATACCGAAGTGGAAATGGGAAAACATTTCCATGGATTTCATCAGAGGGCTACCGATGTTGAGATATCACCATGACACCATCATGGTCATGTTGGGTTTCATATTTTCACTTGAATGAAACTAAAATCAAGGGACAAGCAAGTCCCTCCTCTTTAATGGGAGAGGTTCCCTTATTGAAAGAAGGGGTAAAACCTATGTACGAATACACAATATTTCATTGAATGGTGGTTTCCGATATCTTGAAATGTGTTTTATGCCTAGAAATTATCAATACATGAGGATAAAATACATTGAAGAGAGGAGGGAGGTAGAAGAAGACAAGACTTTCAAGGAAAAAAAGATCACAAAGAAAACCCCTATATGTATTGAGAAAATGAGATATAGAGTAGAATCATTCACGTTTATAACGGAAAAATCCACGACTCAAATTTCTTGAGATTGTATAAACTAGAACACAAAGTTTCTAAGCATGCAAGGATTAAATGATTTATAGATCAGAGCAAGAAGGAAAGAGAAATTAGAAGAAAAAGGAGAAAATCTTTGTATTGATTTCTTCCAATAAGATATTACAGCTTAAAGAAATATCAAAATTTCAACCTATACAATGGCTTAGAAAGCCCATGATATAGCTCGCAAGAGATGGTTACAACTTCCTCGAGCAAGCAAGAAACAATTACAAATTATTCTAATCATCCACGCCCTTTCCAATTCTTGATTTGTAAAGAAATGTTAATGGTGGAAAAAATAGGTTTTTTAAATATACAATCATTACATTATTTCACCAGTTTAAACATGGGCCATTCGATTTACTTTTACAACTTTAAATTTGGGCCACCCACATGGAAGAAATTGATTGAAGTGGGCCTGTGAATGCCATTTGCATTTTTTTCCTTTGAAGCTGTGCTAGGCTGACAAATGGAGAGCTCTACCAGTTCCTTTATACTTAGCTGATTCAGGCCTATTTCCTGCTTGAGCTATGTTGACCCCTAGACACGTGGAGAGCTGGTGCTCATTTGAGTTTCTGTTTTGGAAGTGCCTCCTAAAATTACATCAAGATGACACGTGTTTCCTTCTGCCAGTCTTGGAGTTGTCAACGGCCAACTCTGTCTCCCCATTAACTTTAATAACATGACGAGTGGGCACTACTTAGAGAATGAACCTTTGATTTTAATTCTCGAAATGGCACCGTTAAGACACATGAAGATTTCCACCAACCCGCCCATACTTAGTCGGTTTTAACGATCGAATCTTTCTCTTTTTGGACCTAGAACACGTGGAGGACTCGCGCATGTTTGATAATTGCCCCATCTTTGACTCTTGAAGCTGCGCCGATGAGGCACATGGCGTCATCCACCGAAAATTCCATACTTATCCGATTTTAGCATGTTTTACCTTCATTTGAACTTGAGACATGCAGAAAGTCTATGCTTATTTCAGGACTATCCCTTAGACCCTGCCCCTAAAGTTACGTTGTTTGGATGTGTGGAGGATTCTACTAATGCTTGAAACATGGCCAAATTTCATCCAATCAGAGATGCCCACGTACTACCCATGGATTCTAGGGAAAAAAATAATGGGGAAGATATGCCTGTCATTCCCGACTATGGGAAGAAAAATAAAAAGAAGGAAATAAACTTCACCATTACACCCGACTTTCAAATTTTTCTCCATGAATGGGAAAACTGCAAACAATTCTAGGCTTGACATGATCCAATACTCCAAGGAATAGACTCAAAATTTCAAAACTTGACTTCAAAAGAGGGGAATTTTGAGGGAAACAATAGTTGGATCTTTTCTGGGGATGACTTGGCTTGGAACAAAGACACAAGGCAAGATCAAGAATTGTAGATAACTTTGGGAAAGAGGACCAGTTCCTTATCCATTAGGAAAAGGATTCAAAAGAAAAACCAATACAAGGAAACACACACAAGATGGGAAAATAAACAAAACAAACCAAAAGGGAAGAACAGAAACAAAACACAAAGGAATGACCCAAAACCAAAACACCATGCACAGATATACGTAAGAAGGAATGCCTAGTCACCTAGAACTTGAACAACTTCGATACTACCCATTATAAGGAAGTGGAGAGAGAACCATCCATGTAATCTAGATAAAAATAATTATCTCCAAGAAAATGTCCGATTCTAAAAGGACCAATCCAAAAGAATCAAACTTACCATGACTTCCTCATGGCTCATATCTTTTGTCCCAAAGCAAGAGACAATGTCTCCCACTTGGAAAAATCTAGGTTTGGCTTTCTTTTCAAATAAAGCCTTCACTTTCAACCGATGAGCTGCTATCATGTCAACCACTTGCAAACCGCCTTCATCAATATTCTAAAGGTAAAAATTCTCTTGTCCAAAGAGCTACTAAAACTTGAATCGTCAATGGTTTTCATCAAATGTAAGGCTAAAAATTCCACTATGACTGGAAGTTGAGCTTCCACACCATAAACCATTTGGAAAGGAGACATTCCAATTGCTCTCTTGGGTGTAATTCTATTAGCCCAAAGTGCATCATTTAGCTTCTTATGCCAATTCATCTGAGAATCATTTACAAGCTTTCTAACTATGTCCACCAAGTTATTGTTTGTGTCCATTCCCTTAGGGGTAGTAATCTGAAGAATGAGCAAGTGAGATCCCATACCCATAGCAGAATTACATCATCTCAGCATAAGAAAAATTGGAAGCATTGTCAGTCACAATTTTTTTGGGGTCCCAAACCTGATCAATCCGTTCTCCTTAATGAAGTTGAAAACTACCTTGGAAGTAGTTCTCTTGACTAGGATGGCTTCCACCCACTTGGTGAAGTAATCTGTGGCAATCAACACATGGGTATGTCCAGCACTAGAAGGCGGGTTAATAGTTCCAATGAAATTCAATCTCCACTGTTGAAAGGGCTCATCAATCAATACTAGCTTTAGTGGCAAAGCAACCAACTTAGGTCTTCCAACAAATGTTTGGCATGCTTCACATTTACCAACCCATTTTGATGAATCTCTAAATAGAGAGGGCCAATAATAACCAAAGCACAAATTATTTTATGAGTCACATAAGAGAGGAGAAATGAACTCCACAAGTTTGGTCATGAAAAGTAGAGAACAACTTCTTTTATTGCTCCTTGTCTACACACTTCAAAAACCTTCCATCTATGCCTCGTTTGAGAAAAGCATTCTCCCATAGCACATATTGTGCAAACCTTAGTTTGATAGCTCTCTTATCTTTGGCACTCAAGTGAGATGGACACTCTCCATAGGTCAAAAAGTGAGCAATGTTAGCATACCATACATCTGTCGAGCTGAGGAACAAGAACAACAGGGACATCAACTCCATGTTTGGACAACTCTTTGGCATCTCCTTCAGCAATGAGTTCACACAGTCCTTACCCCAAATCATCTTTGTTGGCCTGATATCTAGATCATACTCTTGCCCCTTTACTACCCAATTACCTCTCTTGGTCTAGAATTCTTGTTGAGTAAGAATGGATTTGATTGTTGTAGATCGACACCAACACCACAGAATGAGAATTAAGGATGTAAAACCTAAAATTCTTGATAGCTTTGAAAACTACAAAAACATGTTTCTCCATCATGGTGTACTTCATGTCATGAGTTTTCAAGACATAACTCATGACTTCAATTGGGAGCTCATGATCTTCAAAGATTCTTTTGGGCTAACATAGTAACTAGGGTATTTTCAAAGTGACATAACAATAGATAATGAAATCTTTGCTAAATTCGGGGCACACAAAAGATTGGAGTCTTTGCAATAGCATGTTTAATGTCCTCAAATTATTTCTTCCCTTTAGAGAACCAACAAAAGTTTTCTTCCCTTGCATCATGCAAGCAATGCTCATAGTAAGTTCTACAAAATTGGGAATGAATCTCCATAGGAAATTGATCTTACCAAAGAAAGAATGAACACCTTTCTTACTTGATGGGAGAGGAATTTTTTGGATGGCTTGAACTCTCTCTGGATCAATCTTGATCCCTTCCTTTGAAACAATGTGTCCCAACAACTTTCCTTATGTGACACAAAACATAGACTTATTAGGGTTTAAAGAAATTCCATGCTCTCTACACTTCTGCAATATTATTTCAAAGTGTTGGAAGTGATATTTTCTTGCTTTAGAAAACACTTTCAAGTCATCTAAATACACAACAATGCATTTCCCTTTCAAACTACCAAAATCCAAATCCATGGCCCTCTAGAAAGTAGCACCAGCATTGATGAGACCAAATGGCATCCTCTTATATGCAAAGGTGCCCCAAGGAGTAGTAAAGGCAATATTATGTTGATCTATAGTATTCACCTCTACTTGATTCTACTATGAGAATTCATCTAACATAGATAGCATCTCTGATCCTGTGAAAACTTGTAATACTTGGTCCATCATGGGGAGATGGTAGTTGTTCTTCAAAGAACCCTGATTTAGATTTATGAAGTCCACACAGATTCGGATCTCACCATTCTTCTTCCTAACATGCACTATATTGGCAATCCACATTGAATGGTGGATGGGGAAGATGATCCTATCCTTCAAAAGATTTTGTATTTCTTGGAAAATTATATCAGCAATCTTTGGATTATATTGCCTTTGCTTCATGTTTGAAGGGTTTGATCCTGTGATTAAGAGGAATGAAATGTTGCATTTCTTTAGGCTAAAAAGCATTAAGATCATCATAAGAGTAAGCCAAAACATCAACATACCCCTTCAACAAATTCACCACCTTATTTTTCTCTTCATGAGTGCAACATTTTCCAATATTGACCATTTTGGGATCATCAAAACTCCCAATATTCACTTTCTCAGTCTCGTGAAATTTTTGAGGTCCTTGGGAAACTTTAGACTTCATATATATATCATGTTTATCAAAAAGATCCTCCAAACTCACCAGCCCTTTAGAAATTTTGTTTGCTTTCAGTTTGATGCATCCATCTTGATCCATCTCTTCTTTGACACCCTCTTCATTTGATGATACATACTCTCTAGGAAGATTGTCACTTTCTTCAAAGTACAGCTTGGTTAAAGTTGTCTCGAGCTTCAAGAAAGAAATAAAATGCTAGTCATCATTAAAAACTTGCTAATTATTTGCATTGTCAGGCACACTAGGTCTATGGATCAGCTCAATGGTGAATTTCTCCCGAGGAAAATTGGGATGAAGAATCAACAAGGACCCCAAAACAGCAAGAGATTCAGCCCTAGTGTTTCTTTCTCTCGGCACAACTTCAATGGAAAAAGCATCAAGGAATTCAATGGAATCATAGACCAGATTCCTATAGTGTTTCAACCTTATGTTCTTTACCTAGTAAAGGTCTCTAACTTGTTTTACAATTAGCTCGGCATCTCCACGAGCAAGAATTTTCTTCACTCCCATTTCCTTCACCATGCTCACCCCAAGAATAAGGGCCTCATACTCGAAAGTATTGTTGGTATTTTCAAACTAAAATTTGAAGGAGAAAGAATGAACCTTACCCCTAGGAGAAATGAGCACTACACCAGCTCTAAAACTAGCTGAAGAGAAGCTTCCATCAAACTCAAAATTCCACACACCATTTGGATCAAGCAACACTCCCTTTGGTAGACTTGTCTCCTCTTGTGACACGATCATGTAGTTCCCATGCCCAATTTCTTCATACGATTTATGTTTTAGTATCATCTGTCTTTTGCACAATATACTTGCTTGCTTCTCAGAAGCATCTTCCTCATCTTCCCATTGACAAGGATCAACGCATGTGACCAATCCATTTGGATCTCACCTCCAATATCTTTGCAAAAGTTCCTACTTAGCAACATGCCATAGGAAGGAGGTATATCAACAACCAAGATGGTAGCCAAGACCTTCTTTGGTAAAGCAGAAAAAGCTACTTATGCATCCTTGATTTTCCCAACCAAAGGCACTTCTCTACTTTCCATGGAATAACAAGATCCATAAGTGCGGGTTATGGTTAGACCCAAAACATGCGCCACTTTTGCAAGCATTACATTATCAGATGCACCAGAATCAATGACATAATTGCTAAGCTTGTGGCCAACTATGAGGAGAGTCACATAGAAGGGTTTGATCTTCTCATTGGGTGAAGTGACTATAGCCATAAGGCTGGGTTGAGGTGGAGAAGGCCTTTAGAATAATGGGATGGGGTTTTATATTTAGAATTTACAAAGTTAACCATTTTTGGAAAAGGCTTTAGGATGGGTTTGATAGAACTCTACCTCTGAAATCTGAATCTTGGTCCTTTTAATATGGTCTATAATGTCAAAAGATCCAGATGTGGATGGGGAATCACTACTAGGAGTAGGATGAGATTTTGATCTATCAGCTTTATCATTTGTTGGAAAAGAATTCTAAAAAATAAAAGTAGAGGAAGAAGGACTAGCAGAGCTTACCTTTCAGGTGGAAGTAGTAGGAATAGGAGCTCCTCTTCTTGTAATCACCGGCATGGTGATGGGGTACTCCTTTGATATTTTGAAGGTCGCACCAATTTTTCCTTTTGTTAGTCTCGCTCTTGGGTCATAATAGCATATGACTCACTTTGTTCATCTCAGCCACTACTTTATCATAGTCATATTCATCATCCACACCTTTAGTGGTGAGGAAATGAACTCAAGAACCACGAGGCTCCTCTATTTCTTCATAAGATTACTCTTCTTGTTTATCATACAACCCATTTTCTTCATCATCATCAGGCTCAAGAACCTCACAAGTACCATTGATAGGCACCTCGAAGAGTGGACCTTCAATGGCCAACCTGGTTTGAGAAGAGGGCAAGCAATTCCTAGGCTGAATTTTCTTCCTTGGAACATCTTGATATGGAGCATGCATAGCCAATTGCTTCTTGATGGTAATGAGGTCATTAGCCAACTTTTGCACTAACTGATCTACATTACCTTAGGAGGAGAGGAAGAAGAAGATGCTTTGGATTTTAAAGACTCCCTTTTCAGCTTTCCAGACATGATCAAGTCATCTTCCATACCGATGTACCCAATCTCCGATCAACATCCAAAGTTGCAATATTTTCTCTCCTCAAGGCATAGCTTACTTCTAGCAATTGAGCATTCAAGAAGAAACACTTCTGAATCTGATCAACAGGCCTAGTATCTAGTGGAATCTTGTTAACCAACTTGTTGAATTTGCCCAAAAATCTCTCATAGGCTCATGTGGCTCCTTCTTGATTTGAGAAATATGAGCTAGCAAAGCATGCACATCCTCAACAGGTTTGAAACACTACTCAAATTCAGTCCTCATGGTAGTCCAATCAATGATGGTCCCAGCAGGAAGATGGTAAAACCAATCAGAGCATTGCCTTGTAGGGGTTTCCATAAAAACCTCAAAGAGACATCCTCATGTTCAACTCCAAGGACCCCACATGCAATAATGAAGGCTACAATGTGTTCATCAAGGTGTACTTTTCCATCACCTATGAATTTGGAATAATTCTTCCTGTTACCTCTAGGTAACTCATGCAATTGTTGAGGAAGAGCCAGAGGCCCAACTCTTTGTCCCAAAGGACAAGGTGCTGGCATCCTTGGAAATATTGCTTGAAGTGGAACTAAGACACCAATAAGAATTAGGGCACGAAGATTAGGGATAAGTTGTTCTTGAGGAATGCTACTACCAAAAGCTCTGTCTTCAATAGGAGGTGTGCTTATGGAATGAGCTCCTCTATTTCTTCTTGTTGGAGGAAGTTGAAAACCTTGTTGATCCAAGATTTGAAATTGGGGATCTTTAATTCCAAGATCCCTTCTACCACGAGTGTATCTTAGAGTCATCATATCAAAGAAATGATCAAATTAGTTATTCTTGTAAGAAAGGATTTTTTTTGAATAAATTCCCAAATGAAGTCACCAAAACTGTTGGGTTTCATATTTTCACTTGAATGAAACCACAGTCAGGGGACAAGAAATTCCATCCTCTTTAATGGGAGAAGTTACCTTATTGAAAGCAGAGGCAAAACCTATGTACAAATACACAGCCTTTCATTCAATGGTGGTTTCCCGATATCTTGAAATGTTTTTTATGCCTAGAAAGTTATCAATACATGAGGATAGAATACATTAAAGAGAGGAGGGAGGTAGAAGAAGACAATAGTTTCAGGGAAAAGAGATGGTAGAGAAAACCCCTATATGTATTGAGAAAATGAGATATAGAGTAGAACCATTCACGTTTATAACAGTACACCGTCGTAGACTCAAAGTTCTTGAGATCAGTATAAACTAGAACAAAAATTTCTAAGCATGCAAGGATTAAATGATTCACGAGATCGAGCAAGAATGAAAGATAAAGAAAAAGAAAAAGGGGAAAACCTTTGTATTGATTTCTTCCAATTAGAAATTATAGTTCAAGAAATATCAAAATTCCAACCCTTACAATGTCTTAGAAAGCCCATGATATAGCTCGCAAGATATGATTACAACTTCCTCGAGAAAACAAGAAACAATCACAACTTATTCTAATCATCCACACCCTTTCAATTCTTTATTTGCAAAGAAACATTAATGATAGAAAAAAATAGGTTTTTAAATATACAAATCATTACATTATTTCACCAGCTAAAACATGGGCTGTTCAATTTTATTTTACAACTTTAAATTTGGGCCACCCACGTGGAATAAATTGATTGGAGTGGGCCTCGCGAATGCCTTTTTAATTTTTACCTTTGAAGCATGCGATAGGATGACACGTGGAGATTTCCATTGGTTCCTTTATACTTAGTTGATTCGGGTCTATTTCTTGTTTGACCTATGTTGACCTCTGACACGTGGAGAGTTTGCGCTCATTTGAGTTTTTGTTTTTGAAGCCCCTCCTAAAATTGTGTCGAGGCCGACGCATGTCTCCTTCCACCGCCTTGGAATTTTCAAAGTGACCAACTTTGTCTCCCAATTGACTTTAACGACGTGGCAAGTTGGCGCTACTTGATACTCGACCCTTTGGTTTCACTTCCAAAATGGCACTATTAAAGCATGTGGAGACTTCCGCTAACCCGCCCATACTCACCAATTTAACGATCGGCTCTTTCTCTTTTTGGACTCGGGACACGTGGAGAATTGACACAAGTTTGAGAATTTCCCTAGGCTTTGACTCTTGAAGCTACGTAGATGAGGCACGTGGCATCATCCGCTAAAACTTCCATACTTAGACGATTTTAGCTTGTTTTACCTTCATTTTAAACCCGGGACACGTGTAAATCCCGCCTTATATTAGGAATGTCCCTTAGACCCTTCCCCGGAGTTGTGTCATTTGGACACGTGGAGGCTTTCGCCGATGCTTGAAACATGGCCAAACCTCATCTAATTAGAGATTCACACGTAATACTTGTGGATTCTAGGGAAAAAAATAATGGGGAAGATACGCTTGTCATTCCCGGCTATAGGAAGAAAAATAAAAATAAGGAAAGAGACTTCACCATTACGCCTGACTTACAAATTGTTCTCCATGAATGGGAAAAATGCAAACAATTAGAGGCTCAACGTGATCTAATACTCCAAGGAACATACTCAAAATTTCAAAACTTGACTTCAAAACAGTCACAAAGTGGATAAATTAATGAAAGTGGCTCATTTTTCTCTCGTGAAGGCCACCTATATAGCTAAAATACAAGAATACGGGTATACCTTAATGAGATTGTCAAATTGTATAAGATTCCACAAGATTATTTGTTTGTGACCACTATCCCTTGTACACTTCTCACTTCTGGACTACCATACAACGGGTTCTTGGTATGAGTATCAACTTCAATACAACTTATCATCCAAAGACATATTGATAGATAGAGTGGGTAAATCAGATCTTGGAGGATATGTTATGAATGTATGTCATGGACCAACAATCTAGGTGGGAGGAGTACTTGTATTTGGTATAATTTTCCTACAACAATAGTTTTCAGAGTTAGATTGACATCACTCTTTTCAGAATTGTATGGAAGAGAGTGCAAGACACCTTTGATTTGGGATAGATTGGAGGATAGGGTTTCTATTGGGCTGGTTTTGGTACATGATATGGAGCAGCAGGTTGTCTTAATTCAACAGAGGCTTTAGGAGGCTCAAGATAGGCAAAAAGAAGTATGCAGATCTAAGGATGATAGATCATAGTTTTGAGGTGGGCACGAAGGTGTTTCTCCATGTCAGACCTCATAAGAGTCTTCTCTGTTATGGAAAATTCTCTAAGTTAGCTTTGACATTTGTGGGTCCCTTCGAGATCTTGGAGCGTATTGGTCCCTTGGCCTACCATCTAGCATTTCCACCCAGCTTGTCTCGCATGCACGATGTTTTTCATGTATCTATACTTAGGAGATATATTACAGATCCATCTCATGTTTTGGATTAGACCGCATTACAGTGCAAGAAGCAGGAAGGTGTCAGTGGAGCCTATGAAAATCATAGAGCATAGGACCTCGGGCCTTTGAGGCTGCAAGATTGATCATATGAGGGTCCAAAGTGGGATAGGTATGATGAGACATCAACCACTTGGGAGGATACTACTATTTTGCGAGTTCGGTTTCTCATTAATTCCAAAGTGACTTCTAGGAGGAAGTTGAGTCTAAGGGGAAGGGGATGTAGTGCCCTCTCCTCTTCGACACCGCTCCATCTTGATATTGATACTAATGGACTGATGTTTAGACATTTGATTATGATACATTTATCATTAAATGATATATTGTACTAATATATGGATTAATGACACAACATGTTTTATGATGTTTTGAGTAGAATTTTAATCTTATGGATGTTATGTTTAGAGTTTGAAATATTAATGGATAGGTATAATTGTTAAATGTTGAATGATTAACATTGATTTTATATGCATATGTTCTCGATGTTGTTAATATGGCTGAAAGGCTAGAAAGGTATTTTTTGTGTGCGTGACTTTGCATCACAAACATCTAAGGTGATAGCCACCAACCACTAAGAATGTCGTGTGCTAAATAACGAGGCCAAAATTGACAACTTGTGTTATGTTGTTTAGTGTGTGTTTTGCATGTCTTGTTTGGAATTCTCCCATGGGGGGTGATTTCACATATGTGGCCATGGGGTGAATTGTGTCCCTTTCTTTAATTTTTGTATGTGTTTATTTATATTTTGTGTATTTAAATTGGGAAAATTTGTCACTTTATTAGCATGTGTAAATGTGTGCTTATTAGACTTAACCCTTCTTGTTTAGTTTAACCAGAGTAGAGATGTGACTAATAGTGATGATGAAATCTTCTAGTTCTTATGTAAGTAGCATTTATGTTGATTTGGGAGTTTTTACTCCACTCCAACTTCTAAATTTGCATTTTGACTTGGGGCACTTTTGGAGACTTGTGGGACAAACAAGACTTGTCCCATGCCTCTTAAATTGACCCAAAACTTTACCCCTCGCCTCGTGCTTAATTTTGACTTCTTTGTCCATTTTTGAGTGTAAGAGAAGGAAAATAATTGAACTTTCCTTCTAATCCAATTTATTATGTCCCTTTAAAGCATGGTGTGCAAGTTTGAGTCATATGGGTTGTCATAGTCCTTGCTTGTGCATTGATGTTTCTTGGTCGTGGTGTGTTTGACTTGAGTGTGGGGATGGGGGATGATGAAGTGGCATCCTACATGGAGCCACCTCATCATTGTCACTTCCCATTTCTATTTATTTGTGATTTTTTGTTGGAATGGGGGTTACTTGCTCATTTTTCTTCTTGTGCACTTTTGGATTTTGGGAGCTTTTGGAGTGCTTGGAAATTTCTTGGAAATTACTTGGCTTGGATTTGAAGAGGCTTGTGAAGGTTTTTCTTGGATCTTAATGGAGAGGTAGGCTCTCCACCCTTTTATTATTATGTTATTTTGTTTGTTGTAAGCAATGTTGTGCATGTTAAAAGTATTTTTGTCTTGTGATGGTGTTTGTGTGGGTTGGTTGAGTAGTTGGCCTTAGTTGGGTGTGTGAGAAGGGCTTATGGGACCATTGGGGAGGGAAAAGGGAGTTTATGTGAGGCATGAAAATTGGTGGGAGTGTGAATGGGAGTCTTACCTATGGGGAGAGAAAAGGGATTCATGGATTTGTTGCTTGTTGCAAGGGAGAGATAAGGATTTGTGTGATTATTTTGTGCACTTGGAGGCTTAGGGTAAGACTCTCACTTCACTTGGGAGGCATAAGGAGTTGGTATCCCAAAACCCTTGCTCTATTTGGTTTGTTCCTTGAAATTTTTGTGGTTGTGAATTTGTAATCTTGTGATGTATGTTGTCATGTTTGAGTTGATTGTCGTGTATGTGTTTGTTGTGAAGCCAACTTGTTCAAGTTTTGTTTGTTTCTCAATGCTCCTCATGGTTCCTCGGTTAGAGCTCAGGGGTAATTAAGGGAATGGATTCTTCCCTTAATGCATTTAAGGTTTGGCAGAGAGAATTTCCTACTCCCATTTCTTGTTTTATGATTCCTTGTAAGGTTAAAGAAATCCAAAGTCGGAGCTACCTTTGTGGAGAAGACATACTCTTTGAAGACTTATAAAATTGTCTTTGTTGATAGCCTTGTTGTAATTTATTCATAGTTATATTTCCGACTTGTGTGAGGGATTGAAATTTTGTAAGTTGTAAGTTGTGGTAAAATTGTTGTATTACTTGGAAATCAGTTGGTCTTGTAAACTATTTCAAGAGTATTGCATGAGAATGTGTATTTTAAGATATATGAGCATTGTGAAGGGGATTTACCAATTTATTACCTTGTTTTGAAGAAGTAAAAAAAAGGTGTGAAATAAATAATATGGGCATATATCTCTCTCTTTATTTTAAATTGTTCCATTACTAAAAAAATGTGGTATGGGTTATTTTAGAATAAATGCCAATCTTGATAAATTTTGTTTGTTTATGAGATGGTTGTTATTTTAAATGTTGAAGGAATAAAGGAAATAATTACTCGTATTCTATTGAATGAAGGATATGTAGAAAGAATCACAATATAGATGTATTTTAGTAAAGTATAAGGAAAGGAAGAAATTGATGGAAATCCTTAAAATGGAAAAGGAAAATATATATCACATCCTTGCAAATTACTTAGAAATGATTTAGTAATGTTATTAGTTCAATTATCATGCTCCTTCGAGCAATTAGAAATGCATCTTATTATTCTTGCTTTGCTTGCTATACACTAAATTGACTTGTTTTGATCATTTAATTAAATCAAATAATAAGAATATCCATATTCATTATAATCAAAATATATCTCATTATAAGAAATTACATTGTATTTCCCCAAAACAATTCTAAGTTGTTTTTGTTACGGTTAGTGCCAATTAATATGTGTGGCCTATGCAGTTTTAATCCACATTTATTTTTAATATAAAAGGTATAAACTCATATATATGTGTGTGTATTTCTCTGTGTAAATATTGGTATAATTACTTTCTTAAATTAAATTTATTTTTAGGTTATGTATTTTGTTGAAATATTGTATATAAATATATTTACACACACACACACACACACACACAAAGAGAGAGAGAGAGAGAGAGAGAGAGAGAGAGAGAGAGAGAGAGAGAGAGATTAAATACATTAATATTGGAAGTATGTACATACATGTATGTACATTGAAAATGTGAGATTTAAAAAATAAAGAAATGGAATATATTACAAAATGTAGACCTTTTGAACAAAGGTAAAATAACTAAAATGTGTATTCTTGTAATCATGCTTACAATAAAATGAGAAATTATAAACCCTTGTAAAATGGTAGAATAGAAAAATAAAAAGAAAATAATATGGATTTGGGATGTGTATATACATCCCCAATCTTGCGACCTTTCAATCTATGGCTTCCTCCTCTCCCATATCTTTCCTTAACCTGCAAAACCAAGAAATGAGAGAACCGACAAAAAGAATAGAACAATAGATTTCCTTAAGGATTTTTAGGTTTTATTTGAGATCCTTCCCATCCAATGGTCCATATTGGTTCTATCCAGGGCCAAGATTGTCCCCTACAAAACTTAGGCGGGGTTAGGTGAAATTATCATTTGATCACATAGGCCTCCTTTTTTAATGGGGCCACTTGTGTGGGTTGTAAGTTAATTAAATTATTTGGTTTTTTCTTTATATTATGTTTTAGTAGCTCCTTTCCCTCAAATGTATAGACATCATTGATAAATTAGATTTGAATTTAATATTTTTTAAATGGGATAACTTTTAGACCTTGGACTTTAATTAATAAATTATTGCTTGACCTTGGAAACCAATGTATTAAATTAATTCAAGATTAATCGAAGGAGACATTTTTGACCCAACCATATAGTTAATCAATTCTTTTATCCAAATTTATTATTTATTCAATTTTTTGATGATTGGTTATTAACTAAGGGTTTAGCTAAATGTTGCTTTCATCATTTAAAAAACATTATTCCATAATTTTTCTAGTATAATGTATGTTGGTGTTGGGTTTCGCTTGCTAAACGTTTTTGTGGCATTACAACAATCCTCCCTTCTCCTTTACAATGAATGATAGAAAACAAAATCCATCGAAGGTTAGGCTTTCCAATCATTAATACTATATGGATATTACCTTTAAAATGAAGACTTAGTGAGCTAGAAATAGGCCTTTTGAAGTCATGTCTTTCTCAACGATCCATACTGCGAGTAGAAGAAACCATAAATGTGAAAAAATAAGGTCCTCGGGCATTAACTCCAACCAAAGTGCAACCCATGAGCTCTATAAAATGTCGTCAAAAATGTGTAAGATCATCTACGGTCAGATTTCCATAATACCCCAAATGGCCACAAAGGAAATGGCGAGGCATGCCCAAAACAACAAGCTTAGCAACAAACATGGCAGCTACACCATTTCAAAACCAGAACCAACCTCTCAAATAAGAAGACTAAAGGAAATAGCAGTGTATTTAGACATTTTTGTTCATCCCCTTCAGATTTTCCTCCCTCGATTTCTATTTTGTATGTGACTATAGGAGGAAGGGCTTTGGATTTATACTTTACTAATCGTTTTTGTCTGAAAGTTTCTAAGCCTTTTCAACAAACCATTTTGTGCATATCCTATGGTCAAAGCTATCCACAAACCACACATTCTTTTTAGAGATATTTTTCTAACACACTTGAACTGCCTAGTCTATGCTTCCTCATTTTGCAAACATGACAGCTAGAGGATTTGCGACTACAACATTTGACAAAAATCCTCCATATTTTTTACTTTGTTGACACCCAAACCCTGCTCTAGAGATCACATTTTTACACAAGATGGGAGGATGTTGGAAAAGGTAAATTTATCCGGTTGGAGACCTGTTAATTACATAGGTGAAATGGTGAGATTGTCGTGTGAGGAAACCATGTCTTCTCGTGGACTATAGAAATTGTATTCCATGAGAAGCTATCTCTTCTTTCATTTAGTCATACATTGTGATAGCATCAATGTCAATGCCATCCATTGCTAATATCTAGCCACACTAACCTAACTCGACACCAATTTTATTTTCCTACACACTAGCCTACATTAGTTCACATGGGATCCATGATTTCCTCCCACCAGGTCCCACTTACTCCTCCACTTGCCCACCCCATACTTGGCATTTTAAATTATCATTATTATTTTTATTTATTTTTATTTTCTGTTGTTTTTTTCGTTGGAAACTACATTTCCCTCCCCTTATAAGAGCATCATCCTCGATGCGACACAAGGAAAAGATTAGAAGAGGTACTCCTAAGCAAGGAGGAGATAATCAACATCCTACGTCACCAATGAAAGATACTTGTTGGTAAAGCAAGACCACAAAGAAGAAGGAAAGTTTTGACAATTCTTAAACTTTTAATGTTTTGTGAAGATTGGTAGTTCTCTTTTACATTGTTACTTAGTCTTCCTTTAACAATATTTATCAATCTCAAACTCTTAATATTTCATTGTTTTAAGATTTTAGTTCATTTATCTTTGTGGGTGCTTGAATAGAAGCTGACATCACAATACCACATTAGGGCCAAACACAACACTAATGGTCCTCAGGACATATTGCTACATACTTTTATGACTGGATCACATCTCGAGAAATTAACAAAACCACAAAAACAACATACATAGCCCCCACACATGCTCCCGATACAAAAATTCTTGTAACATAAGAAGAATATAACAACATGGAATTCCCAACAGGTACACATACAAAGGTTTCACAAAACTCTAGACCATAATTGTAGGTACATAGTTTCAAGATGGAAACAACATCACAAGACATAAACAAGAATATCAAGAGTACACATAACTCAACCAACTCCATACACCTCTTGAAGCATCACAAACAACTCCATATACCTCCTAAATCATCAATCACACCCACACAAATCTCTTATGCCTCCCTCAAGTCTCTTATGTCTCCCTCAAGTATCTTATGCCTCCCTCAAGTCTCTTATGCCTCCATTAAGTAATAAAATAAAGATAATTTTTCCTTTTCGCTCCCTAAAAGAGGTCAATCACCCTATGGCCCTAGGTGCATAGAGTCTAGATACCTCTAACCCAAGTGAAATAATAACTAGTGGTTCTCCTTAGGGCATACCCCCATACAATGAAGTGGGTCCATAGGTTCCACCACTCCATGGTGAATCCCATGACCTTATTCCAACACATTACGACATTAGAACCAACATAACAATCCATTTCAAATGCCAAGTGGCAAAAATATCAAGCCTTGGGCTAGGCTATAAAATTTTTAAACTTGATACGTAAATTTAAAACTAAGAAAATCAAATGGCTAATTATCCATAGTTAGTACAAAAATCCACATGTTAGTGCAACAACCAAATAAATGCCCAAAATATAAGAACATGTTAATCAAGAAAATTGCTAGTTCTTGCAAGAAAAGGAAAAAAATGTTCAATTTATGAATAAAATACATATAGAGAAATAACACATTACAATAACTATGTGGCTTTATACGGCCACCAAAGGGGTACTCAACGAGTTCCTGACACTCGGGCATTAAGCCTCAACCCATAAAATACATATCAAATAATGCAACTTTCATCATCTCTATCTGAATCATCCCTCAACCGCTTCCACAAGGCTCAACATAGTCGTAGATACACTTAGGTTGGATCCATACGATAACCATATAAGGAGGGAGAAAGGAGTACAATTCACCATCTACTGAGCTTAAGGTCTCCACGAAACACACTATGCATGACACCCATTGAGTAAGTTTCATACACACTAAATGAACAAAAGTGGGTTTTCAGCCTATGTAAGACTCCACTTCCTATCTCGTACTCAGCTCAAGTGACTGGTCAACGATACACATCTCCTCACTCTAAACATACACCTTTTACCGATTTCCCTTAGGGTTGGTTAGTGTATGGTCCACAAAAAAAACATAACTACATCACTAACACAATGGTGATTCACACACATTAACCATAACATCTTACACATAGAATATATATAGGGTATAACAAAATCATTAATTTTACTAGTTACGATACATCACATTACCACATACTACACCCAAAGTGCAATCACTATACAATAAGGATCATACACTCACCATATGCCCCTAAATCATCACATGAACCATAAAATATTACACATATTATACTTGTGAGGAACACATTGTCTATCATTAGAACATATAGTCAATTGCAATTACAACATGGTGACACACATGATTCATCACAACATGGTGACAACATCACGATACAATCCAGTTCACTTTACACCAATTTTGTCATGCAACATCAATACACCTTCATATCATAGAATAATAAGAAACTCCAACACTCCATAATCCACAATAACATTATTTTCAAACACACCATGGCAGCACATCACACGTGAACTCCTCATTGAATCCATGAAAAAGAGAGTGAATTCTCTCATAATAAGCACATCAACATGGTAAAAAATACAAACTAAGTGACATGCACAAAATGTGCATTCATAATATCACAATTACAACATTGGTCATATAAAAACATATATCACATTACTCTTCCAATCTCCAAAACCACCATGTAAAACCATCACAACTCCAATCATGTCCCCAGAGGTTTGAGAGCATGAACCTTCACTTCGATACCAAATGTAACGACCAAATTTTAAACACACAAATAAAACAATAAAAATATCACAATAAATGTTTTTTGACTAACATTTATGACTACACAACACCACAAGGGCTCCAAGTAGATAAACTCAAAGAATGCATAAGACACTTACACAAGTCCTCAACTCACATAGACACATGACAACACCATATACATGTCGATTGCACACTTTTCCCAATGAACGGATGCTAGAAATGACACACCCATAATAAAGGGACCCAATGATTGGTAAGCCCATAACACATCATTACCATGATTACATCTTAGTTACGATTAAAATTCCAAGAACATTATTATGCAAGGATAATTTTATCCTTTTTCTACCTATAGATTCTTAAATTCATTTCACATTCAACTTACAGTTTGACCATTTAAGTTGGCTCTTTATCCCTTACGACAATCTCCATAACTTAAATAATTATTTTCCATATTTCAAATTGCATATAAAGTTCCTAATTCTCTCGTTCTTATGTTAATATTATGCTTCTCAAATGTTTATTCAAAGTTTAAATTTTACCCTTGCTACACAAGTGAATATGACGTGATGTCAAGAAAGAAATCTTAGGATTTAAGGGATATTTAGATTCAAGATACCTTTTCTAATAAACATTCTTTGATCACGGTATCTTTATTTCCCTACCATAATCAATATATTTCAATAACTTGTTGAATCCATTCAACATTTTCACATGAAGAAATTTTATTTAGATTTATATATATCTTTTTTTTTCTCAAAGTTTGATCTCACCAGGGAAATTCATATTATTTCTAACAAATGAAAATGTTTAATTGAGTTATAAGGACTCCAAGAGTGACATTATTCCTAACCTCAAATCTCATTTTACTCTTATATGCTTTACTCTTACATCGCACTATGGTCTCATTATTAGCATTGTTTTATAACAATCGTAGACAAAATAACACATACTTTTCACTAATGGATTCACTACTACAAGGAGTGTAATCTAGTATGAGACATCCCATTTCTTTTCTCTTATACATTGTAGTGTTAAATGCATGTTGTAACCAAGACATCCACTTATGTCATTTAAATCCCACCATGAGATCAATCATAGGAATATCACCTACTACCCTTGTTTGGTTTTGGGCCACCCACTAGGGTATAAAGGGAAACTAGGCACATGGGTTAATGAGACCCCTTTTTTTTCTACACTTCTCTTAAGTCAACTTATTTTAAATATAATTGAATTTTCTAAGAGTTATGTACAATTTCCACCTGTAAGTTAACCCCTTAATTAGCCAAGGTTTTGTTTAATTCCAATTGTACCTAAGGATCTACACCCCAACTATATATGAGTTTAAGGTGAGATTACTTATTAATTTTAAACAACATTCATGAAATACCATGTGATATGTTGTTAGTAGCCAAGGTAACATATTTAACTCATAGGAACTAAAGAGATCATGAACAAGAGTTTAAGTCATAGTACAACTATTTAGCTAGCTCCACTTGTGTCATCTGGATCCCACGTGGAATTTATTTGATGATGAAATTAATTTCTTGATATAACTTCGTAAGAATTGGTAGTCCACTAGGATACTAAGGAAGTCTTAGTTCTTCTTACACCAGAAATAGTTTGACCATGTCATTCTTAAACGTCGGGTTTACAATGATGTCGCTAAACATACCGACTATGATGATAACTCAAACTGGGGATATTATTTATTTAAGTTAGAAGGTGTCATTGAGTGTAGAGATTGAATTTTATCCTAAGGTTCGAGTTTCCTATACTAAATAAATTCACGTAAGAAGGGTGGTTATATGCGAGTCTTATACTAGGGTTGAGTGTTTTATTTAGATCTCTTTATTACATTTTTAAGGTAAGAATACAACACACTAATTAATTAATCATCTATTGAACACTGAAATGAACTACAAGATTTTAAATTCAAATTCATTTAGCATACATATCTAACTTTTACAATACAAAATTTGAGGATCAAGATAACACCCATGTGTAGAGAACATTTCCCTTAAACCCTAACATCTAAAATATTACAAAACTTCAATTATAAACCTTTTCATACTTCAAAAATGTTGAAATATCCTCTACAATTTCATTTAACACACACACACACACACACACACACACACACACACACACACACACACACACACACACACACATATATATATCCAACCCTCTTTTTCCCATATGTAAATATGAATCGAAAGGGTACCTTTAGTTACATGCACATTTCCCAAAGAACCCCTAAAACTAACATCTCAATCATATTCCATAATTTCAATAAATAAATTTACTATAAAATAACAATGCATAAAAATTTCTTTTGATTAACATACATAAATTCTAGCAATATACAATGAATCACACCCATGTTATTTCGCCATATTACTTGCATCCTGCTGAAAACTTGTGAGCGTGAAATCAACGATAAATAGGTGGCATGGCATCCACTTAGATATAGCATAATTAACATTTTTAGTTCCCCATTTACATAATAATAATACTAATAATTTGCATTTAAAAGGAGATGGTTATAAACACATTTATTTCATTTCACTTTACTTCACTCCATTTAATCAAGGAGAGAGAACTACTATTGGATCAAAGTTCAATTTCACACAATTCGCATGATAGAGTTTTTGTAACGCAGCTCATTAAAAGCGACCACTTGAGACCCAAGAACAACATAGGTTTAGATAGAAAAATTATGGAATAATTTTTTTAAAAAACGTGACCACTACCAAGCTCAAGTAGTAGTTGTCACAATGAAAGATTTAAAGTCAATTAAAATTTAAAAATGAAAATTTCCCATTGTACCAAACATTAGATCCAAATTACAAAATTAATGAGTATAATTAATCCAAATATAGTTAAATTTATCTTAGGTGTTAATTTAATAAATAATTAAATTAACACTATAGTTAAATATTCCTAAATTAATTTTAGAGGGTTCAAAGGAGCCAAAGTAATTAAATGCGCAAGGTTTTTTTAAATTTTACTAGTCTAAACAATAAACAAGGTTATTATTTACATGGGATAGAAAAAATTCTCTTATTCCATAACGTGACCCCTTAAAAGGTCAATCCATGCTTTAGAGTTAAACATTTAAGTTAAAAGGGGTAATTTCCCACTTCCCCACTCTCGAGACTCATCTTTGCACTTCAACGTGATTTTTCACATAACTAAAGCACTTAAGGTTTCTTGAAAACATTTCCATTAGATAAGAAATTTCTTCTCCTTTCCAATGATATAAATAAGTCCTCCTAACTCCTCATATTTCTTAAGTTACAGGCCGGTGGGCCTTGGGAGGAAATTTTTCCCAAAGGTAGGCCTGTAAGCCTTGGGAAGAAATTTTTCCCAAAAGCGGGGCTGCGAGGCACGGGGAAGACTTTTGCTTGGGAAAGGTTTTAGGCCGGTGGAGCAAGGTGGGTAATTTGGCGCTTTTCACTTTGGAAAAAAAGTGCAACCGCCAATTCCCAGAGATGCCACGTGTCATGCCCCATAATTTCAAGTGGGGAAGCAGACCATCGAGCAAAACTTAGAAATGTTGGCTTTTGTGTTAAAAAGTGTGAAGGTTAAAAAACAACTTGTGCCTCTGCAACACTAAGCAAAGCCAAGTGTCGGTCAAAAGTGACTGCAGGGAAGGCGGGCCAACGGGGAAACGTATGAATTTTTGCCAATATTTTGCCAAAAGTGATAAGGTCTAAAACAATCTACACCTTCGCCGATGCACCGAAGAAGTCACATGTCATACCCACAGTGGCAAGTGGGGAAGTGGACCGGTGGGGAGACTTAAGATTTTATGCCAATTTTTCAAAAAGAAAATTTTGAAGGTGCGAGCCAAAGAAACCCACGAAAGTGTTTTTTTCCAAAGGGAAAAAATCGGGGCTTGCAAGCCATGGGAGAACTTGTGACTTTTTGCATTTTTGAAAAAAGTTCCCTAAGTAATTTTCGGGCCCGTGGATCTGATTTAAAAAAACTTCCCTTTCTTTTTTTTGACAATTATTTTTATTTTTTCTTAAAACCAAACAAAGTAAAAGCTTAAGAAGGCCATAACTTTCATTATGAAGCTCAAATTGGAGAAAATGAGAAATTTTTTGAAAAGGGTTCGAACTCCTATTTGCATAGGAATCTCAAAATCATAATTTTAACAAACTTAGATGGGTGAAATTTTAATAAAATATGTTTCCTCCCATTAAAACGTGAATTAAACTTTTTCAACTGCCAGATTTAATTTGATCCGCCATTCTTCCTTATCGACATGCCAATCCGACATGGAGAATCAAACTTGATAGAAATTAGATGGATTTGCAAGGATTAATTGATCATGGTTGGGATTTCAAATCCTATTTAATTCTCCTTTTTCTGCAAAGGCATTTTTCTGCTTCATACCCGATTAATAAAGATCTAAGTAATTTTTTTAGGAATATAATCATTTTTGGGATGCGTTTTGATCATCCTTAGTTCATTTTAATGTTTCTACTTGTCTTTCATTGTTGTAGATTGTTATGAACATTTTTCTGATGTTTATTGTAGGTTTACAGTGATCTAAAAGAAATCTACGTATTTTAAACTAGAAATTAATCTATTTCATTTGCCATACTTTAAATATTTAAGTTCATTCCATTCTAATTTTACAATGTTTAAATTTCCTTTAATCAATGCATGAAGAGCAAGAATGTAGTTCTATTTTCAAAACGTGTCTTTCAAGTAATACAGAGGAAGGTAATATTTCCTAACACAGACTTTTCCAAATTTTGAAATGAGAGAGTTTGAAAAATTATTTCAATCAATAGATTTCCCAACAGAGAAACTCCATTTTGTATAAAGTAAATCAAATTCTATTAAACTAAAATAATTTCCTTTACAACTTCTTTTTTGTTCACCAAAAAAATTATAAAATAAATCTTTCTCATTCGAATGTAACTTTTACATAAAAAAAAAAGTAACTTTTCACCACAAATAATATTACAATTTCATCCACTTAAAGTGGGAAATTTTTACAATAAGGAACCCAAAGAGGACTGCAAAATTATCTTCATACATAGCTCCAAGAAACAACAACAAGAGAGATCCACCAGATTTCATTTGGTCACAACAAAGAAAAGGGGGAGAGGCAACACTCTCCACCCACCAGGGAATTCCAATAAAGAGGAGAAGCCATCCTCCTCATTGGCCCCTGAGCCCAAACCACATTACTGGTAGGAAATGGATTTAACCCATGGAAACAAGACAAGCTTCCACAACACAACAATTTTCACAATCATAACACAATCCAAAATAAAATGTAATTCTGATCACAAGAAGGACAATAACAAAATATACAAAGCCTCGGCACACAAAGGCCAAAAGGAAAAGATCTATGGGAGAATCTGATTATACCTCCCAATGGGGAATGAGTGACCACCTTAAAAACCCACTAACATATTCATCTCAAACCCCTACATACTCTTATGCCTCCTCATTCTCTTATGCATCCCCCAAAAGTAAGAAATGCAAGTTATTTCTTGTCGAGGAAGAACACCTAACCCAAACTCCCTCCACAAATAGCTCTTATGCCTCCCCATAATTCTTATACCACCCCACAATTCTTATGTACTTCTGCACAAAATATCCCACTAATCTTCTCCTACACCACACCTAGGAAATCTACCCATCCAACCAACAAACATACCAAACATTCAAAAACATTCACATAAGCACAATACAGAAAAGAATACCCTTTACAAGAGTCAAGCTCCTACCTCTCCATGATAGAGCTTGATCCAAAAGTTCAAGAACAAGCTTCTTCAAATCTAAACAATCCCAAAGAACCAAAAAATCCACAAGAATTCAAAATTCTCTAGCTCTCTCCAATTGCAAGAGCACCAAATCCAAATGAAGTAACCCCCAAAATAGAAAAAGAATTTGAATAAATAGAAAATGGAGAGAGGAGGATGAGGTGGCTCCATGTAGGATGCAACATCACTCATCCTCAACTCCACCTCAGAAGTCAACATCAAACTCCAAGGCACAATTAATGAGTGGGTTAATAAATGACATTTCACCTACACACACAATCAAAGCCCACACTCCTTAAGGAACAAAATTAATTTCATGTAAGAAGGTGCAATAAGAACTTATAGCTTGGCTTCCTAAAAACATAATAATGACTAATTTTTACTCCCCAATCCATAGGTAGCATTGGTATAGCAATTTAAGAGGTGTGGGACAAGTTTAACTTGTCCCACAAGCCTTCAAAATCAGCCCCTAAGGACAAATCCGAATTTCAAAAGGAAAGTGGAGTGTTTCACACTCAAAGTTACTTACACATTACTTACAACACATAATCCAAGAGCCATCAGCTCTAATAAATGCATTCTTTTGACCCATTTTAATTAATTTAACAACATGATTACTCACTAATCTTGACACCAATTAAATAAATAATGAAGGGGAAAATACATCACTAAATAAACACATACTAAAATTAAACAAAGGAACTAATTAAAATAATACACACAACCCCTTGGTCACATTTGAAGGTGATCCCTCCATGGGAATCCCTAATAATAATAAAAACATACACAAATAATAAATACATGTTGCCATGGTGACCCTTGTTGAATTCATCCAGAATTCCAATGTGGTTGGTCTCCAATCCCCCGATGTTTGTTGTGACATATTTACCTACAAAACAAAAATACTTCCTTGACCTCATGGCCACATCAAAAAAATAAAAATAAATATAAAATATAACTCCAAATCATCTATATATATATGAATCAAAACATCATCCAAGGAAGTAATAATATCATTTACAACTTAATCCATAACCATATGATTAGTTCAATTTTCTAGGTCTACTTAATATGACAAAATATCACATATCTGAAAACATATATATATATATATATATATATATATATATATAAAAACCATGTTCCAACATAAAAACATTAGTATAAAATGTCTCCAATTCCAAATGCACCATATATGAATCAAAATCAACAATAGTCCTTGATCTCTAACATCTAACATCATGCCATATTAAAAGCTACAATAACATCAATAAGTATAATCGATAGTATTATAATCAATAACAAAAAGTGTCGAAGGGAAGTGGGCACTGCATCCCCTTCCCTTAGACTCGACTTCATCACGGAAGTCACTAGAAAAGGTGTGGAAATTGAGCTCGTAACAATGTAGCATGGACTCCCATGTAGCCACGGTCTCATCATATCATCCCATTGCACTCGAACCTATTCAATCTCTCTTCTTCAAAGGCCCGGGTCCTGTGCTCTATAATGTGGATGGAATCCACTATCACTGCCTCCCGATCCTGCGCACCTTGATGAGGTCCAATTTATCACATGAGAAGGGTCTCATGATATATCTCCTAAGTATTGAAACATGAAACACATCATGGATGTGAGACAAGCTATGTGGCAATGCTAGATGGTAGGACAAAGGACCGATACGCTCCAAGATTTCAAAGGGGTGGGCCTATGAATCTAGGAGTTAACTTATAACCTATTCCATAATGGAATGGGATCCTATGTGGCCTAACACAAAGGAAAACCTTCATGCCCACATCAAAACTATGGTTGATCCTATGTTGATCAGTAAACTTCTTCTACCTATCTTGTGCCTCCTACTGGTCTGCATCATCAAACCACCTACTTTTACTCTATGTCCTGCATGATAAAGGTGGCTAGAGAGAAATCATGTCCTATAACTTCTCGCAACTAAGAGGTGTCCTGCACTCTCTACCATATAGTTCTTGGAAAGGATCCATGCCTATCGAACTCTAAAAACTATTATTATAGGAAAGCTCCACCAAGTACAAATACTCCTCCCATCTTGACTGGTGATCCATAACATACATTCTAAGCATGTCCTCTAAGATCTTATTCACCCACTCAGTCTGTCCATCTATCTCAAGGTGATACATTGTGCTGAAATTGATCTTCGTTATGAGAGCATCTTTGCACGGTAGTCCAAAAGTGGGAAGTATATAGAGGATCACGGTCACAAATGATCTTCCACAGAATCCCGTGTAATCTAACAATCTCATCTAGATATACTCGTGCCATTGCACTAGCTATATAGGTGGTCTTCACCAAAGAAAAATGAGCCACTTTTTCAATTTATCCACCATGACCATGATAGCGTCGTGGTGGTATCTCGACATCAATAGCCCAACAATGAAGTCCATGGAAATGGTGTCCCATTTCCATTCAGTATAACATGCGAAAGAGAAGGCCAACTAGATGTTAATGCTCTTCATTCACTTTCGACACTCCAAATAGTGTGACACAAACTGAGCCACATCTATGTGAAGTCCCCTCCAAGATACAACTGTCTCAAAATGACGTGCATCTTCTTCACCCCCGAGATGGGCTGAATAGGGTGCACGATGTGCCTCTATCAAGATGTCCTGCCTCAAGCCTTTGTCCCTAGGAACATAAATCTGGCCTCTATTCCTAAGAAATCCATCTACCTCTAATGAAAAACCATCAAAATTCCCTTGAGGAGTCTCGATACTCAATCTCTTCTCTAGTTGCAATGTAGAAATTGTCATGAGGAAGCTATTTTAGAATCTGCTCCATAAATTTGTGCTCATTGAAGTGGCAATTACTACATGTCTCCCTACTAAGAGCTTCTACAACCACATTTTGCTTCCCTTTCACATGCTCAATCTCCATATCATACTCACAAAGAAACTCCATCTAATGCATGTGACAAGCATTGAGATTGGGCTGCGTGAAGAGGTGGAGAAGACTCAAGTGAATACAGATCCACGAGTGTGAACCTCTAGCTAAGAAGGAAGTTTCTCCATCGAACCAAGGTGTCAAAACTATCGCAAGATAAAGATCATGAGTTGGATAATTGAGCTCATAATCCTTAAGTTTTGCTAGAATCAAAAGAAACTACTCTTCCCTCTTGCATCAACACACCTCCAAATCCTGCCAAAGATGCATCTGTGCATACGAAAAGCTCACCTGCAAATCGCACTTTGCAAGAACAAGTGTTGTCATAAGACATTCCTTCAATTTCCTAAAGGCTTGCTCACATCTATCTGACCAAACAAACTTCTTCCCTTTCCATTGAAGGGAAGTGATGGGGTGCACAACCCAAGAGAATTCCTAAACAAATCTCCTATAATATCCCACCAAGCCCATGAAGCTGTGTTCACCTCTGTCACACTAGTGGGTGTTGGCTAATCTATAATATCTCTAATCTTGGATGGATTGATGGTGATACCTTCTTGAGAAATGATGTGGCCCAAATAATGCACCTCATGTCGAAAGAACACACATTTCTCCGAGGTTCTTGTAAAGTTGTTGCTCATGAAGACACTGAAGAACCTAGCAAAGGTGCCCCTCATGCTCCTCACACGTACATGAGTAAATCAAAATGTCATCAAGGAATATGACCATGAAGTGATCTAAGAATGTCCTCAACACTCCATTCATCAATCTCATAAACACCGCATGAGGGCATTCAATCAAACCCAAAGGCACCATGGTGAACTCGTAGTGGCCATATCTCAAATGGAAGGTGGTCTTATGAATGTTTGCCTTTATAATCCTCAACTAATGATAACCTGACTTAAGTTCTATCTTAGATAAAATTGTGTCCCGTTCATCGATCAAACAAATCATCAATGCGTGGGAGGGGATAACGATTCTTGATCATTACTTTTTTCAGCTAGAGGTAATCAATACACAAATGCAGAGATTTTTCCTTCTTTACAAAATCACCGGTACACCCCAAGGGATATACTAGGATGGATTAGGCCTTTCTCTAGAATTCCCTCAAGATACAACTTGAGCTCGCGAGCTGGGGTATTCATCGATAAGGCTGCTTGTGAGATAGGCTCTGCTCTCGGAACCAGATATATGTGAAAATCTATCTCACGTGGGGTGGTAACCCCTATAGCTCCCACTGGAAAGACATCGAGAAAAATATCTCAAGATGGGATGGTCATTAAGTGATGGTCCACTAAACTCATCCTCGATCGGTCACTAAATGTAACAACATCCATCTAATAACCCCATCTCCCACACCGCTTAAGCTACATGGTGGAGATGGTACAAATGGAAACGGGTTTCCTAACCCCGCTATCACCGACTCAACTCCAAGATCATCTGCACATGATATAATTTTATGGTAATAATCCACCACGGCTCTTTGTGTAGACAACCAATCCATGCCCAAGATGACTCCATACAAAACCAATGGAAGAATACGAAGGTTTGAGGTAGTGGTGAAGGGTCCCAAGTCCACTACAAACTCCTTTAATAAGGAGTCAACAGAGATCTTAGCTCCGAAGCCATCTCAATGTCTCAACTAAGACCACCTTTAATGCCACCATCTTGCATCACTTTACAAAAGATGGTGAAATAAAAGAATCAGAAGAACCAAAATCAAATAGAATGGAGGTAGAAACACCACCAATGCTACCTATCATCTCAATCACGGTACTCTGGTGCTTAGATTTGCGTTCTCGACCCCTGTATAGATCGATGACTGTACCCCATGTCACTAATAGTAGGCTATGAGATCTACGTCTTACCCTTGTTACTAGGGTTTTGTGGGCACTCTCTCCAAAAATGTCTAGCAACACCACAACCATAACAACCGCCGATCCTCTCCCATGAGTAGCATCTCCAACCGATACTCTAGAGGTCTATGTTGTGGATCTCGATGATCTAGATATGGACTGTTGAGGTCTCTGTTGATGAGATCTTACTAACTAAGCTCTCGGTGCACCCTATGTCCTAATGGGACCCCTAGGAGGAGGCCCCATACTCTGCCCCCTCTATGCATCGAATCTCTATGGAGGCCTATACGGTGGGCGGGTCTACTTTTGCTATTGTTATGGCCTAAAGATAAGCGTGTTGAACCCTATCCACCACGAGGAGGATGAGGTGATCCCCTCGACATGTTATCCTGCATCTGCTGATGCGGCTCCGTACTCTGTCTCTAGCTTGTTGTGTCTTCACCCAGGTCTCCTTTGCTATATAGGCCTTCTCAACAACCTCAGCAAATGTCTACGGAAAATGGATACGCACCCCACCTCTAATGTATAGATTCATACCCTTAACGAACTTGTGAATCCATACCTACTCATCCCGCATGTAGTTGAAATACTTTGAGTAAATCTAGAAATAAACTCTTATACCCAACCACAATCATAGATGCTTGTTGGAGGTCATGAAACTTGTCTATCCTCTGCTTGAATGAACCTCAGAGATAAGTACCTACCCTTGAACCACTCCTCAAAGAGTTCCCAAGTAACAAGTATTTGAATCAACAATGAGCTTCGATCTTTAGTCCTCTACCAAACACCTACTCCATCCCTTAGAAGATGGATCACAACACAATATTTTGTGTTACTATTACAAGGGCAGAGCTTGAAGCACTTGCTCAAGCTCACCAACTAGGCCTCTGCTGAAATCCACCTATGTCACCGGAATAATGAGATGGTCACAGGCTTTAAGATCTCCCTAATATGGTCTACGATTATAGTCTAGCGACCCATAGACCTCTCTGCGTGCTCATCCCCAAGCCTAGGGCTTCAAGACCTATCCATGTGTCCTGAAATCCGGTCTCCTTGTTCCCTCTATGGTGACTCTGCTTAGATTGAATCCATGTGGGAGTTCTCTTCTCTATGCTCCTTGTTGTGTCAAGGAGATGCATGAGCCTCAATAGATGGCTCCCTATCATATCTGGATGGTCATCCTCCTATGGACCCTCCGTGTAAAGCAACATTAACATCTGGAGCGTCACGCAAAATATGGGGTAGGATGGCTGCTACAACATGATTTAGTGGTGGTAACTCTAGATCTATATGAAAGGACCCCTCGTCTTGTCTGTGCCTCCTGCACACTCAAGGAAGAGCGAGTTAGTTCATTATTCTAGGTTTTATTCAATTTTTCCATGTTTACTAAAATATGCAATTTCCAAACAAAGTTGTTTTCTAGATTTAAAAGTGTGCTAGGTTTAATATTGTACTAGGTTTAATGTTCATGTCTCAAGTTTTCTAGTGTGCCCAAGGGTCCAAGCTTTGAACCCACGGCTCTGATACCAAGTGTAACACCTAGTAAAAATGACCACTCGAGACCCAAGAACAACCTAGGTTTAGATAAAAAAATTATGGAATAATTTTTTTTTTTGAAAAGCGTGACCACTACCAGGCTTCAAGCAACAGTTGTCACAACAAAGATTCAAAGTCAATTAAAATTTAATAAATGAAAATTTCCCATTGTAATAAACATTAGATCCACATTACAAAATTAATGAGTACAATTAATCCAAATATAGTTAAATTTCTTTTAGGTATTAATTTAATAAATAATTAAATTAACACTATAGTTAAATATTCCTTAATTAATTTTAGAGGGTCAAAGGGGCCAAAGCAATTAAATGCTCAAGGTTTTTTTTTACTAGGTCTAAACAATAACCAAGGTTCTTATTTACATGAGATAGAAAAATATTCTCTTATTCCATAACGTGACCCCTTAAAAAGGTCAACCCATGCTTTAGAGTTAAACATTTAAGTTAAAAAGGGGTAATTTCCCACTTACCAATGGGTAAGTGCACAAAATTGGGGGGCCAAAAAGTGGACAAGGATGTGAGAAAAAGTAAAATGCGCTCACATTTTAGTTTGTTTGGCTTGAATCACCAGAGCATAACGCGTACGTGTTATGTTGAGTATAAACAAAAAAAGAGGCCCGAGCCTCTATCATTTTTCCTCCCTCAAACGTGAGTTTCAGAGCTTGTTTGTGCCCTCACGTTTTTCCATTCAGTTGGATCTCAAGCTCAAAGGATCATTTCTGGATCACTAGGAAGATCTGAATCGATGATGGCACCACGGAGAAGAGGTAAGCACATTTCTTTTCTCAAAATTGCATTGAAATATGATAATTATTGATTAAAATTTGAATTGAGTACATATTTTTTATTGTTATAGTTATAGGTCGAGGGAATCAACCACAACCAAACCTTATTATTCCTGACATCCCTCCCGACACTCCCATAATTTCTCAACATCCCTCGGGTATTCAAGAATATTTAGCAGCCCAAATAGTTGAAAACAAAATTGAAATTGAGGATTTAATCAAAAGTATAAAGGATGCACAATCTACAAATCCCCAATGCGCCTCTCTTGCAAACACATTGGAGGCATTACTTGTTCAAATTGACGTGGAAATGAGGCAAATTGATCGTTGGAAAACTTACAGAGAGGGTTGTAGGGTTTATTATTCCAACAAATTGTCATATGTGGATGTAAAGAAAAAAGAATTTTCAAAAGAACTCATATGTGCCTTATTCACGGACCCCGCACTATTCTTACTATTATGTTGACATGTAAACAATTTCCCATCCATTGGTGTAATAATAATTTGATTAGAAATAATTTTTGGACCGATGGTGGATGGTGTTTGATTTTCCACCTTGTAATAACAGCGAGGTACCACTATACTTGCTGAGGAAACTCTATTGCGATTTTATCCTCAACAAGATCCCAAATTATTTTGATTTACGAGATTTATAGGGCCGAGGAAAAGGATCTACACAGATTGACCAGGTGCATAATGTGCACCTATTTAGCGAGGAAGATTCCCCACATAGAAGCCCCCTCACCTTGAGATTTTCCCTCAGCGATGAAGGAGGCAGTAGAGATTGATACACTCCATGTGCTTGGGGGCTATCTCACGACCCTTGTTCGCCATACGAGGAGATTTACTGAACAGAGATGCTCATTGAGGTACATAGAGTATTCCCTCGGGAGTACTAGCATAAGGCCACATTTTTTCTCATCATGTGGTAGCATATGTTTGGGGCCCAAGGAGGACGATACTTTCATCCGTAATGATTTTGGTGCACCCGAAGTGCTAGGGATGAACACGATAATGTCACTATGTCGAGATGTCCTTTTGAGTGAGACATTTGGATTGCATTCATTAGCGTCACCTTGGCGGAGTAAATTTGTTATGTTTTGTTGTGTGTTACAAAATTTTTGGAGTACACTGATTTACTTATATATGTTAAAGTTTTGAAATAATTATATTTGTACATGTACATGCATTGATATTACAGTGTGTGGGAGGCACATCTTCATCCCAACCACGAGGCAGCGAGCATCATGCATATACATACATTCACGAGAGGTAATTTAGAATGTTAATTATGTAAAATTTTCACATACATGTGTGTGTGTGTGTGTGTGTATATATATATATATATATATATATATATATATATATATATATATATATATATATTTGCATGTGTGTGTGTGTATATTAGTTTTGAAGTCAAATATATGCATGTTCTTGTATGTCCATCTAACTCACATGATATACATGTTTGATAAAGATGTTGACTTCACTAGACACCCCACCATCTGCGGCGACAAGGAGATAAAGGTGTTACCGTTGCAATTTCATATGCGTAGTAACTATTATGTTTGTGGAGCCTATTTTTCATGTTAGAGTGTGGTACACCTTTTATGTGTTACACTCAGGTATTTTTACGGTGGTCCCGCTCACCGGTGAGTGGGTCAGGGGGGTTCGGGGGTGAAGCCCCAAAGCAAATTTTCATGGGTGGTTTATTAACCCATGGGTAATGGGTAACCATTATGGGCTGTTTTTGGGCCCATGGTTTTGGTACCCATTGTTTTGTAAAACCGCCTCTTCGGCTACCCATAGGTTTATGGGACGGTTTTTTTTTGCCCATTGTTTGATACCCATGGTTTTGTAAAACTACTTAAGCGATGAAATGTCTATTTATATGGTCTTATGCATATGATAGAAATACAAGCAAATGTATTCCAGATGTATTTTGAATTTGGGTGTGAATTCTGTAGAGTTTGTTGAGCATAGCTCCAAATAGATCTGGGTATTGTATTGAGAGAGTGGAGGCTTGTAATAAAATCTGAGCAAGTGATTCTTGGTGGATGTAGCCCAAATTGGGTGAACCACGTTAAATCTTGTCTCTCTGTGTTGTGTTATTTATTCTACACTTTTATTTGAGATCTGTAATATTTTCTGCATATTAGTTTCTACTGTTGCGATTTTGTAAGGGATTATTCCACATATTTTATCTCTTATTTCCTAACAATTGGTATCAGAGCCTGGTTTGGTTTTCTGAAGTGTTGAATCACAGGGAAAGTTTTATCTTGAGTGGGAGCTATGGCAGATGATGGAAGATCTAGGGTTGATAAATTCAACGGGTAGAATTTTAGTCTTTGGAAGATGCAAATGGAAGATTATCTTTATTAGAAGGATATTTATACTCTGTTGTATCTAAGAAGGTGAACAAACCTCAGTATGACAGAGATGCGGAATGGGATTTGTTAGATCGGAAGGCACTTGGAACGATCCGGTTGTGTCTTGCATCTTCGGTATTATTTAATGTTTCAAAGGAAAAGACTACAAAATATCTAATGGATGCATTAGGGAAGTTATATGAAAAACCCTCTGCCTCTAACAAGATATTTTTAATGAAAAAATTGTTTAATATGAAGATGTCTGAGAATAGTTCAGTAGCAGATCATTTAAATGATTTCAATACGGTTGTGAATATGCTAGCTTCGGTTATAATAGAATTTTATGAAGAAGTTAGGGCTTTATTAATTATGTGCTCTTTACTTGGAAGTTGGAATAGCCTAGTAATGGTGGTAAACAACTCGGTTCCAAATAACTTGAAGTTGAAGTTTGAGGATGTTGTACGGGTGATTCTAAGCGAGGAAATGCGAAGAAAAAGCTCCGGCGAAACTTCTACTTCAGGGAATGCTTTGATAGTGGAAACTAGAGGGAGACGAAGAATAGAGAAACGTGGAAAATCAAAGATTGGGCAAGATCAAAATCCAAGAGCAAGATTGTATGTTGGGACTGTGGAAAGTTTGGGCATGCAAAGAAGGATTGTTGGGAGCTTTGGGACAAGAAGAAACAACAGGAAGAAAACAAGGAGGCAAATGTGGCATCGGGTAATGTATGTCAGGATGCTTTGATTCTTTCTTTGCATAATATTACTAAATCTTGGGTTTTAGATTCAGGGGCTTCTTTTCATGCTACTCCACATAGGCATTATTTTGTTGATTATGTTCAAGGGGATTTTGGGCATGTTTTTCTTGGTGATGATGAGCCTTGCAATATAGTTGGAAAAGGTTTTGTTTAGGTTAAGATGCAGAATGGGAATACATGGCTATTGAAGGATGTCAGACATGTGCCTACATTAAGGAGAAATTTGATATCAACGGGGCAATTGGGAAGTGATGGTTATACTGTGATATTTATAGCTAACTCTTGGAAGGTTACCAAGGGTGCTCTTGTGGTGGCAAGAGGTAAGAAGGTTGGAACCTTGTATTTAACCACTGATAGTACTAATGATTGTAATCTTATGGCTTGGATGCGAGATCTACAACATTATGGCACTATAGGCTTGGTCATATGATCCATAAGGGCATGAACATCATAAAGAAGAATTTTCCTGGATATATAGAAATAGGTTTGGATTTCTATGAGAATTGCATATATGGGAAACAAAAGTGAGTAAGGTTTCTCAAGGTTGGACCTATGAAGAAAGAGAGTAAGTTAGAGATGGTACATTTTGATGTGTGGGGTCACGGCTCGAATATCATCTCTTGGGGGTGTAAGTTATTATGTTACTTTTATTGATGATGCGATAAGGAAAGTTTAGGTTTATTGTATTAGAAACAAATCTGATGTATTTGACACTTTTGTTAAATGGAAAGCCTTGGTAGAGAATGAAACGAGGTCTTAAGCTAAAATGTCTCGGGCGGATAATGGAGGGAGTATTGTAGCAATGAATTTAATGATTCTATTCTAAGAATGGAATCATGAGGCAAAAGAACACAGTTCCTGAACTCCACAATGCGAGAATGGGGTATCGAAAAGGATGAAGCGAACAATAATGGAGCGTGCTTAGGAGCATGAGGTTACATGCGGGGTGTCTCTTTCTTTACGGGTAGAAGCATTTTCTCCAAAATTTGAGACACTGTGTACTTGATAAATAGAGGACCCTCGAAGTGCCTTGGATGGAGGCATACGAGGAGGCATGGTATGGTAAGAAAGTTGATTATTCATTTCTTAGAGTCTTTGGATGTGAGGTGTTTGTTCATATAGACAAGGATGATAGGACCAAGCTAGAGGCTAAATCGAAAAATGTACTTTCATTGGTTATGGTGGTGATGACTTTGGGTTTAAATGTTGGAGTATTAAGGACAAGAAAATCTTGTGGCTTCGGATGCGAATCTGACATTATGGCACTATAGGCTTGGTCATATGAGCCATAAGGGCATGAACATCATAAAGAAGAATTTTCCTAGATATACAGAAAAAGGTTTGGATTTCTATGAGAATTGCATATATGGGAAACAAAAGCGAGTAAGGTTTCTCAAGGTTGGACCTATGAAGAAGAGAGTAAGATAGAGTTTGGTACATTCGATGTGTGGGGTCCTTAAGCTCAGTATCATCTCTTGGGGTTCAAGTTATTATGTTACTTTTATTGATGATGCAACAAGGAAAGTTTGGGTTGCTTATTGTATTAGAAAAAAATATGATGTATTTGACACTTTTGTTAAATGGAAAGCCTTGGTAGAGAATGAAACGAGGTCTTAAGCTAAAATGTCTCGGGTCGAGATAATGGAGGAGTATTGCAACAATAAATTTAATGATTTATTCTAAGAATGGAATCCATGAGAAAAAGATGGTTCCAGAACTCCACAATGAGATGGGGTATCGAAAAGGATGACAACAGAACAATAATGGAATGTCTTTAGGAGCATGAGGTTACATGTAGGATTGCCTCTTTCTTTTTGGGCGAAACGGTGAGCACAGTTTACATTGTACTTGATAAATAGAGGACCCTCAAGTGCTTGGATTGAGGCATACACGAGGAGGCATGGTATGGTAAGAAAGTTGATTATTCATTTCTTAGAGTCTTTGGATGTGAGGTGTTTGTTCATATAGACAAGGATGATAGGACCAAGCTAGAGGCTAAATCGAAAAATGTACTTTCATTGGTTATGGTGGTGATGACTTTGGGTTTAAATGTTGGAGTATTAAGGACAAGAAAATCTTGTGGCTTGGATGCTACGATACAACATTATGGTACTATAGGCTTGGTCATATGAGCCATAAGGGCATGAACATCATAAAGAAGAATTTTCCATATACACAAAAAGGTTTGGATTTATGTGAGAATTGCATATATGGGAAACAAAAGCGAGTAAGGTTTCTCAAGGTTGGACCTATGAAGAAAGAGAGTAAGTTAGAGCTGGTACATTCTGATGTGTGGGGGTCGGCTCAGGTATCATCTTTTGGGGTTCAAGTTATTATGTTACTTTTATTGATGATGCAACAAGGAAAGTTTAGGTTTATTGTATTAGAAACAAATTTGATGTATTTGACACTTTTGTTAAATGGAAAGCCTTGGTAGAGAATGAAACAGGTCTTAAGCTAAAATGTCTCAAGTCAGATAATGGAGGGGAGTATTGCAGCAATGAATTTAATGATTATTGTTCTAAGAATGGAATCCATAGGCAAAAGATGGTTCCAGGAACTCCACAGCAGAATGGGGTATCGAAAAGGATGAAACAGAACAATAATGGAGCGTCTTTAGGAGCATGACGTTACATGCGGGAGGACGCCTCTTTCTTTTTGGGCGAAGCGGTGAGCATAGGCGTGTGTACTTAATAAATAGAGGACCTTGAAGTGCCTTGGATGGAGGCATACTTGAGGAGGCATGGTATGGTAAGAAAGTTGATTATTCATTTCTTAGAGTCTTTGGATGTGAGGTGTTTGTTCATATAGACAAGGATGATAGGACCAAGCTAGAGGCTAAATCAGAAAAATATACTTTCATTGGTTATGGTGGTGATGACTTTGGGTTTAAATGTTGGAGTATTAAGGACAAGAAAATCATTCGATCTAGGGATGTGGTCTTTAATGAGAAATTCATGTATAAGCAACAGTTGCAGGAAAACAGGGAAGAATCTAAGAAAGAATATGTAGTGGTAGAGGATCTTCTTGATGGGAAAGTGACCCATGAATCAGTTCAAGAACCTACTCAACAGGAACCCCAAACTCCTACAGTCAGGAGGTCTTCTAGGGTAAGAAAAGAACCTAAACATTTTTCTCCTTCTCTTTATTATTTATTACTCACTAATAGTGGAGAGCTAGAGATATTTGATGAAGCAATATAGGTAGATGCCAGTAAGAAGTGGGAGAAAGCCATGGATGAGGAGCATAAGTCTCTCATGGAGAACCATACTTGGGATTTGGTGAAGCTACTGGAAGGCAAAAGAGCATTATAGAACAAGTGGGCGTATAAGAGTTAAAGATGAAGGAGGAAAGAAAAGATATAAGGCTCGGTTGGTGGTCGAGGGTTTGCACGAAACAAGGTATAGACTTTGATGAGATATTTTCTCTGTAGTAAAAATGAATTCTATTAGAATTGTTCTTGGAATAGTGGCAGTAAAGACTTGCACTTAGAACGATTATATGTAAAGACTACATTTCTCCATGGTGATTTGGAGGAGGAACTATATATGCAGCAACCAAAGGGCTATGAGGTCAAAGGTAATGAGGAGATGGTGTGTAAAGCTGAATAAGAGCTTGTATGGCTTGAAACAAGCTCCATGTCAATGGTATAAGAAGTTTGATAGCCTCATGATGGAGTAAGGTTATATTAGATGTCATTCGACCATTGTGTGTATCAAAAGAAATTTGAGGATGGAAGTTATATTATCCTGTGTTTGTATGTTGATGACATGTTGGTTGCGAGTAAAAATATGCGGGAAATAAAAGTACTCAAGAAGCACTAAGTGAATCCTTTGATATGAAGGATTTGGGGCAGCCAGACAAATCCTTGGTATGAGGATAACTCGGGATAGGAAGGAATGGAAGTGACTTTATCTCGGGAAGAGTAAATTAAGAAGGTATTGGATAGGTTTAACATGCGGGATGCTAAAGCAGGTTGGGACTCCTTTGGTGAGGCCATTTTAAGTTATCAAAGGAGCGGTGTCCCAAGATAGAGTAGGAAAGAAACCGGATGTCAGGTACCTTACTCATCGGCGATTGCGATTTGATGTATCTTTATGGTGTGCACTAGGCACTGATATTGCCCATGTAGTGGGAGGCTGTGAGTAGATTTATGAGTGATCCGAGGTAAAGAGCATTGTGGCAAGCGGTAAAGTGGATCCTTCGGTATTTGAGAGGAACCATGGGGATAGTTTTGTGCTATAGTGGATCGACACCACTTACGTGGTTATGTAGATTCGAGACATGGTTGGAGATGTAGAAAGGTAGGAGGAGCATGATAGGTTATATTTATATTGTAGGTGGGACAACGGTGAGCTGGATTTCACGACTACGAGAGGCTGGTGGCTTTGTCGACCACGGAGGCTTAGTATGTTTATGCCAAAAGGCAAGCGAAAGAGATGATTTGGTTCTGACAATTTCTTGAGGAGTTGGGGCATAAGCAGGAGGAATGTAAGCTGCATAGTGATAGTCAGAGTGTTATACACCTAGCTAAGAACTTTGCTTTCCACTCCAAGATGAAGCATATATAGTTGAGATATCACTTCATTAGGACAACTTTGGAGGAAGATAAGTTGAAGTTGGAGAAGATTCATACTAGTCAGAATCCTGCAAACATGATGACCAAGGTAGTCACAAGGGATAAACTAAATCTATGTTCAGCTTTGGTTGGCCTTCACGGATGATAGTGAAGGGTTGAGAAGCTTTCTCGGTGGAAATCGGTCTCCAGTGGGATATTGTTATGTTTGTGGAGCCTATTTTCATGTTAGAGTGTGGTACACCTTCATGTCTTACACTCGGGTATTTTTACGGCGGTCTCGCTCGCCGATGGCGGGTCGGGGGTTTGGGCGAAGCCCCAAATAAATTTCATGGGTGGTTTAGTAACCCATGGGTAATGAGTAACCGTTATGGGCTGTTTTTGACCCAAGGTTTATCGGTACCCATTGTTTTGTAAAACTACCTCTTCGACTACCCATAGGTTTATGGGGCGGTTTTGTTTTTTGCCCATTGTTTGATACCCATGGTTTTGTAAAAGCTGCTTAGCGATTTTATATTTATATTGTCTTATGCATATGATAGAAATACAAGAAAATGTATTCCAAATGTATTTTGAATTCGGGTGTGAATTCTGTAGAGTTTGTTGAGCATAGCTCCAAACAGGATCTGGTATTTTATTGAGAGAGTGGAGGCTTGTAATAAAATCTAAGCAAGTGATTCTTGGTGGACGTAGCCCAAATTGGGTGAACCATATTAAATCTTGTCTCTGTGTTGTGTTATTTATTCTACACTTTTATTTTAGATCTATAATATTTTACGCATATTAGTTTCTACTATTGCGATTACATGTAAGGATTATTCCGCATATTTTATCTCTTATTTCCTAACTTGTTAACTCACTTTGAAGTATTCAAACACGTAAATTTTGTTAAATTTCTCGTGTAATTCATATTATGTTAAATTGCATGTTAGTAATGTCTTTCATTGTAGAATTATTAAATTATGTTAATAATGTCTTTCATTGTGTGTATGCGGGAGTTACAGTGACGGGCGCAGCCACTGTTCATTTGATTCATAGGTGTGGTGGCGTAAAAACAATAGTTCTATATTGATACAATTAGTTAAAATATTGCCATTATGTAGATACATGTACTTAGCTCTATTTTCGATACTTTTGATGTTAGATTTTCGATCTTATGTGTATGTAGGGAACTTGACCCCCTCCATTTTGAATTGAAGGCACGAGATCCTCCATCTCATCATCTTCGTACCCCCATTTGTCTGCGAAGCTCCACGATGACTCATCTAAGCGTGAGATGCAAATTCGGAGTGATCAACAACTTGCGGTAAGTTTGTTTATTTATGTAAATACTTTCATTCTAGCATTATCTTAAATACATGTTGAAAACATATATTAATTAAGTTTTGACAAAAAAAAATTGTTTGCATTTACGGTAGTATTCAACCGAAGAAGATTCGAAGCATGGGCTCGGGCGATCCAAAGTCATCTCATGGATCTCCATCTTTTCCTAAGGGAGGGCCCTCTTAGAGTAAGGCCAAGAGAGGGATAGCTTTTGATGAGTAGGAAATATATATGTCTTACATGACATTTTTTTGTATGCCTATGTGCATGGCATTATATGTAACTTGATGGTATATGACCTATTTGGACATTTTTGTATTTATTATGAACATTAAAATACTATTTGGAACTTGATAATTTTGTATGAGACCTTAGATTTAAGATTATTTTTGCATGGATCTAACATGATGTGCACTTGAAAATATTTAAGACATTATGGATTATTTTTTTCATTTATTGGTGATGTACATGTACTAGCATTTTCAATGTATAATATGCATCAAACTCTAGAAATCAATATTTATATAAAGAGTTACCTAATCGAGTAATTATTCATTTAATTTATCAATGTGTATATGTGTATTTACCTTACTTGCGCTTCTTCTTGCTCATGGTCTTTTTTTACTTGGTTCTTATCTTATCATGCACTTACTACATTCTTATATGCTTCATAGTCTTCTCCCATGTTAAAACATCGATAGTCATCACAATTTGATGCCTTTCATCTGTGATATTTTGAGAATGTCTCTCCATATACATTACTCCAATGCTTGAGAATGTCTCCGGATCAATGATGACATTCGATTCAAACACTCAATGATTCTTGATTGTATAATCTGTCCAATTCATGTTACTACCTTTAAATATGTAGGCATTTCAAGTTATTTGGAAATCAAATCACACCCTTCACTAGGTTTGATGACTAGCCATATCCTTTTTAAGGCACTTTTGAAAGCATCCATGGGTTTATCATAACATAAATTATCAATGAATGGAAGATCAATAAATAAGCGACTCCCATCGAGAACTAAACAAGAAACATTTAATAGGTGATTGATAACTCTCATGTGTTCTTAGACATTCCCATATCAAATTCATTCTTAAGCCAATATAGTCATTTAGGGCTCTTAAGCGACTACGCTGAAGGGTAGCCCTACTGATGACTCAGTTGTACTATTTCTCATGTTTACAAACAATAGGACAACGAGATAACCAAATGGAGATGGGAAAAACTACAAAAGGATTTTGAAGAGGGCCTCGATGTGGAGCTCTCAAATCGGCGAGACATCTCTACATGCCACGAGTCAGAAGTCAAAGATATAGCGTGTTTAGACCTCAAGGCTCTTAAGAGACTACACACGATGGGGTATCCTGAGAGCATGGGAGCATAGGGAACAAAAATGAATCCTCCACTAGCATTCACCAGGCCAACCTAATGTGTTGGCCTGGTTGGTTCATTCCCATGAGCTTCCGTTTGCAAAATAAAGCCTCTGCAGCCCTACACCGACTCAGGCTATCGCACTATTTCTCACGTTTACAAATAATAAGACGGTGAGATAACTAGATGGAGAGGAGAAAACCATATGAGGATTTTGTATAGGGCCCCACATAGAGCTCTTGGATCTAACGAGATGTCTCTAGGTGCCACAGTCGAAATCACCCGTCGAAGATATGGCGTGTTTGGGCCTTAGAGATCTTAAGCGACTAAGCCCAGACGGGCTGGCAGCCGAGAGCATGAGAGCATAGGGAACAAAAAAAAAGCCTCCACTAGCATTCACTAGGCAACCTAAATGTCTTGAAGTATTTGGTTCGGTCCCACGAGCTTAGTTTGCAAAATACAACCTCAGGCAACTCTACATCGACTCGAGTCTCCACTATTTCTCACGTTTACAAACATAAGGAAATTGAGAGAACTAGATGGAGATGGAGAAAACCACAAGAGGAATTTATATATGGACTCTATATAGATCTCTTGTTTCTAATGAGACATCTCTACGTGCCACGAGTTTGAGAAATCAAATTTCAAAGATATGGCGTGTTTGGACCTCGGGGCTCTTAAGGGACTACGCCGTGCGAGGTAGCCCGAGAGCACGGGGAGCATAGGGAACAAAACCAAATCCTCCAATAGCATTAACCGGGCCATTTGGATGTGTTGACATAGTTGGTTCGGTCCCACAAGCTTCCGTTTGCAAACTACGACCTTTGGCGATCCTACTGCCCGACTCAGACTGCACTATTTCTCACGTTTACAAACAATAGGATAGTGAGAGAACCGGATGGAGACGGAGAAAAATATGAGAGGATTTCGTGCAGAGCCTTGACAAGCAGATATTGATTCTAACGAGATGTCTCTAGGTGCCACGAGTCCAGAAATCACTCATCGAAGATATGGCGTGTTTGGGCCTTAGAGATCTTAAAAGACTATGCCCGAACGGGGTAGGCCGAGAGCACGAGGAGCATAGGGAACAAAAATGAAGCCTCCAATAGCATTTACCAAGCCACCCCAACATGTTGACGTAGTTGGTTCGGTCCCATGAGCTTCCGTTTTCAAAATACAACATCGCTGACCCTATCTTGACTTAGATTGTCTACTTCTCACGTTTACAAACAATAGGACAGCGAGAGAACCAGATGGAGATAGAGAAACCATGAGAGGATTTCATAGAGAGCTGACATGAAGCTCTCGAGATCGACAAGATGTCTCTAGGTGCCACAGAGTCCAAGAAATCACTCGTCAAAGATATGGCGTGTTTGGACCTCGGGGCTCTTAAGCGACTACGCACAGGCGAGGTAACTGAGAGCACAAGGAGTGTATAGAACAAAAAAATCCTCCACTAGCATTAACCAGGCCATTTGGATTTTTGACATAGTTGGTTTGGTCCCAAGAGCTTCTGTTTGCAAACTACAGCCTCTGGTAGCCTTACAATGATTTAGACTACACTATTTCTTGCGTTTACAAACAATAGGACAACGAGAGAACCAGATAGAGAGGGAGAAAATCGTGAGAGGATTTAATAGAAGACCCCAACATGGAGATATTGGATCTGACGATACATCTCTAGGTGCCACAAAGTCTGATAAATAACCCATCGAAGATATGGTGTGTTTGGGCCTTAGGGCTCTTAAGCAACTACGTTGGCTTAGATGTTGTACTCTTTATGACGGAAGCTCATGGGACCGAACCAACTACAACAACACATCGGGGTGGCCTATGAATGCTATTGGAGGATTCATTTTGGTTCCCTACACTACCCGTTCTCTCAAGCTACCTCGTCTGGGCGTAGTTGCTTAAGAGCCCTAAGGCCCAAACATGCCATATCTTCGACAGGTGATTTCTTTGACTCCATGGCACCTAAAGACATCTCATCAAATCTAAGAGCTCCATGTTAGGGCCCTCTAAAAATCTTCTCATGGTTTTCTTCCTCTCCATCTGGATCTCTCAATGTATTTTTATTTGCAAACGCAAGAAATAGTGCGGTCTGCGAGTCGGTGTAGAGTGTCGAGAGGTTATAGTTTGCAAACGGAAGCTTGTGGGACCGAAATAACTATGCCAACACATCAAGGTGGCCTCATGAACACTATTGGAGGATTTTTTTCCCTACACTCCTTTTGCTCTCATGATACCTTGTCAGAGTGTAGTCGTTTAAGAGCCCTAAGGCCCAAACATGTCATATCTTCGACATGTGATTTCTCAAACTCCGTGGCACTTAGAGACGTCTCGTCAGATCTGAGAGCTCCATGTTGGGGTCCTCTACAAAATCCTCTCGTGGTTTTCTCCATATCTATCTGGTTCTCTTGTTGTCCTATTATTTGTAAACGTAAGAAATAGTGCAGTCTGAGTCAATGTAGGGTTGCGGAGAGGTGTGGTTTGCAAACTAAGCTTGTGGCACCAAACCAACTACACTAACACATCCAAATGGCACAGTGAATGCTAGTGGAGGCTTCATTTTAGTTCCCTATACTCCCGTGCTCTTGGTCTACCCCATCAGGCATAGTCTCTATTGGTGTGTGTATTTTCCACATCATGAGATTTTCTTATGCATCGGTGCATCAACACATCAGGTGTGTCATTGCATCGAGTGTGTCATATGCATCATTGGGAGTTACACTTCTATTAGGGAATGTAACTCCCCCTCTACTCTGAGTTGTCATGATTGTAGCAGGGGTTACTCAACACCTCTATATGTACACCCCATTTGATCTATGAGATAGAGGAGAGTTTTATGGCTTAACAAAATCTTTGTGTTTCAAATCTTTCCATGCACATTCAGTTGATGCTCGCTCCTCCGAGATCTCTTCACACTATCGTTCGCACGTCCGTTGATGTGCACATCATCCCTCGTGATCCTCGCTTGCGATTTTAAACCCTCTTTCATGGTATCAAAGTGGATCTTGTGGATCCGTGCACTCATTGGTGTTTTTGTATGTGTTTTACGCTTCCGGTTTGATATCCGATCTTGTTGCATGTGTCGTAATTGTTATTCTGACCGTGCTCTACTTGCACTAATTTCAAGGCATTTATACCTCTCTTTGGGTTGTTCGTGTGATCATGGGCGTTTTTGGAGTGTTCATTTGCTTTGAGGCCTTTTGGTTTATATGCGATTACGGGGGTTTTTTCTCGGTTGGTATTTACATGGGTTGTTTAAGTTGTCTTTAGGATCGATTCATGTGTCAACCCTACTCAACCTACGTGGTTTGATTTATGCCTACATGTCTTTGGCCACTGGTGATCCATTTCTGTGCTAGATCTCAGCCTTGCATGCATTGTTTACATGGCTTCGCCCCTGCTCACCTTCTGAGCTCACTAGTTAGACAAATGGATCATTGTTGCTTCTGTGTGGATCTATTTACATTGGTTTGAAATCTCCCTTCTTGTTGTCTATGAATGTCTAGACGGATCCTCGCATGGAACACCAAAAGCTGCCAAAATCGTTTTTGCTTTGGAAAAACACTTTTGCACTCTGCTCTAGGTCATTTGGTCCTTGCTCCGGCCACACGGAACTTGGCGTATCTCAGGCACGTAGCTCAGCCCAGAGGTCTCTCACACGAGCGGTTACACCTTCTGCATTTCGTTTTGGATGTTTAAAACCTACACGTGGCCTTGGAAATTTTTTGGAGCCATCCTATTATTCTGAGACCTACATTTTTTTATCTTCCTTGGCACATGGACCTGCCCTCCATCGGTTCTTCCAGGCTCAACACGTTTCAAACCTAACACATTTTCTACCTACTCCGATGTCTGCGTGGAACAACAACCTCTAGCTCCTTGCACCACGTGGACCCTCCATTTTGGCACATGGTTCCTTCATTTAGCTTGGTCAAAGAGTATTTCCAACGTGGGCCCACCTCCTTTCTACCTTTTTAATGTTTTAGGGTTTTAAAAAAAACAAAACATTCATTCATATGGCATGTAATTAATAGTTTTTAAGGTTATTTTTGGCTTGTATTACTTACCTTCCTTCGAGTGTCAAAGATGGAGGGTGAGGTCTGGGGTTGGCAGGAGGCTAATCCCCCCTCGCTGTCGAAACAAACTATGCCTAAAATTTGATGCAATTTCAAACGAGTAGTCACACAATACGCTTTGCACCTATTTTGGGCACTTTTTTAATCGGTTTGCGGTGTTTTGTGTTATTTTCCATCGATTCTGGGAATCGTTTTAATGCCATAACTTTTGACTCACAGCTCATTTTTGAGCGCTTCTTTAGTCAAAGTTGCATGATTTTTTGCACATTACGTGATGGCATTGTCATTTTTGTAAATGCACTACTTTATAAAGTGCCACATTCTGGGGGGGTTGACTATACTCTTGGGCTTTCACACGCAGACACATTATTGGCCAAGTCCGACATCTTGCATTTGTGCATCTTGCATTTTTCATCATGGAGAGTGCTCTTTCTAGACTTGAGCATCATAGGATCGCCTTACAGCCTCCACCACTTCTCACCGGGAGAGGGAACTATTTAGCTTGGCATGCTTCCATGGAATGTTACTTTTCACACGAGGTCTTTTACCCTTCTTGCTTGGGCCCATTCCTATACCCACTGATCATCGTCATCTAGAGGACTTCCTTGATACTTGTGACCATGTCTTTGGTCACATGATGATGCATGTCTCTCATTCTCTCTAGTTTCACGTGGCAGAATCAGATCCACCCCATCATGTCTGGAGCATTCTTCAGTCCTTCTATGGAGACCCTTCACATACTATAGTCATTTTTCCTACTATTAATTCAGTTTTCTCCTCCATTTCTTTGTGTGATGATAGTTCCAGCGACATATACTCCCTTGGTTCTACTTCGATGGCGAGGATTGTGCACCTAGTTCTGATGTCGAGAGTACTACAGAGGACTCTTCTCCTCTTTCTCTCACTATTCCAGAGAGTGTTGACACTTCCCACATCTCATCAGATATCGAGCAGTATCCTACTCAGTCTCACACAGTCATCACACCCGCCTCCTTTCTACTTCTAGTATGTGAGGCCCTTTACACTCCTTTACCTTCATTGGATGACTCATACCTATCTGACATCACTCTTCTGTTTGTTGAGCCCCCTCATTGGGATGAGTATCTGCCTGACCTTAGTCGTCTTTTCGTAGAGTCTACTTGTGATGCACTATAGGTCCCTCATCCATATATAGGTATTTCAGAGGAGTTCATCATCTTTGTTGTTGGGAGTGCCCCTTCCAGGGAATCATGTCACTTCCACATTTCCAGAGACCTTCATTGATCCACCCTCAGCTATGGATCCCTTTTCTGTTGTGGAGGATGTTTTGTTCCCTTCACATCACTTGGACATCCTTTCTATGGGTGTTCCTCTTCACTCTAATAGTTCTACGCACGTGGCATTACCTTCGGTTCCTTGGCACTCACTTGCTAGACCTATGTCACACTTCATGCACCAGACTCAAAGTTGTTCATGTTGCTGCCTTCAGTTTCCTTTATGGAGTGGGTGGAATTTTAGCACATCATTTCTATCCTTCCTAAGGGTAGGAACACAATTCGGTGTGGGTGGCTCTTCTTCAATCTAGAGGTAGAGGATCTCATCATCGACATTCTTCTGGGAGACCTCCTAGAGCTGCAGAGTTCAGATCCATCCATGGCATCTTCTGCATTCCTCTCGTCTCCCTCTTCTTCTCTCTTCTTCTTTCTGAGAGATTGCCTCTTTGTAAATGGGTACCCTTTTCAGGCTCATCTAGAGTTGGGACCCATATTTCGCATCTTTCTTAGATTAGAGAGTGTTTTTTTCTCTTGTGGTGGATGTTTTTCCCACTTTGGGTTTTCCTTAACTACTTGGGACTTCTTCTTTTACATGCGTACCTCATCATGCTTTGTGTTAGGACCCATTTCTCATTTTTGACTTACTGCCTCATCCTAAGTTATGATGAAGGGGGTGTTGGTGTGAGTATTTTCCACATCATTAGGTGAGTCATCTCACTTAGGTGAGATCGTAGGTCCATGTGTCATTTAGGGGTCATCATGAGATTCTCTTACGAGTCAGTGCGTCAGTGCATCATATGCATCATTGGGAGTTACACTTCTATTACAGGAATGTAACTCCCCTCTCTCGAGTGTCATGATTGCTGACAACAGGGGGTTACTCAGCACCTCCTATATGTACACCCCATTTGATCTATGAGATAGAGGAGAGTTTTATGGCTTAACCAGGTTTTGCCCATGTTTCAAATATTTGCATGCACATTTGGTTGATGCTCACTCCTCCCAAGATCTCTTCATGTTGTCATTCGTACGTCCATTGATGTGCATTTCATCCCTCGTGATCCTCGCTTGCGGGTTTTAAACCCTCTTTCGGTCTCTTAAGAGCCTGAGGCCCAAACACGCCATATATTCGACATGCGATTACTCGGACTCTATGGCACCTAGAGATATCTGATTAAATCTGAGAGCTCCATGTTAGATCCCTCTATGAAATCCTCTTGCGGTTTTCTCCCTCTCCATCTGGTTCTCTTGTTGTCCTATAATTTTGTAAACATGAGAAATAGTGCGATCTGAGTCGATATCTGGTTGCCGGATGTTGTATTTTGCAAATAGAAGCTGTGGGACCGAAACAACTACACCAACATGTTGGGGTGGCTTGGTGAACACTAGTGGAGGGTTCTTTTTGCTCCCTATGCTCTCTGTGTTCTCGAGCTACCCCGTCTAGGCGTAGTCGCTTAAGAGCCCTGAGGCCCAAACACGCCATATCTTCGACGCAGTAATTTCTCGGACTCCGTGAAACCTAGAGACATCTCATTAGAACCAAGAGCTCCATGTTGGATCCCTCTATGAAATCCTCTTGTGGTTATCTCCTTCTCCATCTGGTTCTCTCGTTGTCCTATTGTTTGTAAATGCGAGAAACAAAGCAGTGCGATGCGAGTCAATGTAGGGTTGCCAAAGGATGTAATTTGCAAATGGAAGCTTGTGGAACTAAACCAACTAGTCCAACACATCTAAATGGCCTGGTGAATGCTAGTGGAGGATTTTTTTTTGTTCCCTATGGTCCCCATGCTCTCGGGCTACCCCGTCCGGGCATAGTCACTTAAGAGCACTAAGGCCCAAACACGCCATATCTTCAACATGTGATTTATCAGACTCTGTGGCACCTAGAGATGTCTCTCTAGAACCAAGAGCTCCATGATAGGGCCCTCTACGAAAGCCTATAGTGGTTTTTTCCTTCTCCATCCAGTTCTCTCATTGTACTATTGTTTATAAATGCGAGAAATAGTCTTGACTAAGTCGGTGTAGAGGCTGCCAGGATGTTGTATTTTGCAAACGGAGCTCATGGGACTGAACCAACTATGCCAAAACATTGGGGTGGCCTAATGAATGCTAGTGGAGGCTCTGTTTTGGTTCCCTATGCTCCCCATGCTCTTGGGCTACCCCGTCCGTGCGTAGTCACTTAAGAGCCCTGAGGCCCAAACACGCCTTATCTTCGACAGTGCTTTCTCGGACTCTATGGCACCTAGAGATGTCTCTTCTAATCTTAGAACTCCATGTTTAGGCCCTCTACAAAATCCTCTCACGGTTTTCTCCCTCTCCATCCGGTTCTCTCACTATCCTATTGTTTGTAAACACGAGAAATAGTACAGTTTGAGTCAGTGTAGGGCTACTAGAGGTTGTATTTTACAAATGGAAGCTCATGGGACTGAACCAACTATGCCAACATGTCAGGGTGCCCTAGTGAATGCTAGTGGATGATTTTTTTGTTTGCTACACTCCCCTTGCTCTCGGGCTACCCCGTCCGGGTGTAGTCGCTTAAGAGCCCTGAGGCCCAAACAAGCCATATCTTCGACATGTGGTTTCTCAGACTACGTGGCACTTAGAGACATCTCATTAGAATCAAGAGCTCCATGTTGGGCCTCTTTACGAAATCCTCTCGTAGTTTTCTCTTTCTCCATCCAGTTCTCTCATTGTACTTATTGTTTGTAAACACAAGAAATAGTGCAGTCTGAGTTAGTGTAGGGCTGCCAGAGGCTGTAGTTTACAAACGGAAGCTCGTGGGACTGAACCAATAACGCCAACACATCGGGGTGACATTTTTTTTTCCTATGCTCCCCATGATTTCAGGCTACCTCGTCTGGGCTATGAAAGCTTCTCGTTGTTTTCTCCATCTTCATTGAGGCCGAGTTAGTGTAAGGTTGTACATTTCCAATCACCTGAATAATATAGGTGGTTGATACAATATAGGTGGTGAAATGAGAATTTTAATAAGATATTTTTACAATATAGGTGGTGAAATGAGAATTTTTGTTTGTTGTTCCTTTCTAATATTTAATTTTTCTTAGCTTGAATTGGCTTGAAGAATAATAAATTCTCTACTGACAGTGCCAACCACGTGAAGGTGGAAGCTTTTTTGGCACCACTAACCTACATAAACATGTTAGTAAGAAATTAAATAGAATTTTAAATCATACAAAATTCAAACAAAATCATTTAAGTAAATATTCAAATTAAATTCATGAAGAACATACCTTTGCAAATTCAATCCAATGAACCGCAAGGATCAAATCTATTCTTGACAATAGCAAGAATTACTTCATGATCTGATTCACGAACCTTCCACAGATTTTTGTTTGATGGCCAACCTTGATATTTGATCAATTTAATATTTGTTGCAAGGACCAAATGTGAATAGTGAAGTATCTTCCGATGTACTTCATAGTCTTCAAACAACCAAATGTGTAATTTTTGATAGGATATCATCGAAGCCAAGTTCCAGTGACTACCACTAATCTAGTGGGATACTCAAGGTCTTCACCATCAATGACTATGGAAGTCAAAAAAAATTCCCATCTACACAATGAGATGAGAAGTAGCCTATTCCGTCTTCATTAAATTCCATCGCAATAACTACAAAAACGTGCCCTATATATCACAAAGTAAAACTATTCGGTCAATTTATAAATACATTAAGAGTTGACCATTTAATAATTTATAAAAATAAACATGGCATGTACATATATGTGTGTACCTTGTTGCACTAAATCGGAGACTTGGTCAAAGTCGGGTGATGTTGTCATTTGATCTGAAGACCCTAAAAGTTGTAATGCTTGTGGAACTTGATGTGTCTCAAGTGGAATTAGACATCTACAAGTCCACTCATCCACCCACCAATGTGACTCACATTCATTCCACGTAAAATCAATGCATGATATATAAAAACATGTCATGCACCTAGTATAAATAGTCCAAGCATTTACATCGAACTACGAAATGAGTGTATATCACTTGATCCTACAATCGGGATACAATCTTCAAAGTTTGTCGATGTTGTTGCTCTATAAACCAAAAATATCTACAAAACATTGATCTCTCTTGAGATCCATGGCACATATTCTTGACATACCAATCAACAATGCGTTTTGCATCTATAAATTTAACACCATCCTTGAACTTTAACTCTTCTCTTGCAAGTGCTCTTTTCACACATGCTCTGCACCATCATGCTTTCCTTTTCCATGCCCTACCTCGGTAAAACTTGAGATATGTTATACATTTGTTTCTTTGTGCATTTTGCTTAGCCAATAAAACATCCATGCATTCTTGAATTATGATGTGCGGTTGTCCGACCAAATGTAATGTTGATTAAAACTAATGTTCCTCTAATTCAAGTTCACATAAAACACACTGAAACACTCTTGTACATATTCGTAGAATGTCTCCAATCATCATTGATGTAGAAATGATACTCTCTCAATATTTTTGGTCTTTCTTAGTGCTTTCGGAGAGTGCATGAATGTTATATGCATGAAAATAGAAACTTGCCTTTGAGTTATAATATTGAGGCCCGAACCTCCATTTGTAAGCTGCAATGTGTAATTCTTTATGAATTCAACTACTAAAATAATAGTACCAAGTGGGAATGTGTCCTTTCTTAACTTGAATTGTTTATCCAACCATCGAGCTCTATGTGTGTGCCTTGCATACTCATAAAAAAATTCCTCTCTGAATTTGACCATATATTATGATACAGGTAATTGTTTTGTAACAAGCTCACACCTCTTAGATTCTTTTACATATTTTAATTAATATGAAACTGATTTATATTTGGTGAAATCAACCAATTATTTTCCTATTGAAGATGTACTCTCCTCATGGATACAACTTTTCAGATTTGGCAAGCCACTGCATACATTGCACGTTCCATCCAAACATGCTTTGTTATAAAAAAATTGTCTTGTTAATGTTTCACAAAATATTGTCGGAATAAATTCCCTTGAATATTTTGGTGGGAAATTTATTCCACACTCCTGCAACATGATTTCAGTATGCAAAACACTACGTATTTGACAAAAATATCATAATGCATTGAAAATTCAACATGATGTCTGCAACAACAAGTGGTATGTGAGTGATTGATTTTCACATAAAAGGGTTTGTTCATTTCAAAGAATCTTTGGCTAATGTTAATTTGTGGATTTTCATTTTTAAATTTAGAGAACATTTCTGTTTGATTCATATCTAAGAAATGTTTTGCACATGATTTACGATTACGAGAACTTATTCTTCTTTTTATTGTATCTATTCTATTCGGTGACACCTTGGTGTTCTCATTCCAAAATTTTACAATTAATTCTTTTAGAATATCATATGTATTCTTGTCTTTTCGTGGAAGTCTACTAGAGAAATCCCATGAAAGAGATGAAAGGGACACTGGGGGCCATAATATATAAAACAAATCAAAATGCATATGCGTTATGTAACACATATGCATTTTTTGTTTTCTCTTTTCCCAAGCCATGCCTTAAGGCTTGGGATCCGGTTTGAATCTCCAAGCCTGAGGCATGGACCTGCACAAACACAACAAACAACGAGTTTTTACAAGAAAAATGTAAAATTGAAACTTCCTCTATGAGAAATCGAAATAAAACAATTGATCTATTTTAAAAAAATATACCACGACGTAGAGCAGAGTCTCTTCTTTCTTAAAATATAATTTTCTAAATATTCTGACTAATACAAGATATCCATATTATTTATTTTCTAACTATACATTTTGATAGCTATTTTTTGAAGTATAAATATGTCTATCTTTCATGGTGTATCTTTTGTTTGGGTGATCAAAATTTAAAAAAGTTATACTAGCCCAAACTAGGCATAATTCTACACATATTCAAAAAAATCTAATTTTTGATATTTTTGAGGTAGTTAAGGGGGCACGAGTTAGAGTTCCATTATTTTTCAAAACATAAAATTTTTGTACTAGAAAAATCATAAATAAATAAATATTCGCTAAAAAATCTATAGAAAAATGGAGCCCAAACTAGATGCTCCTAGCTATCTTTCTACCAAAGGGTTTTCAAAAATACTAAATGGTGCTCAAAAAATGGTGGGGGGCACAAAAGTCACTCTATTATGTTTTTTAACAAAAACAGGAGCATCTGTTGGTATTTTAGTTGTTTGACCCACTTAAACTTATATGTTTTCAATAAAATTTAATAGCTTAGAAACTAGACTCAAAATGCTACGATTCATATTTCTACAACATCTTCCAATTTTGAGTGTAACTATTTTGAAAAACTCATACAATTTGAAGTTTTTTTTTCTAGAAAAATGTGTCCACTTAAGACCCCCTTTTAGCCCCCCAACTTGGTGCACTTACCCCACTCTCGGACTCATCTTTGCACTTCAAAATATTTTTCACATAATTAACACACTTAAGGTTTCTGAAAAAGTTTCCATTAGATAGGAAATTTCTTCTCCTTTCCAATGATATAAAGAAGTCCTCCTAACTCATATTTCTTAAGTTATAGGCAGCGGGCTTGCGTAGGAAAGTTTTCCCAAAGGCAGGCCTGTGGGCCTAGGGAAGAAATTTTTCCCAAAGGTGGGCATGTGGGCCCAGGGAAGACTTTTCGGTGAGAAAGGTTTTAGGTCGATAGAGCGGGGAGGCAATTTGGCACTTTGCACTTTGGGAAAAAAGTACAATTTACACTGTGTGTCCACGAGCTGCAGCGGGCTTTACACCAAAGAAGAAAATTTTCCCCAAGCTACAAGGGACACGTGGCACATTTTTAAGCCAACGCAGGAAGGCGGGTCATCGAGGTAACTAGGATTTTTAGGCCTTTTCTTTTTAAGGGCAAAAAGTTTTAAAAAGAGCCACACCTCCGCCGACAACCAAAGATGCCACATGTCATGCCCCAAAATTTCAAGCGGGAAGCGAGACAAGCGGGGAAAACTTAGAAATGTTGGATTTTGTGTTAAAAACAACATATGCCTCCACCAACGCCAAGAAAAGCCACGTGTCGGTCTAACGGTGACTGCAGGAAGGCAAGCCGGTGGGGAAACATAGAAGTTTTTTCCAATCTTTTTCCAAAAGAGATAAGGTCTAAAACAATCTGCGCCTTTGCACGGCCTTTGAAAGCAACCACATGTCGGACCCACGGTGACAGGTGAGGAAGTGGACTGGTGGGGAGACTTAATATTTTGCACCAATTTTCTAAAAGAAAAGTTTGAAGGTGCGGGCCCACAAACCCGTGGAAGTATTTTTTTTTTTTTGCCAAAGGGAAAAAATCGGGATTGTGGAGCCACGAGAGAACTTGTGAATATTTACATTTTTGAAAAAAGTGTCCTAAGTAATTTTTGGGCCCACGGATCCGATTTACAAAAATTTCCCTTTTTTTTTTTTTTGACAGTTAGTTTTTTTTTAAACCAAATGAAGTAAAAACTTCATAAGGCCATAACTTTCACTGCAAGATCAAATTGGAGCAAATGAGGACTTTTTGAAAAGGGCTCAAACTCCTATTTCAATAGGAAGCTCAAAATATTATTTTCAACAAACTCATATGGGTGAAATGTTAAGAAAACATCTTTCCTTCCATTAAAACGTGAATTAAAAATTTTCAACTACCATATTTAATTCGATCCACCATTCTTCCTTCTCCAACATGCCAATCGACATGGAGAATCACACTTGATAGAAATTGGATGGATTTTCAAGGATTAATTGATCATGGTTGGGATTTCAAATCAGATTTAATTCTCCTTTTTTTTTGAAAGGCGTTTTTCTGCCTCTTACTTGATTAATAAAGTTCTAAGTAAATTTTTTGAGCAATATAATCGGTTTTGGGATGTGTTTTGATCATCCTTAGTTCATTTTAATGTTTCTACTTGTATTTCATTGTTGTAGATTGTTTTGAACATGTTTCTGATGTTTATTTTAGGTTTACAGTGATCTAAAAGAAATCTACGTATTTTAAATTAGAAATTAATAAATTTCATTTGTCATACTTTAAATATTTAAGTTCATTCCATTCCAATTTTACAATGTTTAACTTTCCTTAAATCATTGTGGGGAGACTAAGAATGTAGTTCTATTTTCAAAACATACCTTTCAAGTAATACAAAGGAAGGTAATATTTACTAACACAGAATTTTCCAACCTTCAAACATAGACTTTGCAAAAGTATTTCAATCAATAGATTTTCCAACAGGAGCAACTCCATTTTGTATAAAGTAAATCAAATTCTATTAAACTGAAATAATTTCCTTTACAACTTCTTTTCTATTCACCAAAAGACAACTTACAAAATAAATCTTTCTCATTCGAATGTAACTTTCACATCCAAAAATCAGAGCATATTTTCACCACAAATAATATTACAATGTCATCCACTTAAAGTGGGAAATTTTTACAATAAGGAACCCAAAGAGGATTGCAAGAAATTTTCTTCATACACAGCTCCAAGAAACAACAACAAGAGAGATCCGCTAGATTTCATTTGGTCACAACAAAGAAAAGGGGAGAGGCAATGCTCTCCACCCAACCAAGAATTCCAATGAAGAGGAGAAGTCATCCTCCTCATTGGCCCCCGAGCCCCAACCACATTACAATAGGAAATGGATTCAACTCATGGCAACAAGACAAGCTTCCACAACACAAAAAAATTCACAATCATAACACAGTCCAAAATAAAATGTAATTCTGATCCACAAGAGGGACAAGTAACAAAATATACAAGGCCTCATCACACAAAGGCCAAAAGAGAAAGATCTATGGGGGAAGTTGCTTATACCTCCCAATGGGGAATGGGTGACCACCTTAAAAACCCTGCCAAAATATTCATCTCAAACCCCTACATATTCTTATGCCTCCCCAAGTACCTCTTATGCATCCCCATTCTCTTATGCCTCCCCCAAAAGTAAGAAATGCAAGCTATTTCTTGTCCAAGGTGGAACACCCAACCCAAACTCCTCCACAAATCACTCTTATGCCTCCCTAAAAATATCCCCTAGTCTTCTCCTAAACCAAACCTAGGTAATCTACCCAACCAACCAACAAACATACCAAACATTCAAAAGCATTCACATAAGCACAATATAGAAAGAAGACCTTTTACAAGAGTCAAGCTCCTACCTCTCCATGATAGAGCTTGATCCAAAATTTTAACAACAAGATTCTTCAAATCCAAACATTCCCAAAGCACCAACAAATCCACAAGCATTAAAAATCTCTAGCTCTCTCCAGTTGTAAGAGCACCAAATCGAAATGAAGTAACCCAATGAAGTAAACCCCCAAAACAACAAAAGAATTCGAATAAATAGAAAAGGGAGAGAGGAAAATGAGATGGCTCCATGTAGGATGCAACATCACTCATCCTAGACTCCACCTCACAAGTAAACATCAAACTCCAGGCACAATTAATAAGTGGGTCAATAAATGACATTTCACCTACACACACAATCCAAGCCCACGCCCCTTAAGGACCAAAATTAATTTCATGTAAGAAGGTGCAATAAGAAATTACAGCTTGGCTTCCCAAAAGCATAATAAGGACTAATTTTTACTCCCCAACCCATAGGTAGGGCTGGTATAGAAATTTAAGAGGTGTGGGACAAGTTTAACTTATCCCACAAGCCTCCAAAATCAGCCCCTAAGGATAGATCCGAATTTCAAAAGGAAAGTGGAGTATTTCACACTCAAAGTTACTTGCACATTACTTACACACATAATACAAGATCCATCAGCTCTAATAAATGCATTCGTTTGACCCGTTTTAATTAATTTAACAACATGATTACTCACTAATCTTAACACCAATTAAATAAATAATGAAGGGGAAAATACATCACTAAATAAACACATACTAAAATTAAACAAAGAAACTAATTAAAAGAATACACACATCCTCTTGGTTAAATTTGAAGGTGACCCCCATGGGAATCCCTAAGAACAATACAAACATACACAAATAAAAATAGACGTTGACATGGTGACCCTTGTTGAATTCATCTAGAATTCCAATGTGGTTGGTCTCAATCCCCGATATTTATTCGACATATTTACCGAGAACACAAATACCTCCTTCGGCCTCGTGGCCACATCAAAAAAATCTAAAATAAATATAAAATATAACTCCAAATCATCTATATATATGAATCAAAACATCATCCAAGCAAGCAACAATATCATTTACAATTTCATCCATAACCATATGATCACAAGATTAGTTCAATTTTCTAGGTCTACTCAATATGACAAAATATCACATGTCTGAAAAACACACACACACACACACACACACACACATAACCATGTTAACAACATAACAACATCAATATAAAATGTCTCCAATGTCACATGCACCATATATGAATCAAAATCAACAATAGTCCATGATCTCTAACATCTAACATCATGCCATATCAAAAGCTATAATAACATCCATAAGTATAGTCGACAATATCATAATCAATAACAAAAAGTGTCAAAGGAAAGTTTGCACTATAGTTTCAAATAGTTAGTTGCAAGTTTCAACAAGTTTCCACAGGGATTTGGTAACCCGACGGGGTTCCTACAACTTTCTTTTTTACATTTTCTTACTAGCTACAAAAAGTTCAATTTAGGCTCAGAGGCTAAGAAGCCACTTTACAATGTTGTCTTCTAGTGAGAAAACATACCAGGAGTAATTTTCTAAGTGTCCTAATATATACCAAGAATTCACAAGAATTGACAGAATATAGAATTGGAGAACAATTTACGATTGGCGGCCACTTTTTTGAGGTCATCGGCTGTAATTTACCTAGTTGTAAACGATCAAAAGTTAGCTCAAGGGCTCATAAAACAACGTCAAAAATGGATGTTTGATGGACAAACACACAATGAGAAACTCCCTACAAGTTCCCCTATATATGCATAATTCACCAGATTGATGGGACTGAGAACTAGCAAATGGTTTTCAAACGACGACATGATTTCTGGAGCCACCAGTCATAATTGGTTCAGTTTTGACCTAGTCAAACTATGACTCGGAGGCCTAAAAATGTCTTTTCCAAACTATCAAAAAGAGTTTTTTCCCCAAACTAAAGGTTAATAACAATTTTCTAGTAAGATTACTAGAGGTTTGTGAAGGTGGATAGCAATTTCATTGCTCAAGGTCCAAATGACGAGCACATACAAAACCCAACTTATCAATTTTAACTACTTACTAAAAGTGAAAAAATGGCGTAACAAGGCCACTAGAGGAGTGAAGAAGAGAGTACAAATGGTCGATTTGGGTTGATATAAATCTTGATACAACTGCCCACATAACGAGGAACAAAGACCCGACTTTCTATACATTTTCCAAGCCCGAAGGTTGTTTTGTGAGTCTTCAAATATCACAATTTACCTAACTTTATGAAAGGATGATGAAAAGGTTTAATGACAACCTAAAAATCAACTAGGTAACTCAAGGGGCTATAACTTTCCATTTGGATTACTACATTTTCAAGCATATGAGAAAGTGGGTTTAAGACTAAGGTTTACACCAAGGTTTATTTGTAATGCGTAAGTCACAAGGTGACATATTATTGTTTTGTGATACACATCTATTCAAAATAAAAAATGTTTAAACATCTAATGGTTTTTTTTTTTTTTTTTATTTCAAATGAAAAACCAAGTTATACAAAAATTATAAAAGATACAAGTAAGGAAACCATGCTTGGATTAAATGAGATGATGAAATATAGCATGAGTTGATGTGGGATTGAAGACGAAAAATGAGGACACATTCTCCAAACGCCGACTCAAATCATCCAACCATAATGTTACATGCACCTTTCCATATGCCAAGTCAATAATGCCCACAAAATAAGACACACACCATGACCAGATTAAATTTTCAATTTCCCTTTGACCATATACCACACCAACTCCCTAATCACCACCCAATTGATATTCCTCCAATTTCTCGACAACTTCTAGTATATTACCCCTATATTCCTTACCATTCAAAATATTTGTCTACCATCTTATCATTTCCTCATACTTCATTAAATCCCTCATGGTTATTTCTAGTCATAGATATGTTCATACTCATAAGGGTATCTAAGGTCATGATGTAGATGATAGGAACACCACTCCTAAAAAAAATGTTATAGCTATTCCATAAATCAGTACTCCAACAAAACATGAAATAGGAAAATTTTCTTTTAGAGCAATCCTCCCCACTCCTTTACAATGAATGACGGAAAATAGAAGCCAACGAAGGTTAGGCTTGCCAATCATTAATATAATATGGATATTACCTTCAAAATGAAGACTTAGTGAGCTAGATCTGGGCCTTTTGAAGTCAAGGATTTCTCACCGAGCCATACCCGCGAGCAGGAGAAACCAGAAATGAGAAAAAGCAAGGTCCTCGGGCATTAGCTCCAACTAGTGCAACCCATGAGCTCTATAAAATGGCGGTCAAAATTGTGCAAGATCCTCTACAGGCCAAATTTCCATAATACCCCAAATGGCCACAAAGTAAATGGCGAGGCATGCCCAAAACAACAAGCTTAGCAAAAACATGGTAGCTACACCATTTCAAAACTAGAACCAACCTCTCAAACAAGAAGACTGAAGGAAATAACAATGTATTTAGATGTTTTTGTTCATCCCCTTCAAAGTTTCCTCCCTCAATTTCTATTCCATATGTGACTATAGGAGGAAGGGATTTGGATTTGTACCTACCAATCATTTTTTTCTGAAAGTTTCTAATCCTTTTCAACAAACCCTTTTGTGCATATCCTGTGGTCAACGTTATCCACTTACCATACATTTTTGTATAGAGATATTTTTCTAACACAGTTGAACTTCCTAGTCTACGCTTCCTCATTTTATAAACATGATAGCCAGAGGATCTGCGAATACAACATCGACAAAACTTCATCTTTTTTTCTTTTTTGGACACCCAAACCCTACTCCAGAGCTCACATTTTTGCACTAGATGGGAGGATGTTGGTAAAGGTAAAATGATCTGGTTGGAGACCTATTAATTGCATAGGTGGAATAGTGAGATTGTCGTGTGAGGAAACCATGTCTTCTGTGGACTGCAGAAATCATATTCCATGAGAAGTTGTCCCTTCTTTCATTTGGTTAGACATTGTGATAGCATCAATGTCAATGCCATCCACTGCCAATCTCTAGCCACACTGCCCTACCTGACACCAATTTGACCTACCTACACACCAACCCATGTGCCTTCACATGGGATCCATGATTTCCTCCAACCACTCCCACTTACTCCTCCACTTGCCCACGCCATACTGGCATTTTAACTTATCATTATTATTTTTTAATTATTTTTCTTTTCTTTTGGTTGTTTCATTGGACACTACAAGAAAGGAGTAGAATATTCATTAAACCATATTATTAATAGTGATAATAAATTAACATATGTAATGTTTATAATATGCCGATTTTGTTTTATTATTATATGTGGAATTCATCACATTAGCTATTGTCTTTATCATATGTTGGATTAATCACATAAACCAACATTTTTACTTTTCCTCTAACTAAGTATATATATAGCATCCATGCAATAATGGTAACTTTTGAGTCGATTACATACTTTTATTTTCATATGTTTAAGCAATTCAAAAGTTTAATATTAGAAAATGAATAAAAACCTCCTTGAAGTCTTATTTACAAATATTCTATTTCTCTTTGCGCAAAATATTATACTATATTATTAATAGTGATGGTAAACAAAAGTCACAATGTGACTAATACATGTTCTAGCATGAAGAAAATTTAATTGAACTTTGAATAAAGTGGAAACATTTGAACACAAAAAAATTGATTTCATAATAATAAAAATTTATAGCTTTATAGAGCAAAACAATATAGTATAGTTTTAGCATCAAAGACGATACTACATGAGAATAGGTGTGACAAAAGGGTTTTAATTTTCTACACACATAACATATAATAATCTATGTTATGTGAGATGTTCTCATGTAAAATAATTTATTGGATTTTTTAATGGAAAAAATATTGAAGTGTGACTTAGTAGTAATTACTCACTGTAAGGCGTTACATAGTGGAGTGAGACCAACCGATTCTCGACAAATGTCAAGAATCATACAAATGATATTTACTGAGATAGGTTTTTGTTGAAATCCAATGGTTATAATGATTTATTGTTGTTTGCTTTATGGCCTTGTGGACTCGGAATTGTAACAAAGCCCCATGGAATTCTCATTCAATTTTTTGAGTCATCGTGGCATTTTTGCTCATGTTGCATATTCATTTTTGTTAAGAAGATGAAAATAAATCTTTGTTGCGAGTTCAAAGGAGGTCTTCCCAAACCCTTTGGAATCTTTGGATAAGTGGAATAGTTCTATCAATTGTTACGATTGGAAAGCAATCGAGTGCGACAATGGCACATGCCGCATCATTCATCTAGATCTCCATAATCTTGGTGGATATAATCCGGCTAGCACTTTCTAGAAGTTAGGTGATGAATATTTTTTTGTTGTTCTATGCCAATTATGTTCTCCCTTCTAAGATTAGTGATGGCGTTCTTTCACCGTTTATTAGGCTCCAAAAGTTACAACACTTGGATCTCGATTCAACACCTTCATCGGCGTTGAGATACCTTATGAGTTGAATAGGCTCGAGAATTTACATTATCTGAAATTAATTTTTATCTCGTAATATTTCTAATTTAACTTTTTTTGTCTTGGGTTTCATGCGGGTAAAATTTTGGGCGTTACACTTCTCATCCTCTAATCCTCACCCATCTACTAAGTTGGGTCTCTCCTTTTTCAAGTGGTTACTAAACTCATTCCTCCCACATAACCCCTTGAGGGGGAATCATATCACCATCCTAACATCTTATATTTTATTCTTTCAACATTCATTGCTCTGTAATAACCCTTTAAAGAGGGGGAAATGTAGACATATAAAATGTCGACATAACTAATTCTGATTAATTTTTCCCACAAATATAATAATATCATCATTATATAATTAATTCATTTCTTATAAAATACCACATATACCATTTATCCTAATTAATTTCATCATTTATCTAATATCCCATCATTTCATCATTAATCTCTTTAATTCATTATTATATCCCATTATCCCATCTTAATCCTTATTATCATTTTCTAGGAATTTAATATTCCTACACCTACCTACACACCTACTCTACAACTACCCTACACCTATCCTCTCCATGTAATTGCATCCCTAATCATCCTTTATTAGGCTATCCTAATCCTAAACTAATCACATTCTCTACCTCTAAATCTAGAGGCTTCTATTTCTAGAAGACTTTCTAAAATTCTCCCTCCATTTGAATTTTAAATTCAATACAATATTCTTCCCTCCATTAAATTTTAATGGAGATTTCTCATAAAATATAGAATTCTCCATTCTATAAATTTCTATCTTCTCCTCAACTCTCATCCATGGATCTTCATCCTAGGTGTATTAATATTAACCCTCCATTTTCTCTTCCACAATATATAAATTGATCTCTCCTCCTCTATGAAAGCTAGATGAAAACCATAGGAAATATCTTATCCTCTTCAATCATCCAATTTATCATCCACTCTATCATATAATCTATCATCCATTAATCCTCATCAATCAATCCAAGCAAATGAAGGGGAGGTGTTTCCCAAGTGTCTCCACAAAATTTGAAGGAATCAACACCATTCACGATAAAATACAACACAAAAAACAAGGAAAACTACATCTTGTTGGTAAGTGTAGGTATTAATTCTCTCCCCTTTTCCATCTCTGCTCAATCTGAGGTATTGTTAGAAGGATTAGCATAGGAAAGTAATTTTTTTCTTACACTCGACCCTAATATTTTCTAACATATACATGCATGATAAGGAACTTGAGAAGTAAGGTCAAGAGAAACTTAAGGAAGAGGTGAGAGGAATGGAATATGTAATAGCAATAGAGGTTGAGAAAAAATTGTGTGAAGAGGTTGTGAATGCCTAGAGGAAAAAGGAGGTCAAGAAAGATGAATTTTGTGAAGTAAAAGAAGAGAGAGATGATGAAAAGAGCAAAGAAACATATGATGACATGATTGAAGACCCAAGGTAAGGTCTATTGGATGATGAATCGGATGATGTAACTGGTAAACAAGATGGAAAGAGGAATAATGAGGAAGAGGACAATCATGAAAGTGTTGGTATCATGAAGGAAAATGGAAGTTGGAACTCTTATGAGCACAAGAGTCAAGAAAAAATGAGAAATATTAAAATCATGATGAAGATATGAAGGTATCATATTTTGAGAATGAAGACAACAACCATGAAGGGTGGATAGAAAGAAATCAAGAAGATAAGAACTGGAAAGATCAAGAGATGAAGTCTTAAAATCACATACAATTATGTATAGAAGATGTTTAGCTTATAAACAAGGTCAAGAAGGCTTGTGAAAAATACATGAATGAAGAAGAGATGGAGAAGGTATAATGAAGGTGGAAAAGGCATTCAAGCCTCCTATTTTTTACTCTAACATTGCTTTAGACTATAATTGTGAGTACACAAGTGAGATGAATGAAGATGTGAATATTTAAAGAGTTATGAGGGAGATGGAAGGAAAAGAAGAAATAAAATACAAGTGTAGAGAAAAGGGAATCCAAATGAGGATAAATACAATTTTGAGGCAATACAAAGTTGAAGCACAAGCTAAGTTTCTTAAGAATTGGAAGAAAAGGAAGTAATACATTGAGCTAGAAGCTCAATTTTTCTGCCCTTGAGAGTATGATGCAGGGGCATCAACTCCAAGTCATTTGTTTTGGGTTCTAAACATCATTATAGGTTGTAGGAGGTCAATAGGGTTCCTAAAAATTCAATTTTCACTTCATAAGGGCAAGAAATTGTCAAGGATAATTTTAGCGGCGAATATTCGTAATATGGCGAAAATTTCATTTTAGGAAAATTTGAAAAGGCGAATTATTCGGAGTGGGTCGGTGTCCTGTTCGCCTAAAATATAAAGTATATTTTTTTTGGGGGGTCGGCTTCGCCTTCATTTGAAAACATCTCCTATAAAAACCTATGTGATTCGCCGGGTAGTATACCTCAAGTAGCTTACCAAATTACCAATACTGTGAAATTTGAACTCACATACCCTTGAGCACCAGAGATTCATATTACTGTTATCCTGTGATTGTTGACGCACGACAAATGCAGTGTTGACGCGCGACAAGGGAAATATTGACGCGCGACAAGAGTTGTACTGACGCACGACAAGAGCTGTACTGACGCGCGACAAGAGCTGTATTGACGCGCGACAAGAGCTATACTGACGCGCGACTTGGGCTAAGAAGTGACGCGCGACAGAGGAAGGGTTGACGTGCGACAGAGGAAGTGTTGACGCACGACGACTTGGCGAAGTGTTGATGCGCGACATCGAGATAGTTCACTGCGACAAGACCTCGAGAGGCGGACCAGTCGCTTCTTCGTTCTTTCTTGATTGAGGACTATTTTCAGAATAATGGAAGGTGCCAGCTCAAAGAATACGAATAACCTAAAAGTAAGTAAGAAATCTCAGAAATCACTCTTCAAGTATTTTGGAAACTCTGCGGATACAGATAATGTAAATACCAATCATATAGATGCCACCAAAAAGAATCAGAATACTGACTGTGTGGAAGGTATTATTGAGGTGGACATGCATTCTGCACAGTATCACAGTCAAACAAATGAAACCTACGATAATATGCCAGATCTTGAAGATATTGTTCCTGTTGGGGTGCAACCAGAAGTGCAGCTAGATATCACAGATACAAACACTCAGCAAAATGGAAGACAGAAATCAATATCAAACTCTGGTCCAAGAAAGAGGAAACCAGGTGATTGCGATATTGCTCAAAATTCTACTCAAAAAAGTAAAGCATTGAAAACGAACAAGAATATGTGGACCATTGGCAGGACATACAAGTTTGATTGGGCAGCTAAATTTCCATTTATTGAACCTGTACAATCATCTAATTCTGAAGAAATCCCATGTGAATGTACATGTAAAATATGTACGTGGAAATTGGGAAAGCAACAAAAAATGCAACTGAAGCTGGACACTATAGAAAAACATTGTGGAAAACAATATTTAACTGTAACAGGGGCGGATGGCCAGAAAATCAAAACACATAGGTGGAAAACTGAAAAGGAGTGCATGCATGTCAGATACGCAGCGGAATATGAGGTAGAGCAGAAAAAACACAGACATCTATTGGAAAAGGGAGGAACAATCACATCGCATATTGGTAAGATGAAAGAAACAAATCTACATGCAAAATTCATACAATTCTCTACTCTTTTTCAAATACTTAAAAAAGGAAGGGCGATGTCAGATTTCCTTGATTTCAAAGTTTTGTATCAATTTAACGGAATGCTGAATGTACCTCAGTCTCATTGGTCTGAGAGTAGTGGATGGGAAATGGCAAAATGCCTCTCGATGATAGAGAAGGAAGATTTGAAAGAGAATGTAAAAAAAGCAAACTTTATCTCTCTTTCAATTGATGAAGTGGCAGCTGACATCGACAACACCGCATGGGTATGTATCCACATACATACTTTAGAAAATCATATAAGGACTCCTCATCATGTGGGTGTTATGAAAATGGTTGAAAAGCGCAATGCTGAAAACCTATATAAAATAGTTGTTTCTCATTTGAAAGATGTTGCTGGTATGACTGATTATGAAATTGCTACGAAGTTGGTATGTGTTGGAGCGATGGTGCATCTATCATGCGAGTCACGAGCAACAGGTGTGTGTTAGATTACAAACAACAAAGGTGGCCCCATATATGCTACCAATTCACTGTATGGCTCACAGAATGAATTTAGCGTATAAAATGGTAAGCAACCACGAAAATGTTGCTAAATTAGAAGACCTCATAAGAGAACTTCATGCCTATATGTCAAGCAGCCCAAAGCGTTTTCTCGAGTTCCAAAAATTTGCAATTGGAATTACAGACGGCAAAAAACTTCTGAAGGATGTGGAGACTAGATGGATCTCTTTGTATGAACCAGCATGCAGAGTTCGTGAGGAGTATCCTTCATTGGTTGGTTTCATGCACAAATACCGTCATGAAGTTGATAGGGCAAGGGACCTGTTGTTCCGCTTAACTGATTTGGAGACTTTTCTTACATTGGTTGGTATTCTTCCAATGTTAAAGGAGATCAATACACTGATGAAGCATGCACAGGGCAGATTGATCTATATTGTGGATTTTATACGGATGAGGAAAATGGTATGTCAAAGTCTTGATATATTGTATTGTTCCCAGGATAGTTTTGATGCACCTGTTTTTGAAAATTGGAGAGATTTATTAGATCTTAAAAATCCTAACACCTTTTTGAGATTTAATATCCACGATCACCTATGCATCTCTGTTAATGGGAGGGAAATACCTATGCACATTTTGCAAAGACGTCAAGATATTACAGGATCGGAATGAGAAGATGTTCCTGTGACACGTAATTTGTTTGAGTCTGTGATAGTTGAAACAAGAATAAAGCTTAAAAAAATTTCAGAAACCTTGTCATCAGAAATTAGGGAACGTTTCTGTAAAGATAAAATTCTGGAAGCCATGGGTGTGATGAATCCGAATTTTTGGAATACAGAAGGTGGCCGTGCAGACTTTGTCAGTAAGCATTTCCATAAATCAATGGGTACAATAATGGAACAATTTACAAAGACGTCAGAGCTCAAGGGTACGGAAATCAAAGGTATACTGAATGCCGATTTATTAAAGTTTCAGTCAACCAATTTTGCAACAACAATGAGGAACCAATATAAGAATTTAGATCAACCTTCTGAAAGTGGTGCTATTACAAGGCTGTGGAGAGGAATCTATCAAAGTTCTATCTTACAAGAAGATATCAGTGAGTATTTCAGACTATATGAATTATGCCAGACAATGATTTTGGGGTCTGTGGAGGATGAAAGAGTTTTCAGTGCATTGTCATTTATAAAATCAAAACTGAGAAACAGGTTGGATAAAAATCTGGAAAGTTGCATGAGGTGTTACGTTTCACGATACTCCCTCGAAACCTTTCCGTTTTGTTGGTCGTCAAATAGGACTTTTAAGAAGAGCAACAGTCAGGGGACAAGAAGTCCCTCCTCTTTAATGGGAGAGGTTCCCTTATTCAGAAACAAACCTATTTACAAATGTACAGGACATGATTTGTTGGTTAAACTTGGATACCACGAAAGTGTTTTCTATGAAGGTCATCAATTACAAAAGGACTGAGGAAATGAGAGCATGGAAAAGAGCAGAAAGGCAAACATGCAGAATTATAGATATCAGAGTAATTCTTTATGTATGCGAAGTCACCGTGAATTGAAAACAAGATCATTCGTATAGAACAAGTAAGATGGAATTTAAAGACACAAAGTTCTGTAAATAACATCTGCCAGAACGCAAAGTTTCTTAACGTAACACAGATTCATTATCAAGGAAACAAAGTTCCTTCTTGGTTATGCAAGATCACCGTGCTTGCAAAGTTGAAGAGTATGCAATCGATGAGACTAACGAATTTGAGATAAATGATCTTCACAAAGAAAACAAATGAAAGCTTAGAACAGACAGAGATCAGATAGACAAAGAAAGGAAAGTCCTTCTGTATTGATTTCTCTATAATCTATTTACACTTGCAGAAAATATGCCAAGTTCTTCCTCCAAATGGCGCAAAGAAGGCCATTATATAGCTTACAATTCGGTTACTCCTCGTAACCGTTTCTTTTAACTAGAGAATAGTTAAGGAATGCCAAACGCAATTTCTTAACTAATTACATGGAATACGAAAGGAATGGCGAGAAGAGAGAAGGAAGGGGAAGGAGACAGGTGGCCAGTTCTGAGAGGGACCCACTGTCTTTGGAAACCGCTGCTTGAGTTTCTTCCACGTCTCAGCCATGTCCTTGCCACGAGGGACACGCCAGAATTTTTATCTTGAGAATGACAATGAATATCTTTGGAAACTGATGTAACCGACGTCTTGAAAGTTTCGTCCTTCGTAACTGCTTCTTTAGTTCTCCCAAGCCTCCTCCAGGATCTTGATCTTCATATTGATAATAACAGAGCTGCAAACCAGGCTCGGAAAGGAGTTTCAGAGGGAGGGGACATGCGCGGGTTTTCAAATTGCAAGGGTTCGAAACAATGTAAGAATTGCAAAGGAAGTTTTGCCCGTTACATAGCCGTTGAGGAGAGAGAAGGATAATTAATGCGCATTTGAATTCATATTTTGAAAAACAACATATTCGGGAAGAGCGGGAAACTAAGTATGGATGACCGTTGGTTCGCTTGGGACAAGTGAGACGCGAATGCGCGAAACACGCGGCTCGGCCGATTCGGGCGAAACAGGGAGAGGACGCACAAATGCATTTTGGGACAATTGGGATGGAAAAGAGCGAAGTGCGCGACTCGGGAGTTTCGGCCGAAAATGGGACAACTTGCACTTTTTTAACTTTGGGACATTTGGGACATGAAAGCGCGGTTCGGGCGAATCGGCCGAAAATGGAACAAAAGGCCCGTTTGGACTTGGGACATTCGGGACAAAAAGTTCCGGAGTACGCGGTTTGGCCGGTTCGGCGAAATTGAAACAGGGCGCACTTTTGAAAATGGGACAAAGAGCTCTGAAGTACGCGACTCGGGGGTTTCGGCCGAAAATGGGACAGAGAGCAATTTGGAACTCGGGACAGTTGGGACAAAATCGGGCGAATCGGCCGAAAATGGAACAACTCGCACAATAAGTTCGGGACACTTGGGACAAAAACTTCCGACGGGCCCGAAAATGGGACAAATTCGGAGGTTTCGGCCGATCGGAGAACAGAAGACCCGTTTGCACTTGGGACAGTTGGGACAAAAATGTCCGACAGGCCCGAAATACTTACAGAATGACCCAGAACTTAGATTTTTTCGACTTCAAGACTTTTTTCACACCACCAGCTCGACAGAAAAGACATTTAAACTCAAAATTTTGAAATTTTTACTTTTGACAGAGCGGGGAATTTTGAGTGGACAACACGTTTGACAGAGCAATTACGCACCGGAATTCCCTTTGCGAAAGAAGAGGTGTAAATAATACAGCTACAAGTACAAATATTCCCAACCTTGAGAGTGTAATTGGCTCTTCGTCACATTCTACAGAAGACAACATCGACTTTGATGAAGCTATTGATAATGGATTGTTTCAACTTTAAGTAGGTATCTTCTTTATCTATCTTTTATCTTTATCATTAAAGATGCTACAGGTCTATATACTAAAAATATCAGGCGATTCACCCATCTATCTACTAATCCATTTCTCATGTTGGATTTTTTTAAAACACAGATCTAGCTCATTACCAATGGCAGTGATGATTTCAACTTTAAGCAGGTATCTTTTTCCCCTTAATCTTATTGTTTGTTACTATTCATTTTTTGACAGAGCAATTGCTCACTGGAATTCCCTTTGCGAAAAAAGAGGTGTAAATAATACAGCTACAAGTACAAATATTCCCAACCTTGAGAGTGTAATTGGCTCTTCGTCACATTCTACAGAAGACAACATCGACTTTGATGAAGCTATTGATAATGGATTGTTTCAACTTTAAGCAGGTATCTTCTTTATCTATCTTTTATCTTTATATACTAAAAATGTCAGGAAATTCACCCATCTATCTACTAATCCATTTCTCATGTTGGATTTTTTTAAAACAAAGATCTATATCATTACCAGTGGCAGTGATGATTTCAACTTTAAGCAGGTATCTTTTTCCCCTTAATCTTATTGTTTGTTACTATTCATTTTTTCAGCTCTGGTTATTATTAAAGATGTTACAGGTGTATGTATTTACATTTAGTTAAATACAAAATTTTTATTTTTTGAAAACGTGGGTTGACATCCGTCCGAGGAAGTCACATTTCTTCTGGGATCGACAATGTCGAGCAACTCACCCATCTATCTACTAATCAATTTTTTGTGTTGAATTTTTTAAGACAAAGATCTAGCACATTACCGGTGATGATTTCAATTTTAAATAGGTATCTTCTTCAACATAATCTTATTGTTTGTTACCTTACATTTTTTCAGCTCTTGTTATCATTAAAGACATTACAAGTCTAATTCTTTATATTTACATTTATTTAAAGATATTGTTGGTCTATATATTTTAAGATGTTGCTGGCACTTCTCAGGACTGACAATGTCAAGCAACTCACCCCTCCATCTACAATGTCATGTGAAACAAAGATCTAGCACGTTACCCTTGATGATTTCACAGCAATCTAATACGCAAGAGGTAAGCTAAACCCTAGCATATTTGCAATTATGATTAATTTCTTACCAGTGATGATTCTTTCTTGATTTCTTACATAAAATTCACATAAAATTTGGGATAAACAATACATTATACGATTTTAAATATAAGTCCACATAAAATTCCTCATCATCCATATATATCATATCATCACCATATCATTATCATATCCTCATTATCATCATCTATCATTAATTATCAATTATCATCATTCATCATCTACGTCCACATACAATTCATGACAATGCAAATAAACAAGAAACATACATATAATTCATGATAATCACCATCTAATGCAATTAAAATTAAAGATTGTATGTAAATCCATATAATTAAATTCAAATACCATAGTACATACTCAATAGTAGAAGTTTTCAAATTCAATATTTAAAGTTTCCTCAATAATAAAAGTTTCTAGTTTTCAAAACCCTCTTTTTCTTTATCCAATTCTACTCTGCACTATTTCCCAACGGCTTCTTCCACTGTGGCTGTACCTCTTTCCCCAACACCAGAAATCTCCATGCGACAGCAAATTTGGATCAGCTGCAGCGTATAAACTATCCCGTTGCCAATAATTTTCATTGATAAGAACCTTAGCCCTTCTGTCCCATTCTATAAGCTGATTGATATGAGGAAGCATCTCCATCTTTCTCATCAACCCACACAATCTTTTTTGTGCTTGTCCAGATCTATGAAATACTCCTTGCCCTCTTTAGAGGTACTTGTGCCCAAACCCTGTATGGTCCAAGCAACAAGTGATACCTAATCAGCAAGTGAACAAAACCAGAACTCGAAAACATATAAAGAGGAAAACAAACTAGCATTACTTTGTACTATATGGTCCAGCTGGTTATCGATCCACTCAATGATTCTCTCCAAGCTTCATACTCAGGAATTGTGTAGAAAGATAACACATTTCCATTTTTGTGAGTTGCCTACATCAACATGTGCCGACATTAGACATGGAGATACATAACATCTGGAGGCTTAGAAAACAAATATAAAAAGTCTCGAAACACAACCAAATATACAGGGGGAACATTTACAGAAACTAAACAGCGCTATACAAAGATCATGTACCTGGTCTGTCATTATCATCAGATGGCCATATATTTAATGCTGTCATATATTTTATCTTCCTGTAGACCAAGGATTTTTTTTCTATTTACTATCTCTTTATTCTCCATTTGTTGGTGAGTGGTAGCTTCCCAAAAAATAGATATTCCTGCCACCTGATAGGATAAAGATAACTAAAATAACAAAAAATTAAATTGGAAAGTGATGTCGAAACATGTCACAATACTACCAAATTCAATATTCACATTTCCCTGATTCAAGCCACAAACACTTACAGCGACTGCAAGAGCCTTGGCTGAGTCACCCTCCGTTAATATTAAAGTACATTGATCAGAATTCTTCCCTCCTGCTTGATTTGCATCAAGTTTGGGAACATCAATTAATTTCCCCTTCTTGGTTCCATCAGTTTTCTTAAGATCTTTTTTTTTTTTAAACTTTTCCACTGCACTCATCAGGTCAAACAAAGTTACAAAGCCCATCTTAGATAACCTGACCAAACAAAGTTGCAAAGATAGATGAGCATTTGAATCAACGCATTCCTGGAGCCACTGTCAAACCTTGCATTGACCTCTAAGAATCCTTTAAGAAACAATGTGTTATACTCTTCCTTACTATGCACAAATCTTATGACAAGGTAACATCAATATGAGATTTCTCAACTTTATAACATTTGTAGATACTCATTTTTCCCTACTTTGAGCATGAATCAGAAGTATAACCTCTATTACACAATACATCTTCTTGTAGTAGCAATACATTCTTGTCTCAACACCATGATAGACCACATAATGACATATAGAAACAATGTGTTATACTCTTCCTTACTATGCACAAATCTTATGACAAGGTAACATCAATATGAGATTTCTCAACTTTATAACATTTGTAGATACTCATTTTTCCCAACTTTGAGCATGAATCAGAATTATAACCTCTATTACACAATACATCTTCTTGTAGTAGCAATACATTCTTGTCTCAACACCATGATAGACCACATAATGACATATAGCATGACATTTGGGTCTTGACAGACCTTGAGCTTTTCTCAAAGATGTGAAAACATTTCTTAAGGCATAAAACAAGGTCCTCTTAATATGTCACCTTTTAGAACTACAAGACATTGATGAATCAACACCTTGACATGGTCTTATACCACTTTTAGAGAATTATAAATCTCCTTGATGAAATTATTTCACTTTGTACATCATGAAGCACTGATAATTTTCATCACCAACTAGGACTGAGTCAGCTTGAAGCACCGACGTGAGTAACTTGCACTTGACAATCCAATATTCAATTCATGAATTCCTTAACAAGGATGAGCTTTACCAACTAGATAACAGGACAGATTGCTAGACCTTAGCATCATTGACTTGGATATCTTTATTTTAGACTGATAAAGGTCATTCATAAAATCCAAACACACTTTGAAGTCCTCAACACGTTGAAAAATCATAGTACAACACAGATTCTTAACCTATCCACCTTTTACCAACTATAGACCTTAAGTCTACTTTCATAGACAGTATAACCCCACAGATACAATTAAAGTCCCACGACATAATTTTCAAGATAATTAAAGTCCCACAAGATATTTAGGCACTAAATTTTACATTATACACATTAAATTGATCATCGTCTTTCATCATCATCTATCATTGATTATCAATTGTCATCATTCATCATCTACGTACACATACTATTCATGACAATGCAAGTAAACAAGAAACATACATATAATTCATGATAATAACCATCTAATCACCATATAATTAAATTCAAATAGCATAGTACAAACACAATAGTTGAAGTTTTCAAATTCAATATTTAAAGTTTAGTCAATAATAAAAGTTTCTAATTTTCAGAACCGTCTTTTTCTTTAGAAAACTCTGCTCTGCTCTCTTCCCCAACGGCTTCTTCCACTCTGGCTGCACCTCTTTCCCCAACACCAGAAATAACTCCTGAACTTATAAGATCTTCTGCAGCACTGTCCAGATTTTTTATAATTCTTTCTTCTTGATTTGTTGCATCTCCATGCGACAGCAAATTTGGATCAGCAACTGCTTTGGCTTTGAACAAGATGTCAGGGTCGAGACCATGCTCTTTAATTATCCGCTTTAGTGTATTGTTTTGTTTGTTAACCAAAACAATATTTTGCTTCAAATTTTTTGCTGCGGATAAGCTGTTCTTTGCTGTTTCCAAGTGAACTTGCAAAACCTTCGCCTGACTCTTCAAATTTTCATATTTCAACTGCACAAAAAGAGTAACGTCAATTCAAAATATTAATGTAAATTCAAAATTTCAAATTAACAAAAATGATTGTTTGAATGTAATAGTACTTACAACCGCTCTATCTCTTTCGGCATTTGCGATTGATACCAAATCCTTGTCCTTTGACCATTTGTTAAAATATGCCTGGGCCTCGGCACTAATATTTTCCAATTTGTTTAGTGCCTTATCTAAAATGCCATCTTTATAGTCGTTGTTAAACGTGATGATCCCACATTTTACTTGGGTAAGTAAGGAATCCATCTTCGCAGGTTGATTCTGGACTGCAGCGTATAAACTATCCCGTTGCCAATAATTTTCATAACGACTAATAATCTCATTGATAAGAACTTTAGCCCTTCTCTCCCATTCTATAAGCTGTTGGATTTGAGGAATAATAAACTCACTGACATGGGATTGACAATCATTACCAATTAAGTTCTCCAAAGGAAAAGGTGGAAACTCTTCACTATCTGAATCTGATGCAGACGATCTTGCTGGAGAAGTGTGGGGGCTTTCACCATGACAAAGATCAACTGCTCCTTGTTTCTGTCTTTGGGTGGGCTGATCTTGTTTTTTGAAAAATAAATCAAGATTTAGATAAATAAATTTAAATCAGAATGTAATTAAAAATTGTAAAGCATATTAAAATTGAAATTTGAAGTATACCTGCTGGCCTTGAATCATCTCGCGGGTATCGAAAAAACCAGTTGGGTCATTGCTATCAATGCCCAAATAATCTTCATCTAAATTTATATTGTTCAAAACAGATATGCCCGTTGCACTGGGCAAGCCACCAAGTGAGAGAGTTGGAATTCGAAACGAGGAGTCAAGGTTTAGTGTCCCACTAGGGGCCGGAGCAAAAGGCATGCGTTTACCAATGTTCTTTTTTACTGTTCCTCTGGTTGGAATTTTAAAAATTAATGGTTGAGTGGGTGTCGGTGCCGTGGTTTGATCATGACTGACATGTGCTGAAAAGTACAAGAAAAAATGAAAAATATTAAAACAATTCATAAAGTCAAAACTACGAAATTAAACGTTGTATAGAAAAGTTGTACCTTGTTGTCGAGGGGTATTTTTTTTCGGTGCTACGGGTGGCCTTGTAGGAGTTGTACTCAGTGGCTGTTCAGAAGATATCAATGCATGCGACTGTACGGAGTGAGTTGGGGAAGAAGGTTCCATAGTCCCTGCTATTCATCAATATTAAATGTTGTCAATTCATTTTGTTAAAATTTAAATTGAAAAATAAATCTGCAAGTTTGGAATTTGTAATTAATATATGAGAATGTATTACTTCTCTGGCGTTTAACGAGTTCAAACTGTTGAGGGTTTGGAGAGGAGTGAGCTTCCATTTCAGATTGGGAGTCCCCCGAAGCCTCCGCGTGTAGTTGGCCTCTTCCTCTCGACATCTTTTTTTTTTTGGGAATGGCTTCAAGATATCTTCTCTGCAAAACATTAAAATTTAAGTTTTAATAACTGCGCACTGTAATGAAGAAAATTGTAATACAATTACAAACTAAATAGTTTATACCTGTTGTTCTGCAAATGGAATTGAGAATTTCTTCAAAGCCTCATCAGAGCAAGTAGGAATTTCTTTAGCTTTTAAATTAAAAAGTGCCTCATAGTAGAAGCCGAGGAGATAGTTTGTCGAATAAATGAAAGGTTTTTCTGAGATTTTTGAATTTGATATTTCAGCTCTTATTTTTTTGGATAGAAATGTGCACCAATCGAATTTTTGTTTTGAGATAGTGGCACAAATGTATGCAATGGCCCAATTTGGTATATCTGTTTGGCGACCCTGCATAACAATTCTGGCTTGAAAAAATGCAATAAGTGCAGCAAGAAAGTGGTGTGCAATTGATTGTGTATCTACACCACGCCTGGATTTATTGACATGGGCTGCAAATGTGAAACAGTGAAAATTACTATAAAAAATAGCAAATTGTATCAGAATAAAAAATTTGAATCAAAACGAATTATACTTACAATCAACATGGAAACCGTACGTTGATTCGAGAAATTTCTTGTTTTCTTCCACGAGTGTTGCCTTGGTTGTAACAGTTGGTAAATTTCTGATAGGAAGGCCCGTAAACCGATGTATGTCATTCGGTTCAATAGTGAATTGGAACATTTGGCCATCGTTCAGAGTCACATAAAATATACCGTCCTCTGAATTGTAGCATGACAGAAGGTAATTCAAAATATCCGGATCTGTTTCGAAATGGGGCATATTAACGAGCCCTGTAAATCCACACTCCTCCATTATAGCTTGATATTCTGAAGACATCTTTAAAGCCGTATGGATGTGAGGGCATAAGGGATTCCTGTAGGTTATCTTGGAAATCGATTGACTTGGATTCTCTTCATTTTCTTGCTGAACTTGCAATTGGGAAGCATGTGAAGTCGACATTATAGCTGTAATTGCGTCTTTGTCAAAGATTTAGACCTGCAAAAATTCAAGAACGGGAAAACGAAAACGAGAAAATGAGCGGCATAAGGGTATTTATAACCTAAATAGGGCGTCACTGTCCCCTATTGACGTGCGTCATTTGCTTCAAATGACGCGCGTCAATAGGAGGCGTGTCACGTCACGCGTCAATAAAGCACCGCTGTTTACAAGCGTCGCCAGAAAGGCGTGTCGCGCGTCATTTGTTTACAGTGTCGCGTCATTTGATTACAGTGTCACGCGTCATTTGATTACTGTGTCACGCGTCAATAGAAGACAGTGTCGCGCGTCATTTGTCTACAGGACAATGTCGCGCGTCAATAGAGGACAATGTCGCGCGTCAATAGAGGACAATGTCGCGCGTCAATAGAGGACAATGTCGCGCGTCAATAGGGGACAATGTCGCGCGTCAATAGAGGACAATGTCGCGCGTCAATAGAGGACAATGTCGCGCGTCAATTGAGAACAATGTCACGCGTCATTATGATCTAGTGTCGCTCCAGTGTCGCGCGTCATCAGGATCTATTGTCGCGCCAGTGACGTGCGTCATTACGGTTTACTGTTGTCGCACGTCACTGATGGAGCCTTGAAAAACCAGGCGAAAATTTTGTTTTTGAATACTGTCAAATTCGCCTTTCGCTGAAACTGGTTACGGGGATATTCGCCAGGTATTTTCCACCTTCAATTTTATAGGGGTGTCTTAAAATGAACCCTGGTTCAAATTGTTTTCCCTCCAAAATTCATAACTCAAAAATTTAAAATTTCAAAAGAAACCTATAAGGCATATAAAAGTCATAAAACCTCTAGGTTATAAGTGTTATATGTTAGTAGGTCATGTCAAATTGTTAGCTATGTTGTGAAATAATCTTAATGGATACATGACCATAATGATGTATTACAAATGAAAAATAAGTTTCTTCTTATGCTTAGAGGTCATAAGTGAAACAATTTATTTAGGTTTGTGGTGTGTAGATGAGAAAGGAAATAAGAGATATCACATAAGAGAGTTAGTTACAAAGTTTTAGGTTGGTATTCTCATGAGAGATAGATTTGAACAAGAGGTGAGCTCCAAGAGAGAGAATAATTCCATAACGAGATACTGAAAATTATTTGAAAACTTTGTTTTTGCATATAGAAACTGTGTTTTTGTGTTAAAATGTAATTGTTGCATTTGTGGAAGTTGTGTAGTGAATTTCGAGCACAAGAAATATACATACTCGATCTTGAGAAGGCTTACTTTTTCGGGACCTTAGGTAAGTGATTAAAGTCATTTATTTGATGTTAATATACTTTTGATTATTGAGAAAGTTGTCATACTACTTAGACAGGATAGTTGTGGAGATAAACTCTATATGCATGGTTGTTAAACTAGGAAAAATATTTGTAACCAATCTACAAATGACTCTTTCCATTCGAAAGGTATATGTTATTGGTGTTCATCATTTTAGGAGGTGATTTTATTTGTTTCTAGGCTCAAAATATTTTATTCCCTATTACGAGCAATCATATATGATTGTGCACTCGTGAAACGAAGCTACAAATAAGGATGAATGTTTGTTTATGGGTTAATGTGTACCTTGATAATTACTAAAGGTTTTTACAGTCCTAAAATAACTTACGAGAGTGAATAAGGTGGAAGAATAGTGAAGAAACATCAAAACTTGTCTTCTCGGTTTGTCTCGGAGGATTAAACCCTTAAAATAGGGTTATAAAGGAATCATTCAATGTTCTTGAAAATGAACAAATGGAATTTATCCAAAATTTATAGAAACCATCTTTTGAGAACTCCCAATAATATTATAAAATATTCAATTCTAAATATGGTCATAATCAACAAATATTCATGATAGTTTCAACATAGGTTTGTAGGAGATAAGCAAATACCAAATTAGAGGTCTGTATTAGTGAATTTGAAGGAGGTTTTACAAAATAATTCATAGTAAAAATTTCATAGAGATTAAAATACCAAATGGGTATTGTAAAAACCCTTCATTATGGTATGAAACCCCTTATAATGAAATTTATGCTCAAAATGGTCGATAAACGCAGGGACTAGTAGGACTAATAAGCTTGAGAAAGGAGATCAAGGTGATTGGAAGAGAAGATCAAATGTCTAAGATTTGAAACTTTTCATACACCATAAAGAGGGTAAAGAGTATTAGAGGATGAAATTGGTTTTTTTGGGTAAGCCTAGATGTTTCTAACCATAAACCTATGAGAAAATTTTCCTTAAGAACACAAGAAATCAATTTTGGAGAAGTTGAAGGATAATTTTAAAGTTTTGATCATTTCCATCATATTAGTTGTTGGTGTCATGGTATTGAGCTTATGAAACAGATTTGGTGGTTAAATAGTAAAAATAAGGTTACAAAGGACTAAATTTATTCAATTTCAACCGTGTTCCCAAGTAGCTAACCAAGACAGTTTAAAAGAAGAAGATAAAATTGGCTATTCATTTTGCTGTGAATTTTTGTAAGAGATCATTTGACATTACATGAGCGCTATAAAACATGGTATGATGAAGGCGAGAAAATATTTTTCTTAAAAGTGTCAATATTAGCATGTTTGAGTTATCCTAAGCTAGTTGAGAAGTCCTCCAAAACAAAGTAATGGGATGAATGAGTGATCTTGGTTATTTTAACTTGATAAGTGGATTGAATGTGATATCGATGTTGATCAATCATGCAAACCTTGACATCATCATTAAGCATCATTTGACATCATTTTTAATCAATAAAACTCACAACACACTCTCTGCATAACTCTCTGGTATCAACAAGGCACAATCTATAATTTGACATCAACCATGCATAACACTATCAATTTGATATAAATGATAACACTCTAAACTCACCTTGACCAAATTGACGTCAATGACATATTTTCAACATGGATCTTGTAAATTGTTGTTTGTTTATGTATTTTATGGATTGTACTCTTAACATTTAATGACATGTTAGTGTGTAAGGATAAACAAGCTAAACAAGAGACCTCAAAATGTGTTAAGTGGGAATGAGAAGGCTGCATTTATCTTGGAAAGAGTTCAATTTCAAAACTAGTAATGTCAACAAGTTAATTTCCAAATTTGAGTGTCTAGGAAGTGGGATCTAGAAGCAACACTAATACCAAATGCCGTGAATAGATCAAAGATCTCATTAATTTGTTTTAGAACTAGTTTTTCTATTTTTAAATACACAATGGTTTTGTAATTTATAAAAATATGAAAATAAATAAAAAAATAAAAAAATAAAATAATATGCATTACTTGAAAAACATGCCCCCACCCCCAATAGGGAAAAAATGAAAAAATGGAAATGTTTTTATTTTGATGTGCTTGTAGTTTTTTCTAACAAATTGTAAAAAAAAACTTTCGAATTTTGAAATTTTTTTATTTTTTATTTTTTTTTCAAAGTGTCTTGCTTGATTTTATCATTTTCCAAAAAAATATTTTCCCATGTTGAGGAAGAATCATTGCTTTGGTTTATAATAATATCCCTTTTTGTTTGAGGTAAAAATCCCCCAGGTATTATTTATGGGGAAAAAATTATGTAGCTAGTGGGGAGGAAGTTGAACCCTTGATTTTCTCCTCATCAAGTTCCTAATATGTTTTCCTTAGTTTTACAAGTGAGCTAAGATATGTTTTCTATATATAGGAGTACGAGTGTGCTAGGATGTTTCTATATATATAATTGTATGAGTGAGCTAGGATAATTTTTATGTATAGGAGGTCGTTTGGTTTTAATGAGGTTTGGTGAGCTAAGTGAATTTAAAAAGTAAGTCAAAGGGGTGTGAGTTGACCCAAATTGGCCTTACAATTACCAATATTTTACTTTCACCGAACCAGCTAAGCGAGTAAGGGTTTTCACTAGTATTATAGATGGTAGATTAGATTTTACTATGCAAAAGTGAATAATTTGATTTTTTAAAAAAATGACCAACCTAAGCAGGGCATGAGAAGTAAGGTAGTATTTAAACAGATTAGGGATTCAAATTTGAGTTTACTTTTCAATATATTGATGTCCCCCTTAGCTTTTAATTTACAATCCTTGACCTCTGTGATCTAGATTCCACCTAATGTCCTTTTATTTTTCCGCACTAACAGAGATCATTACCATCTAAGAAGGAGATCCCTTAATTTGTGGACCTCAAGTCATCTAGTGTTCTCAAGTTTTAGCTCAATATTAGAGTAGGGATTGTGCTTGTTTGGGAAGCAACTTGGGTCATGTTGTAGCCCTGTTACAATGTAGAGCTTGAGGGATATTTTAGGTTTTCTAGGTAAGTCAAGATTAGATGGTGCTTAGTTAACTTAGTTCATCCACCAAAGGATTTGAGATGGGAAGAGTGATTCATATTGACCAAGTTGGAGATAAAATATATATTTAGCTTAGTTGGATAAGAAAGTTGGATTGTTGAGGCAAATCAAGATGACATCTAGAAAAATAAGATCTGCGCTAATGTGTAGCTCACTCAAATGGTTGAGATAGGAAATGAGCTCACTTGGGCTTCACCTAGATCTATTGAGAGAACATTTGCAAAGATAAATTATGTAGATAGGTGAGATATGTTAGAATCTCAATCTAGAGATCATACAAAGGATGAAAAGTAGGATGAAGGGATCTCCATATGAGAAAATATCTACAAGACTTGAAGACTACAACTTTTGAATGATTTACACTACCAATAGCCATATCTTCTACAAATACTAATGTAGACACCCTAATTTCACATATGTCCTAAATCAATTAATTCCCCTTCTTCATTTCCCACAAAAATACACTTCGAATTAATCAAATATAATTTGATTAATTATCCATTTCAAAATCCAAAAAATAACCCAATCCTCACCACATGTCATTATTCTCCATGTTTTTCTACTATTGAACTAAAAATTCAAATTCAAATCCTCACCCACTCTTCGTGGTCTCCACTTATGAATTAAAAATCTAAAATCAAATCCTCACCCATTCTTCGTGGTCCCCACTCACCTAATCTTGCCCACATTTTCAAACCATCTAAGTTCTTGCATCCTTTGAGAAAAGAACATCCATCTACTTCATCCTTCCGCCTCATCTTAATGCCCAAATAGTCTCATAATATTTTTTCCCATATAGTGCATAGTAAGAGGATTATTGTTGCAGGAAGGTCTTGCTCCATCTTGAAGAAAAGCACCTACATATCACACAACCAGGGGCTCAATCCAAGTTTCCTAGCCTATTCCAAGGTGTGCTACTGAAACGAAGAAGGATGTATGATTATTGGTATTTTACTTCTTTTTAGTAGTGTATTTTTCCTAGCTTACATTCTAGCACACTCGGTGGGACTTGAACTTCAGGTTTCCTACACGTTCTCACATCTTTGGCTTTATGCTAGCCAATTCATCACATACCTCTACCCATTTTCCTAGTGTTTTTTAAATTTAAATTTTATTTTATTTAACATAACAACTCACGTGTATGCTCTTTCCTCGCAATTCAAAAGTGATCTTGCAAATTAGAAACGTGAGGCCACTTGCTCTCCACAAAATAATTTTTTTTTTTTTTTAATTTCTTGCCTTACATTTCAATTTTCCACAACAACACTTCTAGGTAACGTTTTCACACTCTCCTTTCATGGTTTTTCTTTTTTTTCTGAGAAAACAATCATTATCGTTATTTCACAATCATGATTAATTGTAATAATTATTAACATTTAAAAATATATATATTCCAATTGTATTCATGTATGCTCTTTTCTTGCACCTTCGAGTGATCTAGAAAATCAGAAATGGTCACAATTTTTTAGTTTCTTGTTCTAACATTGCAGGATCCTCTAGCTTTGTTTTCCAACTGTCATTTCAATCATTATTTTCCTTTTTCATATTATTAATATTTGTTTGGTTCTTGGTTGTGCATGCTCTTTTCCTACACCTTCGAGCGATATGGAAAATCAAAAACAACCACGATCACTTTTCTAACATTTCGTTTGCAAGATAACTACTAATTTGTTTTCTGTAGGACCGCATCATTGGAATATTGTCAAAAAACACAAAAACACAAAAACATCAAAAATCCCTAAAAATACCACAGCATTCAAAGAAAATTACTGAAACAAAAAAAATAGTACGCTCAAGTACGTAATTATTTTCTAATAGTGATTTATTTCAAGTTGGAAAGAACCCAACATTTAATCACTTTATCATTTTGATTTTACACATAGATGAGGTGGATTTCATCACCACCAAAGCTACACCAGGATGGCATGAACTTGACTACCACGTACCAACAACATTTGCATCTACATTGCACTTTGGGACCTAGTCTCATCACAGTGTTTGGTATTTACCTCACCCATGCTCTTCACTTACGAGTAATTCTATCGTGTAGTGCATGCGATTCATGCCTAAATAGTTGTAACAATGGCTTTGGGCATCATCCCTATAAATATTCAGTCGGGTGGAGAAGGGTTAAATTTTTTCAAAGTGATAGAAAGTGGGGTGTGATTTCCACCACATTGAAAAATGCACGGTGTTTTTCAACACTTTCAAAATCGTGACCCCGTTCACCAAAAGGCGCAACCCGCGATGCTCTTCCTTCTTGTTGTAAACATTAACTCCACAAGGGTTCAATTTTTTCAAAGCGATAGAAATTTGGGTGTGATTTTGGCCATGTTGAAAAACACACAAGGTGTTTTCAAAGCACTTTCAAAATCGTGACCCCGTTCACCAAAAGGCGCAACCTACGGTGCTCTTCCTTCTTGTTGTAAACATTGACTCCACATCAACTACTTTTCGGTGGAGAAGGGTTCAATTTTTTCAAAGTGATAGAAAGTGGGGTGTGATTTCCACCACGTTGAAAAATGCACGGTGTTTTTCAGCAGTTCAAAAACCCCCACCACGTTCTCCAAAAGGTGCAACCCACCATGCTCTTCCTTATTGTAAAAATTGTCTCCACATCAACTGCTTTTCAGGTGGAGAAGGGTTCAATTTTTTCAAATATTTAGAAAGTGGGGTGCGATTTACGCCGTTGAAAAATGCACAAGTGTTTTTCAAAGATTCGAAAACCCCAACCACGTTCTCAAAAAGGGGCAACCCACTTTGCTCTTCCTCATTGTCACAAACATCAAATCCACATCAACAACTTGTCTGGTGGAGAAGGGTTCAGTTTTTTCCAATGCATCGGAAAGTGGGGTGCGTTTTCTGCCATGTTGAAAAACGCATGGTGTTTTTCATATCGTTCGAAAACCCCCACAATGTTTACCAAAAGGTGCAACCTGCGGTGCTCTTCCTTCTTGTTGTAAACATTTAATCCACATCAACTACTTATCAGGTGGAGAAGGGTTCAATTTTTCCAAAGCGATGGAAAGTGGGGTGCGATTTCCGCCACGTTGAAAAATGCACCGTATTTTTCAGCACTTTTAAAATGTGACCCCATTCACCAAAAGGCGCGACCCATAAGGTTCTTCCTTCTCGTTGTAAATATTGAATCCACATCAACTAATTTTCAAGTGGAGAAGGGTTCAATTTTTCCAAAGCGATGGAAAAATGGGTGTGATTTCCGCCACGTTGAAAAACACACGGTGTTTTTCAGCAGTTTGAAAATCCCCACCACGTTCTCCAAAAGGTGCAACCCGCAGTGCTCTTCCTCCTTATCACAAGCATCGAATCCACATCAACAACTTGTCTAGTGGAGAAGGGTTGAAATTTTTCCAATGTAATAGAAAGTGGGGTTCGATTTCCGCCATGTTGAAAAACACACGGTGTTTTATAGCACTTTGAAAAACGTGACCCCGTTCACCAAAAGGTGCAACCCGTGGTGCTCTTCCTTCTCATTATAAACATTGACTCCAAATCAACTACTTGTCAGGTGGAGAAGGGTTCAATTTTTCCAAAGCGATGGAAAAATGGGTGCGATTTCTACCACATTGAAAAACACATGGTGTTTTTCAAGTAGTTCAAAAACCCCCACCAGGTTCTCTAAAAGGAGCAACCTGCAGTGTTCTTCCTTCTCCTTGTAAACATTGAATCCACATCAACTACTTTTCAAGTGGAGAAGGGTTCAATTTTAACAAAGTAATGGAAAAATGGGTACGATTTCCACCACCTTGAAAAACATACAAAGGTGTTTTCAGCGATTAAAACCCCCACCACATTCTCCAAAAGGTGCAACCCGCGGTGTTATTCCTTCTCATTGTAAAGATTGAATCCACATCAACTACTTTTCAAGTGGAGAAGGGTTCAATTTTTCCAAAGTGATGGAAAAATGGGTGTGATTTCCGCCACATTGAAAAACGCATAGTATTTTTCAGCAGTTTGAAAACCCCCACCACGTTCTCCAAAAGGTGAAATCCATGCGGTGCTCTTCCTCCTTATCACAAACATTGAATCCACATAAACAACGTTTTTGGTAGAGAAGGGTTGAGTTTTTTCTAATGCAATAGAAAGTGCAGTGTGATTTCCACCACGTTGAAAAACACACGGTGTTTTTTAGCACTTTGAAAAACACAACCCCGTTCACCAAAAGGCACAACCCGCAGTGCTCTTCCTTCTTGTTGTAAACATTGACTCCACATCAACTACTTGTCAGGTGGATAAGGGTTCAATTTTTCCAAAGCGATGGAAAAATGGGTGCGATTTCCACCACGTTGAAAAACACATGGTGTTTTTCAGCAGTTCAAAAACCCCCACCACGTTCTCCAAAAGGAGTAACCCGTGGTGTTCTTCCTTCTCATTGTAAACATTAACTCCACATCAACTACTTGTCAGGTGGAGAAGGCTTCATTTTTTTCAAAGCGATAGAAAGTGGGGCGTGATTTCCGCCATGTTGAAAAATGCATGGTTTTTTTCAGTAATTTGAAAACCCCCACCACGTTCTCCAAAAGGCGCAACCCGCGGTGCTCTTCCTCCTTGTTGCAAACATAAAATCCACATCAATAACTTTTCTGGTGGAGAATGGTTGATTTTTTTCCAATGCGATGGAAAGTGGGGTTTGTTTTCCGCCACGTTGAAAAATGCACAGTGTTTTTCAGTAGTTTGAAAACCCCCACCACGTTCTCCAAAAGGCGCAACCCATGGTGTTCTTCCTTCTCGTTGTAAAGATTGAATCCACATCAACTGATTTTCAAGTGGAGAAGGGTTGAGTTTTTTCCAATGCGATGGAAAAATGGGTGCGATTTCGCCACGTTGAAAAACGCATGGTGTTTTTCAGCAGTTTGAAAAACCATTTATACATTTACACCATAACATTTACATTGAATCTGTATAACATTGCAAATAAAGTATGAGAAGATGAGAAGTTACACTTGAACCAAAAAAACTATTTTGTAGACTTAATCAATGGCAACACACATTTAAATCAAGATCATTCCATTGTAATGTATACCCAAGATGAAAATTACATGCTTCAATGAGAACTTGAAATTTGAATTCTCTATAAAATGTACATTAACTAAAAGTAGTATTCACAATACTCGCACATTTTAAATATTATTCCAATTTATATCTTTTTATTAGACTTTAAAACGTTCTTATTTTTTATTATGTTTTGATGGTATAAATATTATTAACTCTTTTAAAAACTAGAATATACGTTTAACCAACACCGTTGATGTCAAAGGTCACGTGGAAAGTGTCATTTTATTACAAAGTCATATTTTATGTCAAATATCACTTGGACAATCTTTGGTGTGAGCGACGGTACTTTTTCCTCGCATGAGACGCCTTGGCCAGGATGTACATCTTCTTCCATGATTCTTTGTGATGTTCGTGAATTTTAACAACTAAATTAAAACTTGCTTCTTGGTTTTGAACACTTTTTGTTGTATTTGCACGTTATCTCCCAATTCTTAATTTCTAATTCCAACTCTAGAACTCAAGCTCCAACTCCATCTTCTTCGAGGAAGCAACCTAAGAATTGGTCCAATAATTCCTTATTTATCTTTGACAATTTTACATATTGTAGTCGAAGTCTTTCACGCTCGGTTTTATAAAACTTTTCCTTGCTCTTTACAAGTTTCAGTTCTACTTCCATACGAACTGACGGGGACGACTCATCTTTGTGTCCAACTTCAAAAAATTTGTTTGAGGTGCTCTCTTCAGTCTTTCCTAAAACATTAGTACTGGGACTATTGAATTTTGCATAGTCTTTTGGTTCCGGCACTGGTGAGGCCTTGCGCTTTCCAACCTTCTTTTTTCTCGTCATCTAATTAAACCTATATTTAAACAACCAATTATTATTTTTAACATTCAAATTTAATTGTAACCATATACCATACACGTAAGTAGAACCCAACAAAGTAACCATATACCATTTACCGTAATCCACATTCATAGTCACATTAATACATTAACCATATACACAAACCACATCATTATCTATGCAATAAATGAAATGTCACAACAAGAATAAAAACCATCTAATGTGCTATAAACGGAACCACAAACCATATTCAATTTAACAAGAATGAAATATTAAATCGTAAACGTCAAACAAAATAAAGTAACAACCTCATCACACATATATACAATTTTCTTCTAATCACACGGTGTATTACTCTTCCTCATTCATCACATCACATACCAGATATAACAATTGAAATACATGATCTAAATACTAATAAACATGCACATCATAACATCAACCGAAAAACAACCATATTAGTGTAAAATCACGTACATCTATCCATATCATCTATTATGCTACAAAGGCAAGATTCATCAAATATAACTAATTTGTTGCATACCACATAATCAATATCTATACATATATGTCTAATATATAAGTAAAACTTGAAAAATATGTAAGTGAAATATAAAATTTCTATGACTGGAATATTCATTTGTTATTATTGTCTAATCCACCAGTGCGTGTTGTTTTTTCATCAAATGTCACCTTGGCCTGCATGTACATCTTCTTCCATACTTCCTTATGATCTTCGTGTGTTTTAAGAACGTTATTAAAGTTGGCTACATGATTTGCGATCACTTTTTTTTCCGCTTCACGCATTGTCTCCCAATTCTTAATTTCCAGTTCTAACTCTTGAACCTCGACCTCCAACTCCATCTGCCTTGAGGCAATATCTCCTATTTCATCCAATATTTCCTTGTTTTTTTCGTAAAATATAAATTTTCCAGTGCAAAGCTTTCACACTGGTTTTGATATATCTTTGTCTTCTTTGTTACAAGTTTCATTTCTAACTCCATATGAACTGACAGGGAAGGCACATCTTCTTGTGTAGCACCGACATCTTTGTTTGTAGAGTTATTTGCTTTCTTTTTGTACGGATAAGTGTCATTATCGAATGATTCATGGTCAATTGGTTCTTGCACTGGCAGCCTTGCGCTTTCCAGTCTTCTTTAGTCTTGCCATCTAAATAAACCTGTATTATAACAATCGATTATTATTTGTTACCATTCAAACATAATTAGAAAGGAAATAATGCACTTAACTTATACGTAACAAAATATTATCATCGATGAAATATATATGAAAGTTTCATAACCACATCAAAACCAAGTACACATACATGGATGTAGAACGTAATTATGTAACGATAATTACTGAACATGTCAAACCCAAGCAGACATACAAGGAATAAGAACTCAACTATGTAACCACATACCAAAAAACATAATCCACAATCCATAGTCACATTAATACGTCAACCAGATACACAGTGACAACATCATCATTTATACAATAATGGAATGTCACATAACAAGAATAAAAACAATCTAATGCATTATAAACAGATCGTAAATGGATAACTCTATGTAACCCATAACCACAAACCATATTCAATATATCAATAATGCAGTACTAAGTCGTAAACCTCAAACACATTAAAGTAACATCATCGTCATATACACATATATACTAATCCGACTCCTCACAATCAATGTTCTACACGGTGTTTTCATCTCCTTCATTGCCTAGTGTTAGCGACAGACAATAGTCCATCATAAAATCTAATATGTTTCTTCTCATTTCTATGAATAGAAATTTGGCGTGATGCCAAGAATGGGTGATGCATCTGATGTCTTTATCCAAGTATGGCGCGTTGTCTCAGCGTGTACCACATCATCTTGAGAGCCAACCATGTAGTAAATAAGTGAACGTAGATGAATCTCTCAGTTAAACACATAATTAAATTATATCATTCATCCAAAATGTCTAAGTACTCACCTCTTCAGGAGTGTCAAGTCTGATATCACTGAGATCCCAAATAGCAAACCCTTTGACACACTTTGTGCCAAAGTGTTTGCAAATGTATTAGGGTAGGGAAATGGAGCAGTGGGAACAATGGCCTAAAAATAATCACTTTGACAGTAAATTTGGGGAGTGTGATGCCATGACACTTCATGTGCGGGGTACTATCACAAATCACTCCTCTCGTGACAACCATATTATCTAACATTAACCTGACTTTGGTCCCACCAGGAAAAGCCTATAATAATGACAATCTCAATTGCATTAATAACTTTTTCTTAATTTCACCAAAAAAGAATACAGAAAAACAAATGAGAACATTCAATAACTTACCAGTCCAATTCCACCCTCACTCGTACTACCAGCAACGATGTTTTTGTCCCTCTCCTTATGCCTCCCATCATAACCCTCTCTCTCTCATTTGGAAAAGAATTTTCAACTCCGGGATTTTTCATCTCCACCTTTCTTACCTCAAGTGAAGCTATCTCTCCAATAAGATCGAGACCACAGGTTGATTGAGAAGGGGGTGTCTTATCGCAAATGTCCACCTATAACAATCAAGCCATCATGACAATCAAAGTATCAACAACATAAGGCAACATACATTTTTCAGAGCTTGTTAAGTGATTTTTACCTCTCTATTTTTGTACTATGAATCACATGTCTCTGTCGGCATAAGAGTTGACACAAGGGAATGTCATAATCCTACGCATGCATACAGTTAGTATATACAAAAATACACAAAAACTACATTGTATCTTTACTTACGAAAGACCAATAATTACTTACGTTATCATTCGTAGGGGCGTCAACATTTTTGCTACTTGTTCCACCCTCTTCTCTAGCTTCTTGTGCATGACAGAATATCAAGTTTTGATTTCCAACCTAACATTATATTTAAATTTCTATACCAATCTTAAATTTACCTCTGTTATGATATTTGAGTTTTTATTTCCTCTCACTCTCAACCAATGCTCCTCTCTCACCTTTCTCATCTCCGTTGAATCATAGGCACGCATTGCATCATCCACCTCCCTCTTTCCTTCTCGGCTCAACTCCTCAAATCGATGTTTGCATTCTTTTCTGCAAACACGATCAATAACCCTCCTCCACTGCAAGTAGAATCATTGCCTTAGGACGTAGTTCACATCCACCTCCCTCTTTTGTACGTATGCCCTACTTCTATCTTGAGAGATAGGTGTTCATTTCCCCGTATGCTTACGGCCACGCTTACGAGGTTCAATGGAGGAAAGATTGTGTTCTACTTGGTGATGTCTATTTACTCTATGCAACTTAGAAAACCTAACATCCCCACTATCAGCACATGATCCATGCTGACAAACATAACAAATACGACCATTAACATATTCAGTTTTATATTCTATGGGTGGCTCATGGATATCTGAGTGAATGGGCTCCGAAGGACCATCTGTCGTATCATCATCAACTATTGGAGGATCATCTCCCTTTGCTTCCTTTGTGACGCTTGCAAAACATGTACGCGCCATGTTATGTGAAGGTACTTGTATCTACGAAGTCCAAGTGCATAACTATTAGCCCGACATAAAATATTAAGTATTTTGCAAATAAAGTAATGTTCACATATTCATATATTATCATCATGGAATGTGAAGAAACCTGTATGAAAAGACATCAATTTCATAATTGTTATCTCAACAAATGACATAATTGTTACTAGGACAAACAATTAATGTTCACAAAGTTATATATTACCGTCTCATTATTTATGTCTTCCCCGAAAACATAAGAACGATTGTGAACATGGATCGGCCCATGTCACCGAGCTTCCGCATGTTTTGTTCATGTCCGTTGTCATAACCATCGTTGAAGCGACACATTGTAAAACAAGTTAAACTAAAACAAATGGTGCACAAACTTATTTATTCATATTTTGCATTCATATTGAGAAAGTCATGCACAATAAATGATTTGTGACGAAATTAGCCACACACATTCTTTTTTCAAAAACTGGATAATTGACTCTAGATGTTTCTGAACTAAACATGAAATGTGAATTGCAAGTGTGTTAAAAGAGATTATAGGATAAATCATGATGTATCCAAAATGCCCGGTTTATCAACCAACACTATATGATGTAACATCATATTATCCACAAAATATATAATATATACGCTAGAGACAATTCACATAATATTAGTTATTCACAATCTAATAAATAATGTATGTCTACCTTTACGCAAAAAGGAAAAACACATATATCATATCAAAATGTCTTCCATGGCAAGTGCTAGCAAAGCTACCACTTCTTGGTTTATAGTGTCCCTAGACACTTGACATACATCTAACCTACCTCTGTTAACTTTTACATGCACGTATGAACATTTCGCAATGCGAGATACAATCTCTAGCACTTGAACTCAAAGAATTGAAATATTTACATTGTTACATTGGTATACACTAGTCATTTGTTTCACAACAAGCATATCATGAGAAAACACACAAATGTTCCGAACATCATGGCATATCGCTTCCTCAAGACCCAATATCAACGCCCTATACTCAACCTGGTGGACGGTCGTACTGGCATTTTGACAATTGTACCTCTTTCTACTATCTTGCTTCCATCATGGCCGTATAATATGAATGATGAACATGCTATATTTTCGGAGGTATTCGACACTCCATGAATTTCCAATCTCCAAATTTCAACCATGTTTACCTTTACAATGGACAACAATATATCGTAAGCAAACATTAAAAAAATAGAATGAACACTTCTAATTTGAATTTTTCAATACAAACATCTATAATTTAACATATGACAAGGCTGCTATAACATATGCTCATAAGTTCGTTCATTAATAACGATTTCTTATTAGAGAGTCAATGGAGTTAGTACTTTGTCTACTAAAACTAAAACTTCCTTACAATACTAAAACTTCGTATTTCGTATGTTAGACTAAAGTGCAAATAAATTTTGGAATATATTAGAATCGTAATCACGAGTTTGGGTCCATTCCACTCATTTTTTGAATAGATAACTTTATATTGCTAACATATAATTAATACAAACACAAGTTACATTTTTTTAAGATATGTTTTCCGATAATTACGAGTTTATAAATGTAATGGGTAAATATTAAATTTGAATAAATCACTTAATAAATTGATTAGTATATTATGAATAGATAGAGTTCAGTCTATTTGCAATATCAATATCTATAAACATTTGATTAATTACAGTATTGCGAACGACATTCCAATAATTGTTATAGCCTATAGTATTACGAACGACATTCTAATAATTGTTATAGTTTATTCACTAAATAACCATTGTAATGTATATCTAGTATTTAAATTACATGCTTCAATGAGTACTCGAGTTCTCTAGAATTAACTCCTTTTCAAACAATATTGGTTTTCTATATTATGTATATTAATTTGGCTACAGGTGCATCTGTATATGAGTTGAACTCATAAAACAACACTCTTTACACATAAATAAATGATGGGAAATGATAATTACACCAATACAATCCTAAATTTGGACAAATGATGATAATCCCATACTTAGTGAATTAGAAAATCATTACCATTACACATTTCCTACCAAAATATAATTTTAACAAAAATGAATTTTATTAATCTAAACTTGCTATACAAATATCTAAACATTGGTAATTTTAAAACTATAATCCATAGAAACACGTATTAATACTAAGGAAAACATATTTAATCAAGAATATATTCAAACAACAAAACAAAATATGTTTATGTTGGTGTGAATCAACATCCGACAAAAATTAAATATTTATATAGGTTTTTCTCAAACACATCATAAGTTTTTTAGAACAAAACATAAAAAACCGTAACTATTTTTTTTTGTTCTTAGCAGCAAACTTGGAGCTGCTTCCATGTGCAATCTTCTTTGCACAATTTTTTGGATCTATCACCGGTTTTATGACCGGAACTCCCATCTTTCTCAGCTTATGTGGAGGCTTGTACTTCTGGGCATCCTCCATCGTGTCATACGCTAGACCGTATCCTCACGAATGTGGCCCTATAGTGTAGAACTTAGATAAATAAATGACAAAAGTTTCCGGAAAATTGAGTCGGGCCTTAACCATCGCTGCAATTTCTGGTTTCAAGGTGGCTTTGACTGTTGATGATGGTCTATATACACCACAAATGTGGACCTCCTAAAACTTTCCTCCCTTTGGAATTTGGGAGTTGTTAATGTTATCCCTACGGGATTCATAGGAACTAGACTTCGTGTATTCATTTTCCCCATGCAAAATACAAACTGAATACAACAACACACATACAAACAAAAATATACAATTAACGTTAGTACGGTACATGTCAAATCAAATATATGTCATCCAATATGATAAAATAATCACAATAACCATGAAAAATTGAAGTATCGATAAATGCCAACTACTATCCTTCACCCAAGATGCACCCTCCCATAATATCACAACTATCCATTGCAAAAGGATGGTTGTGATATTATGGAGGGTGCATTTCGAGTGGAAGGTCGGCAAGTGACTTTAAAAACCTCTGCTCAACACAGTCTACCACCCATCTATCGATGTGAAATCCTAAGGGGCAAGCCCCTTCATCACGTAACGATAGTTGGGCATATCGATGTGGCATCCTAAGGGGCAAGCCCCTTCAACATGCACCGATTCCTATCTTTGCAGAGGCACTTGTCCCCATATGCCAAATTAAGAGTCAGAGTATGATATCACATAATTTTTATAGCTTCAACTTTCATTAAACATTCACAACATTACAATTACCAATATTTAACAACTAATAACAAATAATATATATATATATATATATATATATATATATATATAAATGAGTTACAACATCATGTCCACCAATAATTACAAAAGAGTAACTAGTACAAACAAAAATATACAATTAACGTTAGTACGGTACATGTCAAATCAAATATATGTCATCCAATATGATAAAATAATCACAATAACCATGAAAAAGAGAAGTATCGATAAATGCCAACAGGCTATCCTTCACCCAAGATGCACCCTCCCATAATATCACAACCATCCATTGCAAAAGGGACGGTTGTGATATTACGGGAGGGTGCATTTCTGAGTGGAAGGTCGGCGGCCGACTTTAAAAACCTCTACTCAGCATAATCTACCGCCCATCTATCGATGCGGAATCCTAAGGGGCAAGCCCTTCATTCATCACGCAACATAGTTGGGCATATCGATGTGGCATCCTAAGGGGCAAGCCCCTTCAAAGCATGCACCGATTCTCGTCTTCTTTGCAGAGGCACTTGCCCCCATATGCCAAATTGAGGTCGAGTATGATATCACATAATTTTTATAGCTTCAACTTTCATTAAACATTCACAACATTACAATTACCAATATTTAACAACTAATAACAAATATATATATATACAAATGAGTTACAACATCATGTCCACCAACAATTACAAAAGAGTAACTAGTACAAACAAAAATATACAATTAACATTAGTACGGTACATGTCAAATCAAATATATGTCATCCAATATGATAAAATAATCACAATAACCATGAAAAATTGAAGTATCGATAAATGCCAACAACTATCCTTCACCCAAGATGCACCCTCCCATAATATCATGAATCCATTTTCAAAAGGGATGGTTGTGATATTACGAGAGGGTGCATTTCTGAGTGGAAGGTCGAGGGGTGACTTTAAAACCTCTCGCCAAAGATAGTCTACCACCCCATCTATCGATGCAAAATCCTAAGGGAAAGCCCTTCATCACGCAATGATAGTTGGGCGTATCGATGTGGCATCCTAAGGGCAAGCCCCTTCAAAGACGCACCGATTCTTGTCTTTGTAGAGGCACTTGCCCCCATATGCCAAATTGAGAGTCAGAGTATGATATCACATAATTTTTATAGCTTCAACTTTCATTAAACATTCACAACATTACAATTACCAATATTTAACAACTAATTATATATATATATATATATATATATATATATATATATATATATATAATAAAATATAATTATGTATACATAATAAAAAAAATTTTAATCACAATAACAATATATATGTGTGTGTGTGTGTGTGTGTGTGTGTGTGTGTGTGTGTGTGTGTGTGTGTGTGTGTGTGTGTGTTGTGTAATGAGTACAAATGACCCATCTATTACAAGGGGCATTCATCAAAATAATTCCTAAGAGGAAAACCCTTCAACACGCACTTTGACAAAAGAGTAACTAGTACAAACAAAAATATACAATTAACGTTAGTACGGTACATGTCAAATCAAATATATGTCATCCAATATGATAAAATAATCACAATAACCATGAAAAATTACAAAAGTATCGATAAATTCCAATGGCTATCCTTCACCCAAGAGATGCACCCTCCCAAAATATCATCAAATCCATCCATGAAACTAAAATCGATAAATGCCAACGGATAGTTGTGATATTATCATGACTGCAAAAGGGGATGTTGTGATATTATGGGAGGGTGCATTTCTGAGTGGAAGGTCGGTGGGTGACTTTAAAAACCTCTTCTCAGCACAGTCTACCACCCATCTATCGATGTGAAATCCTAAGGGGCAAGCCCCTTCATCACGCAATGATAGTTGGGCATATCGATGTGGCATCCTAAGGGGCAAGCCCCTTCAACACACACCGATTCCTATCTTTGCAGTAGAGGCACTTGCCCCCATATGCCAAATTGAGAGTCAGAGTATGATATCACATAATTTTTATAGCTTCAACTTTCATTAAACATTCACAACATTACAATTACCAATATTTAACAACTAATAACAAATATATATATACAAATGAGTTCCACATTCGCAATATTTACAACTATAATGCATCTAAGAAATCAAACTTTTCCTAATGTATTTACTTTAAAACAACTAAGAGCAATGAAATCACAACTAACAGCTCGAAGATCACATGCATATTTAACCAATACCAACATGATATCAACATAATTAACTAGTCTCATACCAGTGATTAATAAACACAAATTGTAGAAATTACCGAATCCTCTATCATTTATTAACAAACACGTGAATACAATAATATCACAATAATAAACTAGTTCACACTATTATTTAGTGTCTATATACTAAACAAAATATTTGAACACGTCATTTGTTTTGAAAACATGCTTCCAAACAATTGTTCGATATATTTGTACTTATGAAAAAGTTTCATGTTATATTTGTCCTTGTGTATATCAAGCACATACATTTGTTCCTATTTACAAAGTATTAGGTAATAGATATGACATCAAATTGCTTCCTTTTCTTACAGTTTCAAATATATTAATTATTTTCTAAAACTATAATTATTTTCTAAAATTTAAGGTTCAAGGTTTAGGGTTTGGGGTTTAGGGTATAAAAGTTGAAATATAAATATTGAAATGAAATAATTGATCATAATAAGAAACGTTATATAGAAAATGTTGTGGAGTTAGGAAACCTAACAAATGCATTCCTACTATTTGAATAAAATATGAATGATTAGAAATTGGACTTAGACACCCTATTAAGCTAGGAAAAAGGACTTGGACTTACTAAAGATCGAAATCTGACAAGCTAGGAAAAAGGCCAACTTTCCCAATCACTTACTAAAGTTTATAAATCTGCCAAATGTACTTTGTTTATGTAGATACGATATTATAAATTATTTACATGTGGGGTTTGGGTGTCTACTTGTTTTAAGGCACACAAATTCAATTTTATTTACGCCCCTACATAACTCTAAAAGTTGAATTTCTTCAAACTTCTCCACATAGTCCCAATTGCACTCCTCACAACTCTAAAGGTTGAAATAGTTCATGTTGCACACATTCCCATTTGTACATATCCCAGAATATCACATATTTATTTAGTCATACTTAGTTAGATTTTTAAAATTATATTTCCAGAGGTTTGTGTGGATTTTTAAAATTATAATCAACAACACCATAATAGTTTTTACACAAACCAATAATTAAATTGTGATTCAACAACACACAACTAATTTTGATCAACACCATAATAAGGTGTACGCTTGAACAAAAGAGTTTATGAATTGTTTGGTTATGAGAATTACCTTAAATATTGCAATCCATAAGTTTCATAATCTTATCAAACATAAATTAACATAATACTTTTTGAATCTCAAAGCCATGTGTTTTTTTCTTTCCTTTATTCAAAAATATTAAAATAGGAAAACTCTGCATGGAGTTACATTGTATACGTTTTAAGGGAGGAGGAAAACTTGTGGACATTAAAATAGAACTCAATTCTTCAATGTTAAAGTTTTAAAGTAACTATAACTGATGGTTTATAAAGGTATAATATGGGATGTCATGAAATTTAAAAGTAGTTTTTCAATTATAGTAATTATAGTAAGAAATTAGTTTAAAATTTCATTGTTGAAAAACACAGTGTGTTTTCAACAATGATGAAAAACACACTGTAATTACTTTTAAACCAAAAATTACATTGTGTTTTCAAAATTATTTCCTCCATATAGAAAATTGTTGACAGGAATGATACCAATAATAGACAGTAATGATACCAATAAGTGCACTATTGACATTATTATAGGTACTGTATTATCCATATAAAATTCTTCTTATTTGTCAAATTTATTTGTGTGGGCATTTTTATCTTTGCAAAGTTTTTTAAAAAAATGATAAAGTAAAGTAGGATTAAAGCCTCGATAGCCAATAATCAAGGGTTAAATTTTAGTGCCACCAATGGTCATATTTAAAGTTTATATCTTGTTTTTGCAATATTTAAAGTGATGCAGGACAACTTTTTCTTTTCCTAAGATGTGTCAATGAACATGACGGGAACTCAGGCTCACTCGGGTCGTTTACATCCTCTCATCAGTTGGGGGGTTCACTATACTCACTTCAACATGTCAACATGTCACTAAGATTTTTCTTAACTACCTTTGTTTGACCATCTATTTGAGCATGATGGATAAAACCAAACTACAAATTGGTGTTCAAATTCCTCCAAACTGTACTCTTGAGATGTCCCACAATTTTAACCATATTTTAATATCTCTACTAGACACAGTGTTAGGAGATATTGCTCAACCTTTGTACTTTCGTAAGTAATTTTTTACAGACATTTTTTAAACACTTTACATAGATTCTTTGTGGCATTTCATCAAACAGACGATGTGTGTATTAAAACAATTACTCACATCGTGATGGGTGTATTGTAACCAATGATTAACTTACCATTTCTTTGAGACATTTTGTCAAACAGTTCACAGTCTTCTCAACAGTTAGACATTTTGTCAAATAGTTCACAGTCTTTTGAGGAAGCAGTGATTACAAAGAATTTCAAATAGGTTAAAAGGTATGCATTCAAAGTTCACTTACAGTCAAAGTTCAAAGTTCACTTACAGTGAAGAAATGCCAAAGGAATAATGCAGAGTGGAGGGATGTATAAAGAAAAACAAAGAAATGCGACTAGTAATGTATAGAGAAAACCACATAAATTTTTTTCCCCAACTGGTAACAAAGAAATGCAAATGATTCAATGTTAATGTATAAAGAAAAAAAGAAATTTTTTTGCCCCGCATGATAAAGGGTATGGGCTCTTACTATTGTCACGGCCGACAATGGCTCCTTCCTCCTTCCTCGTCTATAAGCTCGCTCGAACCCTTACCCAAAACAAATGGATCACCAAACGGATGCTCTAAAATTTCTCCTTTCTTTGGAAAAAATGTTGCAAACCCGTGTAAAATGGCTCCCTCCCTCCTTCCTGCTTTCGGAAATGTGCGAAGAATGTGACAGGGTGCGATATCAAATGTATACAGTGTGATTACCATGCATTTGGGTGATTACCAGATCATTTTTTGATGATTACCAGACCTCGGTGCATACAATAGTGTGCGAAGGAAGTGGAATGGTGGGGGCACGTTGTTCAATAATTCAAATTTCTCCACTTTCATCATCATCATCATCGTGCCATATACAACTGTCCATCATCGGGACCAGAGATGACATCACCTTTCCGGTGGACGGCGATGGTGGATGGTCATAGGGGATGGGTCATGTGGGAGCTCTCCATTCACCATGCATAGGTTTATTCATAGTCATCCACGTGCAACGAGGCCGTCGACATGTACATTCATTTATCGTTGTAAAAATGTAGTCAATCGAAGCCTTCCATAGTGACCCCTATACAAACTACAAAAAAACACCTCAGTAAAGATTAAAATTACGAGAAAATCTCATCATATTGAAAGCAAAGCAGCACGTCAAACATGGCTATTCAAAATTTATGGCCATTCAACCTCCAAAAAAGTGAAGTTTGAGAATTTCTTCACAGAAATGATTAAAAACCCCATATAATGAAAGAAGAAGTAACGGAAAATCAAAATATTTCCTCTTCTCGGAATTTTATAGTGACGGTGTCATTAAACCTACACCTTCAAATCTTCACGTGATTGGTCAAAGCACACATCCATCGAAAGTTGATGAATAGGGCTGATTACAATGGATATTTGATTTATATTTCTTCTATCTCGAATTTATTTTATTTTTAATGGTTCCCTAATGTACTTTCGAGGCATTAAGCCATGTTGAATTCCACACTAGCATAAACGACACATGCAAATAACGTCTCTCTCAAAGTTTTCCATGAGTCTAGAAATAATGGATTGTGTTGTGCATATTGAGGCCAAGAAACAAACATTTTAATTGGGTTTTGAACATGAAACGTAATGGTATTTTCCATTTCTTATCTTCACTTTTAAGTGCTAGTTATAGTAATACACATTATGTGAACTCAATTATCAATGATTGTTCACACTTCATCTATTTTCTATGCAATTGTTCAAGCTTAGTATTATAAAGGGTGGCTATAGAGTGCTCCGAGAGAAAAGCATTTCAGTTGAGTTTTCTTGAAGCCTATTGGATTTTTACCACTATTTATTTTGCCTCTTTTAAGTATAAATTACACTCATAACAAAATGGAACATAGATAACCAATATTATGAGGGTCTTATAATTTGACCCGCGGAAAATGTGTGATACATGCATTTCAATTGTGTCTCAAACACGTGGCACCTTTTCAAATTTCCCTAGTATTTAGTTTTTCTCTTTATACACATATCGCACCACCGTGAATAATACATGTAAGATAAAAATGATACACTACAATACAATGTCACCCCACCGACATCGAACCCCTTATTGATCACCCCTCATTTTTTCCCTCTATTTCGCTTTCTCATTTATTCAATCTTCACTCCAACTCCTTTGGAATTTCCATCGTACACTTCACATACGGTTCTTTAGTAAATACGCTTGGCTACTCACCTTTGTAGCTCCTCGAAATACACTTTCCCATCTACTACCAGATTATAATAAAAGTGTTGTGCCTATCTATCACGCAGGTTTGCAGTCAACGCGAACCTGCACAAAAATTTGACCAGTGCGGTCTTTCCTTACACCCACCGACCTCGAACCTGCGACCCCCATGCCCTATTTCCCGTGCCTCACCATCCTACTGTGCACTCACGTTTGAAACAATACGGCGCCGGTTCCTTTTAAAAACCACAAATGGAAATTTGATGGAATAGGTAACAATGTACTACGTTGTTACCTATTCCGTTAAAACTAACGGCGACGCGACAAACTAATGGCGACATGACGGAAAATAATTTTTCCCTATTGTGTGAACTTGCATGAGAGATAGGCCTAGCCTAATAAAAAGACTAAAAGAGGATTTTAATACATTTTTGACATTTAGTTTTCATCTGTGGTGTATTATTTTGTCATCGTGTTTGACGTCCCAGCTTATCCGGTGCATCACGACAAGCAAATGTAGAAATGATTGTTTTTGAGTGGGATTGATCTCGGTTGGAAAAGGCCTAAATAGAAGTTTCTCTAGCTCTTGAAATAGAGGTCACAAGTTCAAATCCCGCAAGGGGTAGGGTATGTACGCCTCGTTTGTAGCAAAGTTAGTTGCCTCTCGCATGTGAGTACGAGGTAGTCCCATATCTATAAGCAGCTTCTAGACCCAAAAAAGCCGCCCCACGGCATCATGGACCGTAAAACCTATTATTATTATTATTATTCTAGATACCCCCAAACTCTTTCGTGTTTTTATTAACTTTGCCTCTTCATCTTTTTATGTCTCTTAAAAATGTCGGTTAGATTTTCCTTACGGGATTTTTGTCTCAAGTGCACGATGGGTCCCTCCAAATGGATCAAAGACAAACAATGTGTCAATCTCCATTGCTCAACCATAAATCCCCATTTCATATCTTTACAAACAACATGACAACGTAGAATTAAATGTCAAGAGTTTCCGAGACATGAATTGAATTGGACGTCTTTTTTACAATTTTAGTTAATAATTTTTTCTCATTAAAATAATAAATAATGTTTTTTTAATGCCCATCAATGATAATTAATTATGTGACTATATTTCATCAATTTTTTGATGAGTGCACTCATTGGGCACTAGATTACATAGATTGTCGGCATCTCTGCACATACTTCAGAGGAAGTATATAGCGGATTTACAATTACGAGTAAGCATACAACTAAACTAGTGATCACCTTCACCTAAACAACTATGAGTAAGGGGCATCCACGCCATCAAAGTCACCTAGGGCACGATCCTGGCCTTAACCGTTTGACTCTCTGGGTCGGTATCTCTAGGCCTTGCACTCAACAAGACTTGATCCCTGGTGGGCTATATCAAAGCCAAACAACTTCACCATTGAACCAAGGGCCCTTCGATATATTTCATCAGTTTGAAGTACACATATAGATAAGATAGTTTTGATGTTTTAGTGGAAGTAATATAAATGTCCGGCTTTTGTGGTACACAACGGACTGTTCATTGTTGATGGCGTGTGGGAGGACTCTTTTGGTGGCGCAGAAAACCGTTTCATTTCGAGTAACATTAATGTTGTTAGTATGTGAATAGTTTTGTTTTCAACCGACGAATGGTGTGTGTTCAAGTGGGTGCATGGTGCTAGGTTTTAGTGTGTGAAGGTGGTCAAATTATTTCCGCGTGCATAGAAAGAGTGTGTTGAGCGCAAAATTTTCAACCTCATAAAAATATATATAGTTGTTGTGCACTTCTTGCAATGGTCCTCGCTAAGGTTTCAACTTTGGTATTAGGAATGCTTTTTTGGTTTGTAAACATTGCTCTAACAATTTCCACTTCTATGATGAAGAGAGAGTGGCATCAAAAGCCTCCTTGAAATGACAAATATTTGCATTTGGTGCTTTAAGAAAAATAAAGAGAACCCTCTATTTGGTCTTATGAGTAATAATGGTTTACACTATTGTCAAACGAAATGAAATAATAATAGTTACAAGGATTGTTTTGTGGGTGCATGGGACTTAAAATTTGGACAAATTAATCGTGGCCACCACCCGAGCCCTGTGGAAAGAAGCGCCAATGCATAGGAAAAGGCATAATTATTCTTTGGTCTTTGTTTTTGGGAATTTGCAGCTTTAGTTTGGATAATTTATTGAATTAGTGATAATTTTTACTGTGTGGTGAAGGAAAAGGTTTAGGATTATTTGCAGAAGTTTCCTTTCTTTTTACTTAGTTAAGACTCAAGATTTTACTGCTGTGCATGCAAGTTTGGGTGTGTTACTAATGTGTAAAAAAATGTGGTCAAGCCGGTTCTGTTTACGAGCAAATGTAAGGAGCTTTGATGGCAGCGTCATGAGAGTCACGTAGAATTGTTTTCATGACTTAAGTTTAAGGAATTTTTATTTTTCTTTGTTTTCCTCCCATGTTAAAGTATGAGTTTTTTTTTTTTTAATTTGGTGTAACTTTATGTTTTGAGGAGGCATAGGAGGCATCTACTTGGTTGAGAAATATTTCCAATGTTTTCTAATGCCCCGTAATATCATGAATTATAGTTCATACTTTTGATAGAGTATGAAGTAGGCAATTTACATTATCATTTGTGTGTGAGAAAATTTGTAGATTTTTGTGCCCACAAATATATTTTCAATATGTTCTTACTTTACTCTACGTTACTTTCTTCCTTAAACACTTCGTAATTTGGTATCCACCCTTTTATTACAATAGCCAAAAAGTAAAAATTTTGGCTCGCGTTCTCATTGATGTCAGGTATAGAAAATAGCAGATAAAACAACAAATAAATAATTTAAGAGTGCAAATAAAATTAAAAAATAAATCCGAACAACACGGATATACATATCTATTTATTCCTTCCATCTAGCTTCCTTGTCTCACATTTCTTGCATTCACTTATTTATGCCGAAGGCATCCCCTCATGGGAAAGGCCTTTCCGGTCGCTCACAACACTAGGCTAATTTTGACGGGCATTGTGACGGGCATAGAGGCATTTTAACTGTTTTTCAGCGTGATTGCATGTTGCATGTTTTTGCAGCCCAATTCAAAGGCTTCGAGGATTTTATTGCATCTGGCGGTTTTGATTCACCGATCGACGTTGATTGATTGCGGAGCGGATTTGGGATTCATTATCAAATCCCAATCCATCTAGTTTCGCTTTCACTTTCAAATTCGAGTACCTTTCCTATCATCTTTTTCTCCTCTCTCCCCACCTCTTTTTATTGTTTTTATCTCCAAGTACAAAACTAGATTTAGCCATTTTTCATGTTTTTATTCATCAAAATCTTATGCCTATTTGGCCAATTTGCTGCAAGCCTAGCAAGTGGGTTGTTTTTGTTACTACGTTGCAGGATCAAGAAGAGATTCCAAGGATCTACAAATCTTGGAGAAAAAGTCACAATGGTTGTAGGCGAGAGAGGTGCTAAAAGACTTATTGAGGAAAATCCTTGTAGTGCCCACTCCTCTTCAACATTGATCTTACTATGATTTTTGCTTACTTTGGATTGGAGGCATAGACTTTGTTATCATATTTGATCAATAGACATTGATAGATGGACATTACTATATTTGATTAGTATTTTGTTAGACATTATAGATATTTTGATTACGGATATGTGGTGACTCATAGTGTGAATTATATGCATGGATTGACATTTTAGTATTGATGATGATCTAGAGTTACTACTTTATATATGTACTTGACACATTGGATTTTGATACATAGATTTTGTTAGATGATCTAGTTAGTCTTGTGATCTTATTGTTAATTGATGAAATGATAGAATTGAAATATTTTGAAATTGTGAACAATTGGTGAAATTGTTTGATTTTAGTGATGATTTAGTTATGTTATTTGATGATGTGAATTGATATGTATATGTACGTTTTATTATTTTGATGTCATTGATATGGCCATGAGGCCAGAGAGGTATTGTTTCAATTTTGAAGGAAATTGTAACACAACAAACAAAAGGGGATAGGATATCAACTTATATATCTCGCTCCATGATCGTCACCTAGTGCATCATAATCAAAATGTAAATAACATGTCAATAGTCCAATATCTGCATAGTCTATCATGTACTTGATCAATATATAATAATCAAAATGTTTTAAGTATCATTCCAATACTAATATCATCATAATGAAAATAGTGTCAAGAGGAGTGGGAACTACATAATGCATCTATTTTTTCATTTACGATCGAAAGGAATAATGGTGGTATATAAGATATGGACCATTGATGTCAATGCCAACAACTTTTTATACGTCCCTCTTGCAATCCACGACCCTTTTCTCTTTCTCAAGTAATTTACATAAATGAAACATAGTCCATATATGACTTTCCAGAGGAAAGAAGAGGACCATAAATGGTAGATGAGGCATTTGAGTTGCTGGGGATTTCAAATGGGCATGCCATCTTCTTTTTCTTCATCGGTTGTATCCCCTTGAGCCTCTGGTTGCGTGTGATAGGATTTGTTTAAAATATAGTCCAAATTAAAAAGTTTCAAGCCTTTCACTAATGAATTTGTCACACTTCTATTGTCGAATACCTAGAAAATTTGTCTCTTCCTTCTTTGACAAATCAACATAATCATGAGAAAACAAAAGTAATGTTTAATCAACAAGTCATGTCAATATTTCTTTTAAATCCTCTTATTCTTTCATTTCACATGACAAACCATCCATCATTAAAGTTTTAAGTTCCCAAGAAAAGGGTTGGCTAGGAGGAAGGTGAACAAAGTCGTGAGTTCCACCAAGAAACAAGAAACTTATCAAAACAATGTCATCTTGCATGTTCAAATGCTTGTGATAATAGTGTGCCTATCAACTGATAACTCAACTTAAACATTGAGAGTATTACATGACAAGGGCTTACTTTTAGAACTATTTCAAAAATATGTTACCTCAAAGATTTGGGCAACCCATCCATTTTCTCCTTCTACCACTTCCCACATATGACTTATGGTCCATATGTGACTTTCCTGAACCAAAACAAAAAAACACCCACCTAACCTCCAACATTTTTCAATTATTGACCACCTCGCAATCACTACCAAATACCCTTAACAATTATTAATTTGACAAAATTTTTCATATCTCAAATGAATTCCTTGCACCGAACCCAAAAAAGCAAGTAAAAAATAAAAATATTAGCGAGTGGACGTGATAAAAGTGATGAAGGATTCAAGACCAAGGAGGAAAGGACGACGAAGAGATACATCTAGGAAAATAACAATTGCCCTTCACAATATAGATAGTTTTATCATTTATGTATTAACATCTACATTTAGTGTGAACTATCCTTTTGGTAACCTTATCAATTTGGGTATAGTGTACGCAAAAGCATTTTAAGTTCCTACTTCTTTTCGAGGGTAGTGTGTCTTCTACCTCATGTAACATTGCTATAAGTAATGCAACTTGTCGCAATAGTTGACAAAGTCAACAACCCAAATCAATATTCTGTCTAGCGATTCAAAGAAGCTCCTCCTTCATTTCTTCATAATCAATAATGGAGATATGATTACACTCATGCCCATTCAAAAGATCGTCCCCACAAAAAAATAAAACAGTTAATTCCCTCCCTCCCCGCCATTCTTACTTTCGACAAATTCAAAATATTTTTAAGTGGACAGGAATGGACGAGAAGAAGGGATTTCCATTTAGTTGAAGGTGGGTTAGAGGGGTAAGATTTCCAAGGGAAAGGGGAATCGGTCCAGAAAAGTTCATAGAGGGACATTTGAAGATGCTTCAGGTTGGGCATGGTGGAAATAGCATTGCCCCAATCTTCGCCGCTACTTGCTTCACATCCACCCCATACAACAACAACTCGTATAAATCTCTCGAGTTCCCTATCAATGTAGTGCCCACTTTCCTTTGACACCTTTTGTTATTGATTATCATAATCATCAACTATACTTATGGCCATTATTTTAGTTTTTTTATTTAACTTGATACTAGATGTTAGAGATAATTTGGGACAGGTTGTTGATTTTGATTCATATATGATGCATTTGGATCGTTATAGACATTTTATATTGATGTTGATATGTTATGGACATAGTTATATATAGATGATAATTGAACGATGTTGTGATCATTTTGACATGAATAAAAATTTAGAATAGAAATGAATGTGAGAAATTTTAGATGATGATTTGTTTCATATATAGATGATTATAGATTTAAATTTCCTAATTATTGTGTATGTTTTGATATAGCCACAATGCCGAATGAGGTATTTCGTGTTTTGCAGGTGTGTATATATATCCACAACAAATAACGGGGATTAGAAAATAACCACATTGGAATCCTAGATGAATTCAACTAGGGTCACCATGGCAACATGTAATTGTGTGTGCGTGAGAATTATTTTATTAGGAGAAAATTGTGACCAAGGGGTCATGTGTTGTCTTTTGTTTTAGTTTCCCTTTTATTAATGTTAGTATGTGTTTATTTTGAGTGATGTAATTCAATTGTTTTAATTATTTATATTTTGATGTATGTTTTTCCCATTTATCTTAGTGGGTGTAAGTGTCTTATTAAAGTTAATAACTCTTTTCCTAAATTAATTAAAGATGTGACCAAAATAATTTCATTTATTAGACTTGATTTGCTCTTGTATTTTGTGTTGTTTGTTGAATTCTTGTGATCTTGAGTGTTGTACACTCTACCCTTCATGGGAAACTCGAATTTGGCCTTAAGGGCTAATTTTGAAGGCTTGTGGGACAAGTTAAACTTGTCCCACACCTCTTAAATTGCTATATCAACCCTACCTATGGGTTGGGGGGTCAAAATTAGACCCCATTAGGTGTTTTGGGAAGATAAAAGGTGAAATGTTTATTGCACTTCCTTTCAAGTAATTAATTCTGTCCTTAGAGGGGTGTGGGCTTAGTTTGTGTGTGTAAGTAACTTGTCATTCCTCTCACCCACCAATTTATGGTCCATTATTGAGGTTTGACTTCATTGGTGGAGTTGAGGATGAGTGATGTGGCATCCTATGTGGAGCCACCTCATCCTCCTCTCTCCTTTTCTATTTGATGAAGTTCTTTTGTTTGTTTAGGGTTACTTCATTGTTTCGTGATCTTGCATTTTTAGAGAGTTAGAGGATTGTTGGGAGTTCTTGTGGATTGTTGGATCCTGTGGATGCTTGCTTTGTTTTGAGGAACTTAGAGATTTACTCTTGGAACAAGCTCTACTATGGAAAGGTAGGGAATTTACCTTGATGCTTTATTTTGTGGTTATGTACTTGTGTTGAGTATTTGTAGTGCCCACTTCCCTTCGACACCTTTTTCTTTGATTTCGCTACTATCGACTACACTTATGGACATTATTGTAGCTTTTGATTTAGCATGATACTACATGTTAGAGATACTAGACTATTGTTGATTTCAATTCATATATGATGCATGCGGATTGTTAGAGACATTTTATATTGATGTTGATATGTTTTGGACATGGTTATTTATATATATTTCTGACATGCGATATACTTTCGTCGCCATGAGTAGGCTTTAATAATTGAATTAATGTTGTGATCATTTTGACATGGATGAAACATTGGATGGAAATGTCGCTAGAAATTTGTAAATAATGTATAATTGCCTAGATGATATTAATTCATATATAGATGATTTTAGATTTATATTACATATTTTGGCATGCATATTTTAATGCGGCCACGAGGCCGAAGGAGGTATTCTGTTTTGTAGGTATATATATATTCATACACAACATTGGGGGATTGGAGACCAACCGCATTGGAATTCTAGATGAATATAACTAGGGTCACCATGGCAACATGTAATTGTGTGTGTGTTAGAATTATTTGGTTAGGGAAAAATTGTGACCAAGGGGTTATGTGTTGTCTTTTCTTTTAGTTTCCCTTTTATTAATGTTAGTATGTGTTTTTTTTGATGATATAATTTACTTATTTTAATTATTTAGATTTTGATGTATGTTTTTCCCCTTTATCTTAGTGGGTCTAAGTGTCTTATTAAAGTTAATTAATATTTTCCTAAACTAATTAAAATATGTGACCAAAAGAAATTCATTTGTTAGATTTGATTTGCTCTTGGATTTTGTGTTGTGTGTTGAATGTTTGAGATTTTGAGTGTTGTAAACTCTACCATTCATGGGAAACTCGAATTTAGCCTTAAGGTCCAATTTTGAAGGCCTATGGGACAAGTTAAACTTGTCCCACACCTCTTAAATTTCCATACCCACCTTACCTATGGGTTGGGGGTCAAAATTAGACCCCATTAGGTGTTTTAGGAAGATAAAAAGGTGAAATGTTTATTGCACTTCCTTTCAAGTAATTAATTCTGTCCTTAGAGGGGTGTGGGCTTAGTTTGTATGTGTAAGTAACTTGTCATTCCTCTCACCCACCAATTTATGGTCCATTGGGGTTAAGGTTTGACTTCTTAGGTGGAGTTGAGGATGAGTATGTGGCATTCTACATAGAGTCATATCATCCTCTTCTCTCCCTTTTCTATTTATTGAAGCTCTTTTGCTTATTTGGGGATTACTTCATTATTTTTGCTCTTGTATTTTAGGGAGTTAGAGGATTTTTGGGGAGTGCTTATGGATTGTTGGAGCTTGTGTATGCTTGCTTGGTTTTGGAGGAGCTTAGAGACTCACTCTCGGAACAAGCTCTACTATGAAAAGATAGGAGCTTTACCTTGCTTATGTTATGCTTTATTTTGTGGTTATGTACTTTTGTTGAGTATTTGTAGTGCCCACTTCCCTTCGACACCTTTTTCTTTGATTTTGATACTGTCGACTACACTTATGGACATTGTTGTAGCTTTTGATTTATCATGATACTACATGTTAGAGATACTAGACTGTTGTTGATTTCAATTCATATATGATGCATGTGGATTGTTAGAGATATTTTATATTGATGTTGATATGTTGTGGACATGGTTATTTATATATATTTATGACATGCGATATACTTTTATCGCCATGAGTAGGATTTGATAATTGAATTAATGTTGTGATCATTTTTACATGGATGAAATATTGGATAGAAATGTTGCTAGAAATTAGTAAATGATTCGTAATTGCCTAGATGATATTAATTCATATATAGATGATTTTAGATTTATATTGCATATTTTGGTATGGATGTTTTAATGCGGCCACGAGGCCGAAGGAGGTATTTTGTGTTTTACATATATATATATATATATATATATTCACAACAATATTGGGAGATTGGAGACTAACCACATTAGAATTCTAGATGAATCTAACTAGGGTCACCATGGTAATATGTAATTGTGTGTGTGTGTGTTAAAATTATTTGGTTAGGGGAAAATTGTGACCAAGGGGTCATGTGTTGTCTTTTGTTTTAGTTTCCCTTTTATTAATGTTAGTATGTGTTTCTTTTGAGTGATATAATTTACTTGCTTTAATTATTTAGATTTTGATGTATGTTTTTCCCCTTTATCTTAGTGGGCCTAAGTGTCTTATTAAAGTTAATTAATCATGTCCTAAACTAATTAAAAGATGTGACCAAAAGAAATTCATTTGTTAGATTTGATTTGCTCTTGGATTTTGTGTTATGTGTTGAATGTTTAAGATTTTGAGTGTTGTAAACTCTACCATTCATGGGAAACTCGAATTTGGCCTAAAGGCCAATTTTGAAGGCTTGTGGGACAAGTTAAACTTGTATCACACCTCTTAAATTTTCATACCCACCCTATATATGGGTTAGGGGGTCAAAATTAGACCCCATTAGGTGTTTTAGGAAGATAAAAAGGTGAAATGTTTATTGCATTTCCTTTCAAGTAATTAATTTTGTCCTTAGAGTGGTGTAGGCTTAGTTTGTGTGTGTAAGTAACTTGTCATTCCTCTTGACCACCAATTTATGGTGCATTGGGTTGAGGTTTGACTTCTTAGGTGGAGTTGAGGATGAGTGATGTGGCATCCTACATAGAGCCATCTCATCCTCCTCTCTCCCTTTTATTTATTGAAGCTCTTTTGCTTGTTTGGGGTTACTTCATTATTTTTGCTCTTATATTTTAGGGAGTTAAAGGATTTTTTGGGAGTGTTTGTGGATTTTTGGAGCTTGTGTATACTTGCTTAGTTTTGGAGGAGATTTGAGACTCACTCTCGGAACAAGCTCTACTATGGAAAGGTAGGAGTTTCACCCTTCTTATGTTATGCTTTATTTTGTGTTTTTATATTTGTGTTGTGTATTGTGTTCTTTGGAATGCTTGTTGGGTGTGGGTAGATTGCCTAAGTTTGGAGTAGGAGGAGACTATGGGGAGTTTTCTTGTAGGGAGGCATATGAGTCTACTTTCTTCTCTAAAGGATTTTGGGTTGGGTGCCCCACCTAGGATAAGGAATGTTTGCCTTTCTTACTTGTTATTTTATGAGGGAGACATAAGAGATTGAGGGAGGCATAAGAGTATGTGGGAGGCATAAGGGGTACTTGAGGGAGGCATAAGAGTATATAGGGGATTTGAGATATGCGTTGGAGGCTTTAAGGTGGGCACTCATTCCCATTAGGAGGCATAAGTGGCCTCTCCATAGGTCTTGCTCCTTTGGATTTCATTCTAAGCCTTGTTTTTGTTGTTTTGTTATTTTTATTCTTGTGTTGTTGAGTTGAATGTGGCTAGAATGGTTGTGAATTATTTATTTGTGTTGTGGAAGCTTGTTGTTTCCATGTGTTGGAATTATCTCCCATTGTAATGTGGTTGGGGCTCAGGGGCCAATGGAGAGGATGAATTCTCCTCTTCATTAGATATCTTGGTTGGGTGGAGAGCATTGCCTCTCCCCTATTTTGTTGTGAATGAAAAAAATTGGAGGAGCTATCTTGTTGGAGACCTTGTGAAACTTCCTTTGTGTTATTCCCACTTAGAGTGGAGGAACTTGTAATATTGTATTCTACTTTTAGTTTATATTCTTATATGATTTCCCACTTCAAGTGGAGGACATTGTATTAAACTTGTGAAGGAAAATTTCATTCCATTGTTGGTTATGAAATTTGTATTATATATTGAAAAAGAGAAGAAATTTTTGTGTTGTAAAATAGTTTTGTGAAATAGAAAAGAAAACTATTGTCTTTATTTGAAGTGTTAGCTTGTTGTGAGAAAATAAGTTACTTATTTTTACAAGAAATGAGCAATGGGAAAAGGAAAGTTACTTGTCATTGTGAAGTTGTAATGTTGTAAATGAGAAAGAAGGAAATATAGAAATTGTAAAAAGTTGAACTTGTATACATAGTAAATTTGAAAGGAAAATAAAGTTATTATAGTTGTTATTGAACATATATATGTTGAAGTAAAAATGGGAACAAGAGAAAAAAATTAAGTTTATTATTATTGGAAATGTTGAATTTGTAGTAAGGGAATAACAATGTAAAAAGTAGTTTTAGATTTCTTGTGCTCATGGAATTTGAAAGAAGACTAGTTGAACATAATAGAATGACTTTGTAAAATGGATGTGTTTTTCATTAGGTTAGATAATACTTTAAAATACGTAGATTTAACTAAGGAATGAATAAATAGCAATAAATCTCAAAGTCAGTAACTCTAAATGAACAAAAACGAGTTCGAAAGTATTTTAGCACCTTTTTGTAACTTTTAATTTTTGAGAAAACCTCGAATTTAAGGTTCTGTTGTTTAGAAACAAGATCGTCGCCTGTACGCAGCAGCAACGGACCCGTAACCACCGCTCGGGATAAGGTAGTAGTTTCAAAATTGCCTCTTAGTAGGACGGTGGTATGTGGTTTGTACATAGACAGGGTGGCGGTCCCAGGACCGCCGGTCTACTCTGGGCGGTAGTTACGTCACTTACAATAGAACTCCATAGATCCGCGCCTATGTAAAAACTTAAACTAGTTTTTACTTGACTTATAAGATGTAAAAATTTAAGTAATGACTACCAACATGTAAAAAAAAGTAATCCCATGGATTTGAACAATAAAACATACAAATGGTGGATCAAAACATTCTTTTCATTTACAACAATGGGGTAGGGTTTACCCCAAAATTAAGAACCTAACTTATAAAAGCTTGAAATAAGAACCATATTGGTAGAGGAAATCCCTCCCAATCCTTGAATGGAATTAACAAAAACAATAAAACTACAACTAAACTAATCTAAACTAGATCTCCTTGTAGAATCCTCCATAGTTCTTCCTCCTTTGCTCCCATGTCTTCCTCTTCTCCAACCTGTAATTTTTAACAAAGAAAATAGACCAAATGAGGGAAATGAACAAAGGAAAGGCTTTAATAAAAACTCATAAGGAAATTTAGGGCTAGATGGGAACCCTAGGATCTAGTGGCCAAGATTGACTTGATCTAAGGGTGGAGGTTTCACCCTACTTTTGTTAGGTGAGAATGATTTTTATAAATGTTGTTTTAAAAACCTTATAGTATGTGTAAATGGGGAATGGGGCCATTTAATTGCCATAGAGTGCTAAGCCATGGTTAGTCCTTATGCAAGGAATGATAACCAGATCATACCAAGCCAAGAACACAGATGCTAATTAAACACCATGATCAATGAGATGAAAGCAATTTCTCATAATAACTTTACATAAAATATTTGCAAACAAATGAGTAAAGCAATATCATATATTATTATGGAACTCAACGCAATACATTGAGAATGGACCTTGCTTAAATAGGCAAGGAATAAAAATCTAAGAACCACCAAGGTCATAGATCAAGTCATAAATTAAGGAAATAACTAGACATCAAAGAACTAGCTAAGACCATAGATTTAGGAGAAAACTAGACATTAAGGATCTAGTCAATACCATAGATCTAGGAAAGAACTAGTCAATACCATAGATCAAAGAAAGAACTATACCTAACAACTAGATAATATCTTCTAATATCTAAATAAGATAAAATAAATATTCACACACATAAGTGGGTGAGGATAAATACAATAAAGGTAAATAAAGTACCTATGTGAACATGAGCTAAGGTAAATACCTACTCTAACACCCCCTCAAGTGAAGTGAGGGCCAAAATAGAAGTGGCATGTCCACAAGATGAGTCCCGGCAACTAGGCTCGATGAGGTACCCATGTATAATAACGGGAAGAAAGGGACACCGCAAGGTACCTAAAACCAAAAACAACAAAGTAAAGAGAGTAAAAACCCGCTCAAGGCATCCCAAGAAGCTTGGCTCAAAAACTCGTACAATGTTTGAAGAATTTTGGTGTGCACTATTGTCTGCAATCCATTGCTCGATCACAAAACTAAAAATAACTCGACACCGGGTTTCACTAGAATAGCTCCATACAAGGAGATTGTCAACGAGTGATGTCGAAAGTGCACCAAACATAATTCGATCAACTGCTGCAAATACAAATCCAAGAACAAAAATGAAAGTAACAAGGTAAGGACACAAAATCCAAAGTTTCATGATCCAAGAAAAGCCAAGGTAACAAGGCAAGGACATGACACTTGAAGAAGAATGATCAACACCACACCCTCCCATAGAATGGAGCATGCAAGAACCGAATGCAGTGGTATGCTTCTTAAAAAATCTATCTGAATCGAAAGCGTATAAGTATGATACACAACATGTGGTAATGTAATAGGCACGATGTGGAAGAGCATGCAGAATGAAGCCTCATAGGTTTAGTAGCATCAAAAGCGGTTCGAGGCTCAAAGACCTGGTAGATCAATATTAGTGGGTACAAGATCAATAGCTGCAAGTGGACTAGGAGCATGGATATGGTTGTCCACAATATGATAGTGATGTTATGCTAGCAAGTTTGTTCTGCAGGGGAGTGTATTATTGTATCCTTATCATGAATGAGTGATTGTAGAATAGAATTTCGCTTCTTGAGTGATCTATTTTCTTCAAAAAAATTTACAATATCCTCTTGAAGTCCACATACTTCGAGAGAAAAGCATATCATTCTCAAAATCTATGATAGGTACAAACTACAACTCCCAAAAGTTTAGGACGTCGGGCTCAGTGAAATTATGTCCACAATTGATTACAACACTCTCCATATTTAGAACTTTATAATTATAGTGCAAGTCTCAAAATAAATATTTTCAAGAGCACGAAAAAACAAGCACTTTTGCAAAACCGACACTCAAAACTGAGTTACAGAACAAAAGATACAAACTTTTCAATATTTTTCTTTGTTATTTATTTTTTGTTGCCACTAAAACAAAACAAAATGTTGTTGTATTTACCACACATAAAATTAAAGGGGGCTGAAGTTAAGCACCTACTAGTAGGAATCACAAGCTTTAAGCTCTCATATGACCATACCATATGACCAAGGGCTAAGGATTTTAATGGGTGTTTGCACAACTTACTATTCTGGGGTGTGTCACGTGTTTTCAAGAAAGTCACATCCTACTACCTCTTCTGGTAAAAATTACTATTTCTGGACTGTGTAGACCATAACCTTTATTGCCAAAAATAGCAACCTTCGGAGTGCATAACATTCGTGGACCCCCAAAAAGGAAAGATATGAAACCCTTCCTACGCATAAACCGAGACAGATACACTGTAATAGAAAAAACCCAATACAGATCTCGAGAAATCCAACAAACCCGAATAAATAAAAATATATTCTTTTGGGCACAAATCCCGAGGCACACCCGTGTGCTTCTCTAGAAAATTAAAAAACCACAAAAAATGATTGTCTCTAGAATTGCCCTCGTTTATAGTCGATCTTAGGGTTTTCACACCTACCGGATCCAATGGAAGCCTCTGTTTTACATAAAAATGCACACAGCAACAAAATACGACCAAATCCTAAATATACAAATACACAAATAATTTATTTGTAAAATAAAACTTTATAGACGGATGTCAACAAAGAACCTCGCTCTGATACCATGAAAGGAACAATAACCGGATAGTACCAAGCCAACAACATAGATTCTAATTAAACACCATGATCAATAAGATGAAAGCAATTTGCCAAAATAACTTTACATAAAACCTTTGCAAACAAATGAGTAGCAATATCATTTATTATTATGGAACTCAACGTAATACATTGAGAATAGACCTTGCTTAAATAGACAAGGAATAAAAATCTAAGAACCACCAAGGTCGTAGATCAAGCCATAAATCAAGGAAATAACTAGTCATCAAAGAAATAGTCAAGACCAAAGATTTAGGATAGAACTAGACATCAAGGATCTAGTCAATACCATAGATCAAGGAAAGAACTAGTCAATACCATAGATCACTATACCTAACAACTAGATAATATCTCCTAATATCTAAATAAGATAAAATAAATATCCACACACATAAGTGGGTGAGGATAAATATGATAAAGGTAAATAAAGTATCTAGGTGAACATGAGCTAAGGTAAATACCTACTCTAACACCCCCTCAAGTGAAGCTAGGGGCCAAAATAGAAGTGGCATGTCCACAAAGATGAGTCTTGAAAAATACGCCTAATGAGGTACTCATGTATAATAAATGGGAAAAAAGGAACACCGCAAGGTACTCAAAACCAAGAATAACAAAGTAAAGAGAGTAAAAACCCGTCCAATGCCATCCCAAGAAACTCAGCTCAAAAACGCATACAATGCTTGAAGAATTTTGGTGTGCACTGTGGTCCGAATCCACCGCTCGATCACAAAACTCAAAAATAATCGACACTTTGGGTTTCACTAGAATAGCTCCATACAAGGAGACTGTCGATGGAATGATGTTAAAAGTGCACCAAACATAATTCGATTAATCTGCTGCAAATAGGTGTGCCACGATCCAAGAACAAAAACTAAAGTAACAAGGTAAGGACTTAAAATCCAGAGTGTCATGATCCAAGAAAAGCTAAGGTAACAAGGCAAGGACACGAAACCCGAAGAAGCATGATCAACACCACACCCTCCCATACTGCTAAATGGGTGGAGTGATGCTACAAATCTGTATGAGTTGCCTAAAACAACTACTCGAACACTGACAAACTAATACTGGACTCCACCAGAATAGCTCCCCCATAAGAGAGACTGTCAACATGCCAAAAGTTTCAAAAATACAGATACATAATCTCTCAACAAACAAGAGAGATACACTACACCCTCTAAAGAACACTTCTCAAAACAAGAAGCATCATAATGCATAAGGTATAGAAAGTGGAGCAAGAGGCCGAATGGTGGAGGAGCCACGCCTGTAGAGTCCTCTCAACGAATTCCTATGTCACTGCCACGAGTGATCAGATATCCACCCCAAATCAACACGGATGGATGAAGAAGATGCCTGTATATGACTTGGTGCAAAATGCACAATGGGTGCATGTAAAAGAACATCGAATGTGTGTCAAGTTGATCATGTCTCGATAGCTGAAATTTCAAGTTTCTCAAGCTCGAGTGAAGGTGCAAAACTCATGTGTTGCTTAGGATCCTCATAAAGAGTTGAGCGAACAAAAAAGGATCTCTCACAACGTGTGATCCCGATGAAGTATCTACTCAAAAACTAATTTCATGATGAGAATTCCACTTAACATGTGGAATAAAGGAAACAATACCCTGTGAATGTCTCACAATGACTCTGCTAGTGAGACCCATAGAATGGAGCATGCGAGAACTGAATGCAGTGGTATGCTTCTTAAAAAAGTTATACAAATTAACAAGTAGCAGTAGGATACACAACATGTGGTACTATAATAGGCACAGATGTGGAAGAGCATGTAGTAACAAGTGTCACAAGTTTAGTAGCATCAAAAGCGAGGTTCGGGCTCCTGGCAGATCAATATTAGTCGGTACAAGATCAATAGCTGCAAGTGGATTAGGAGCATGGATATGGTTGTCCACAATATGATGGTGATGTTGTAGGCTAGCAAGTTTGTTCTGCATGGAGTGTATTATTGTATCCTTATCGTGAATGAGTGATTGTAGAAGAGAATTTTGCTTCTTGAGCAATCTATATTACTTCAACAAATTTTACAATATCCTCTTGAAGTCCACATACTTGAGAGAAAAGCATATCATTCTCGGAATCTATGATAGGTACAAACCGCAACTCCCAAAAGTTCAGACGTCGGGCTCAAATGAAATTATGTCCACAATTGATTACAATACTCCTCCATATTTGGCACTTTATAATTATAGTGCAAGTCTCAAAATAAATATTTTTAATGGAAAGAGCATGAAAAAATAAGCACTTTTACAAAAACGGCAATCAAAACCGAGTTACCAAACAAAAATACAAACTTTTCAATATTTTGTCTCATTATTTATTTTAGTTGCCACTAAAACAAAATAAATTATTGTTGTATTTACCACATAAATAAAATTAAAGGGGGCTAAGTTTAAGCACCTACTAGTAGGAATCACAAGCTTTAAGCCCTCATATGACCATACCATATGACCATACTAGTAGGAATCACTAGGGGATTTGTGATATGCATTGGAGGCTTTAAGGTGGGCACCCATTCCCATTGGGAGGCATAAGTGGTCTTCCCATAGGTCTTGCTCCTTTGGCTTTCATTTTAAGCCTTGTTTTTGTTACTTTGTTGTTGTTCTTTCTTGTGTTGTTGTTGATTTTAATGTGGTTGAAATGGTTGTGAAATATATGTTTGTTTTGTGGAAGCTTATTGTTTCCATGTGTTGGAATTATTTCCCATTGTGTTGTGGTTGGGGCTCGGGGCCAATGGAGAAGATGACTTCTCCTTTTCATTAGATATCTTGGTTGGGTGGAGAGTGTTGTCCCCGCGCGCCCCATTTTGTTGTGAATCAAACAAATCTTGGAGGATCTATCTTATTGGAGTTGGGAAGCTTGGAGTTTTGTTGGAGACCTTGTGAACCTTTCCTTTGAGAAGAATTTATTGTATTCCCACTTAGGGTGGGGAAACTTGTATTAATGTATTTTCTTTTGCTACATTCTTGTATTATTTCCCACCTTGAGTGGAAGACTTTGTAATAATTTCATGGAGAAAAGTTGCATTCCAATATTTGTATATTGTGTAAGAGAAAGAATCAAAATGGATATATTGTGTAAAATTTTAGTTGGAAGTTGCATTGTGAAAAAGAAAGTTACTTTCATTGTGAAGTTGTAATGTTGTAAATGAGAAAGAAGAAATATAGAAGTTGTAGATGTTGAAAATGTATACATAGTAAATTTGAATGGAAAATAAAGTTGTTATAGTTGTTTTGAACATATATATGTTGTAGTAAAAATGGGAACAAGAGAACAAATTTGAAGTTTATTGTTATTGGAAATGTTGATTTTATAGTAAGAGAATAAAAATGTAAAAGTAGATTTAAATCCCTTTTGCTCATGGAATTTGAAAGAATACTAGTTGAACATAATGGAATGACTTTGTAAAGAAGATGTGTTTTTATTCGATTAGATAATACTTTTAAAATGAGTAGATTTAACTAAGGAATGAACAAATATAATTCAATCCCAAAACTAGAACTCTAGATAAACAAAAATGATCTCAGAATACATTTTAGCACTTTTTAGTAACTTTTTAGCCTTGTGTAGAGCAGCGGTCCTAAAACCACCACTCGAGGCTAAGGTGGCGAGTCTCAAAACCGCCGTTGTAACGACCGCTAAAATCTCCCACTTGAAACCCAAGAACAACCTAGGATTAGTTAGGAAAAATTATGGAATAATTTTTTGTTTTTTTGTTTTAGTGTTAATGACCAAAGTCTCAAGGAAAATGAAATTCAACCGATAACGTTTCCCATTAAAATAATTACTAATCCCACATTAAAAGTAACAAGTGTAATAAGTTCACACCTAGCTCAAATCTCCTTAGGGATTAATTTAATTACGATTATATTGACATTTTAGCTAAATATTCCCTGATTAAAATTTTAGGGTTAAGGGACCAAAACAATTAAATACCCAAGGTATTTAATTCCATAAGATCTGAGACAAGAGCAAGGTTTAATTATAGTGGGGAAAAGAATACATATTTAAAATCATCAAAGTAAATTCTTACTTACCCACTCCTAGAACTCTCTTAAAATATTCAACCTGATTTTTATCAAAATTAATGCATTCAAAAATCCCCTAAATCATTCCCAATGGATAGGAAATTTTCTCACATTTTCATTGATATAAAGAAGTCCTCCTAACTTCTCATATTTCTCAAGTTATGGGCCGGCGGGCCTTAGGGTGAAAAATTTTCCCAAGAGCGGGCTGCAGCCCGGGGAAAAAAATTACCCTGTGGGTGGGTCTCGGGCCGTGGCGAAAATATTTCCCGGAGGAGGAGTTGGGTCATCGGGGCCACGGAAGACATTTTGGAAATATCCCGTGCGGGGTGAAGCCACCTTTGCACCCGCTCTCCTGCGAGTCTGCAAGTCTACAAGGGACATGTGGCACCTCCTAAGCTAGCGTGGGGAAAGCGAGGTGGCAGGATAAAATATTTTTAGCACCCTGAAGGGAAAAAAGGGTAAAATTCACCCATGCCTCCGCCGACGCCTTGCGATGCCACGTGGTAGCTCCTGATTGGCTGCGGGCTAGCGAGTCGGAGAGAAACTTTATAACATTTTCCTAAAATTTTCTGAAAATGCAAAAGGAAAAAAGGAACCCACTCCTCCGCCAATGCCTTGCAATGCCATGTAGCATCTCCTGATTGGCTATGGGCTAGCGGGCCGATGGAGAAAATTTAGAAAATTTTCTGAAGCGCTAAGTAAAAAAGGATCTACCCCTCCACCAACGCCTCATGGTGCCACGTGGTAGATTTTGATTGGTTGCGGGGTGGTAGGGAAAATTAGGAAAAAAAAATTTGAAGCGCTAAGGAAAATTCAGACCCGAGGGTCCATGAGGAAATATTTCCCAAAAAAAAAAATTTATAGTTAGAATTATTTTTATGCCAAATGAAGAAAAACTTTAGAAGGCCATAACTTTTGATAGAGAACTCGAGTTTTGGGAAAACAAGGACTTTTTGGAAAGCTCTCAACATCCTCTTTACACAAGAATCATTAAATTTTAATTTTGATAAATTTTAAGGGGTCAATTTTGAGAAAACGTCTTTCTATCACTTAGAAAGTGAACTGGTATTTTTAACTTATCAATTATTTGTTCAAATCTACCATTTATTCTTTCTCAACATGCCAAATAGACATGGAGGATTTCACTTGGAAGAATTTAGGATAGATTTCAAGGATTAAATTGTTTGATTGAAGATCAATTCGAATTTCCCCAATTTAACAACAAAAACGAATAAGAAATTGTTTGAGCTTGATTTTGAAAGGTTCTATGAAAATTTCTTAAGTATTATAGTTTTTTGGGGATTGTTTTGATCTTTCTTAGCTTGTATTAATGTTTCAAAAGTCTTTCCTAGTCTGCAGGGTCATTATGTACGTTTTCTAATAATTATTTGTCAGTTTGAAAATCATCTAACAGAGCTCTACAACTTCTAACTCGAATTGATCCATTACATTTACCAAACTTTAAAACATGATTTCATTCTAATCCAATATTACAATGTTATATTTCCTTCAATAAAAATCTAGAAACAAGAAAGAAATTTCTATTTTCTTTCCAAAAAAACAACGTGCTTTTCAAACAAAAAGGATGCAATATTTCTAAATACATTTTCCACATTCGAACAAAGAGTTGCACAACATTTTCAAAGATTTCAAACAATCATAACTTCATTGTATAAGGTAAAACAACATATATTCGATTGAAAAGATTTCCATTCTGACTTCTCTTTTTTACCAAATACAACTTTACAATCACAAATCCTTCACATTACATTCCTTTTTACAAACAAAATACCGAGTATATTTCTTTCACATTCAAAGGGGATTTCATTTCCAAAACATAGTAACTCTTCAGCACAAAATGTATATTAAATTGTCATCCACATCAAGTGGGAAAATGGTTTATAAAAGTAGTTTCACAAGGGACTATCATAAATTTTTCTTCTTCCTCAATTACAATATACAGAATACAATTTCTTCCACATTTATTCAAAAACAGAGAACAGTATATCTCTTTCACAATTCAATTTACAACTTTCATAGCCAATAAAACACATCTTTCCATCATAAATAATGTACAAGGTCATCCACTTCAAAGTGGGAAGGGGTTACAATAAGAATAATTTCAACAAGGACTGTCAAACTTGTATTTTTCTTAGCTCCAGAACAACAACATGTAGATTTCTCATTCTTCTAATTTGATCACCACAAGAGCAGGGGAAAGGCAACACTCTCCACCCAACCAAGACATCCAATGAAAAGGAGAATATATCCTTCTTCATTGGCCCCCAAGCCCCAACCATAAAGCAATAAGAGATATGATCCAACTCATGGCAACAACAGGATTCCACAAACACTCAAGCAACATTTTCACAATAAAACACAATCCAAAATAGAATGTACTTTACAACTACATTAAAGCATGACAAACATTACTGAGGCTTCATCAAGCAAGCCAAAGGATCAAGAAACTATGGGGGATTCTTCTTATGCCTCCCAAAATGGAAAATGGGTATCACCACGTAAATTACAAACCGCCAAAATATAGTATATCAAAACCCTGACAACCCTTATGCCTCCCCCAAGTACACTGTTATCCAAAATTCACCCTCAAGGTAATTTTGATAACATGCATCAAATTATTCAGTCCTGAGAAAGTAGATTGATTCAAGGCCCGAAATCATGTTTTTGGGGGCCCCTCGGCTTCTCTCTAACTCTCCCATCCAAGAAGAAATCCCAACGAGTTAGAAAAAATGGAAAAAATGTGAAAAATAAGGTTGCAGGATTGTTTTAAGGCATTTCGGGTCTGAAGGGTTCGGGTCATACCGAGGTTCGTCGTACCAAGCTTGGGGCCGAAATACAAAGAAAATCGGCTAAGTCGGACATTTTTGTCCCAGTGGTCCACGGGACAGTTGGGACGTCGGGACGCGAAAAGCCGAAACGGCCGAAAGCAAGGAAAATCGTCAAGTTTTTGTTTCACGCGGTTTTGGGACAGCCGGGACAAAAGTACATGTGGGATGCGAATCGGCCGATTTGCCGACAGACAGTCCATTTCGGGTGGTTCGGAGATATTTGTCCCAGGCAGTCCAAGGTAGTTGGGACAAAAGTACGCGAGGGACGCGTGGGACGCGAAAAGGTGAAAAAGCCGCAAATAGGAACAAGGAAGCCCGAATCGGCCGAAGTAGGAGATTTTCATCCGGGACAGCCGGGACAAAGGTACGTGCGGGACGCGAGGGACGCAAAAAGCCGAATCGGCCGAAGGCAAAGAAGAAAAGTCAACGTTTGACCCGTGAAACTTCAAACGGCCATAACTTTTGACTCCGAGCTCCGATTTTCACAAAATTGGACTTTCGGAGCGAAAGACGACGTCCTCCACGCCACAAAAACTAGATTTATTATTTTTAACATATTATTTAAATAAAAGAAACATATTCGGCTCCAGTCAGTTAATGCTCATTCCCGTCAAATGACAGAAAACGCCTGCCAGACCCAAAATAGCTGCCCGCACTCAGAAGGCCATAACTTTTGCATTTCTCAACAAAATCACACAAAATTGGTACCGTTGGAATCATGGCTCTGAGCCCGACACATAGCAATCAAGAAATTTCATATTTGATAAGAGATTGATCAATATTTTTAGAAAACGTGGTCGGGTTCATAACAGTGTTTTATTTGGTGGTTGGGAGTGCAATTAAGAGGCATGGTCATCATTCTTTCTCTGTTGCAGCACCTGGGACAGTATGGGGAGCCTTTTGTAAGTAATATATAATCATTTTACTCCATTTAATGCCTCTTACAAGTGGTTGAAGGATAGATTTCGGGATTTCCACTTTTCCCTTCTCTCTTTCTTCTCATTTTTTCTATAAATGGGAGTGTTGGGCTCATTGTAAAAGGAGGTAGTTTTTATAGCAAAGCTCTGCCAAGATTTCTTTGTGAAGATTTGTTACAAGCCCTTTTGTGGACTCCTTGCATGGTGATCCAAGCCCTTATCTTGTAATAAATTGAACTGTGCATATCATGAAGCAATAAAATATAAGTTTGTGGATGTATCTTCCCCTGCTGTGTTTTCTTGCATTCTTCTTGCCCCTTCAACCTTGATTACAAGAATATTGTGTCTATTATTATGTTCATGCAGGGATCCATTATCATTTTGTATGTTTGAAATATTGTTGTGAATGCGTTTTGCTAGATCATGGAGAACTGCCATCATCACCTCTTCTAGTGTGCACTTGCTTACGTATTTCACGCATTTGAAGCCTACTCTTACACCCTCCTTTTCTGGTGTATCACCGCTTTAGTGTAGGCTTTCATTTTATGCATTCTCTCTCCTTGGTCCCTTGGAAATTTAGATTAGAATAGTTAGTTTCCCCTGCATTAGAGTAGATTGTGGCAGGTAGTTTAGGAGCAAGAACCAGACTTTCTCTGGAGGTCTATCTCAAGTAGCAAGTCCTACAACTTGGAGATAGTACCCATGTTATCCAATCACACCATGAGTTCAAATATATGCACTTGTATAAACCATAGAAGGTGTCTTTGTGATTCGGTGATAACAGTACCCCTTGTTAGTAACCAAATTTAATCTCCTTCAAAGATTGAAGCGGCATCATGGATTTTGACAGGGACACTCGGAGCGGATAGATAATCATGTATGTTGTTTTGTAGGCTGTGGAATCAATCTATCGACTTGTTAACACTCAAGTTTCGAAAGGAGTGGGTAGCACCTTAAAATAATATGATCTGATCCTAACTATTTTAGGTTGTGCCTTTCAACCAAGGTAAGAGAACCTATTTTGTAACCTCTGTTATTGAAGAATGTTGGTAAATCCTTCTTTTGCATAAATTTTATAGAGAAGACCTTGGGAAAATATGATCAACACACCAAATCTAACTCTCACGAGTTGTCACTTCCAAATCATGGAGATATTTTCACAACAAGGCAAAGGTTACTAAAGACATTTGGGACCTCTGATTACTCCTGCATGTTTTGGTAACAAAGATTTTGCATTTGTATGCACATAGGAAAACAGGGGTAGTACAGGTAGGATTGGTTGTTTTTGAATAAATTTTTTGGTGGGAGGTGGGGCAGGATGAACTTAACTCACCAGATCCTTGAGAAATATTACAAAATGAAAGGTTAAACCAACAGAATGCCATAGAACAGCCAAAATGTTTCTTTAACAAGAATATGTGCTTCAATAGAGGCCTAGATTAGCACTTTTTCATACAATCTATGAGAATCTAACACGAAGGCTCGAGTTAGGAAACCTAACAAAGTATCAATATCTAAGCCAAATCATGCCTAAGGTACACCCAAAGGCTTACAGATAATCTCTGTCAAAGAGATGAAAGATAAGTGATTTTAAATCATCTATTTCACCCAGGATGAAGGATTTTCCAAGAAATGAAATTGTAGATACCACTAAACTATCATAAGGATTGAGACCTGTGTGATTGAATCAGATTTTTAATACAAGATTGCAATAGAAACAAGAAAAACTACTCGCATACATTCAGAAATAAAACAAATGCATTTTGCTCAAGACAACATAGAATAGCTCATATTTGATCAAATTTATCAATAGGGGAAAGTTTCTAGAACAATCTCGGAGCTATTCAATGGTAATACACTTGTAACCACCTTGACATGATCAGATTTTATACAAAAGAGATATATAGGCTTCTCAAAATGCTTCTAAAAATGATGGGCTCTATAAAGCTTTCTTTTAGAAAAATTAGTCCCAACACCTAACACTCCAACCATTTGCACAAAAATTCATGCCATTTATAAAATTTACAATAAGGACCCTTTTCCCTCCAAAATCTAGACCTTGAGTGCTACCAGTGCTTTCATGATCACGATTGCGATTCTCAAAATCAAATCTACAAAAAGTTACCAGTGCTCGAGGGGGCAGATCTCATCGAATATCTCCCGCATTCAACTCCTTCCTCTGGTAGATCACTCTTTCTTCAATTTTCTAACCACTTCCACCCCTAATCTGTCAAATCTGCTCCTTGTGTGCTTGGGAGAAGAAAAATAGAAAATTCGATCGAACACGATAGTCAGACCATTTTAATGGCGAAGATATCTTCCAAATCTTTTCACCAAACTCATATATCATCATTAACTCCCTCTTTGCTTGGCATGTAGTAAACACCAAGAAATAATGAAGACTTGTACTTCTAGGCATGTTTCATTAAAATGGGGAAAATCGATTCAAACTCTCAACTCATTTGATCTTTACTTTGAATTTGCATCATCCATCGAAGATTCAAACTTAAAAAATGACCCGGGGGCTTCCTTTGACCTTTTACAAATTTTGAAAAAATGGAAAAATTTCACATTTTGTTCCACACCTCTTCCCTCGAGAAATGATCCTGACACATGTCCTAAGGTGGGCCCAGATGGGGCCGCGGCTAAATTCGGCATTTCACCTCCTTTTTTTAAAAAGGGAAAATTTTCCAAATTTTCCCTGTAGCTCAGCCCTTCCGTCATTGACCGGGGAAAAATATTGACTATTTCCTTCCGGGTCCATAGGCCATTTTCATGTTTTAACTCTTTTCTCCCAAAGGAAATTTTTCCAAATTTCCCCCAAGAGTCTGCACCTCCGTCGTTGACCGGAGCAAGCTTTGACCTTTCCTTTATCGGGCTTGTGGGCCATTTTGATGTTTTTAGTCATTTACATGTTCAACGGGAAAAAAAATCCAAATTGCCCCCGATGGTCCACCTCCCTGCCCCTTTGAATTTTCAAACTACCACGTGTCACCATGGTGCACCTTGAGATGGTCCCAAAAATTTGATAGCTTGAATGAGTGTAGGCTTGCCACGTGCCTCCTGCCCAACAAAATTTTGTTTGAATGTTTGAAGCTCAGCGGAAGACGCCATGTGTCATGCTTCGATGTAGTTTCTTTTGGCCACTTTGAAAATTCTAAGCAAAATGCAAAGTGAGTGGAGGCCTCCACGTGTCCTCCTAGCACTTCTTTAAAATGAAACTCAAGGGCCAATCCCCAAACATGTGCGGTTCCTCCACGTGTCTCCATGGCACAATTTCAAAATGGTGCCCAAAGCGGAGACCCTAAATGAGCACAAGCTCGCCATGTGTCACCCTTTTCACTGATTTTTTAGTTGCATAAAAAAATTTCTAAGTCCGAGCAAAGCAGCGGAAACCTCCACGTGTCCTCTCGACGCTACTCCAAGGCCAAACCAAAAAGTAGATCCTCAAATGAGCATCGTTCCTCCACGTGGACAAATTTTGAGTTAAGGCCTTTCATAGAAATTTTGAAGTATCCAATAAGCCATGTCCAACCAAAAGGTGCCACGTCCCCTGTTGATGAAAGGATGTAAATTTGACTAAGAGAAACACCCGTCAAATTGTAAAATACAGAAAAATGATCATTCGAGCCTGAAAATGAAAATTTCTCCAAGGATAGAATTTAGAAGTGTTACAAGGCTCAAATATGTCCATCAGAGACACATCTATTCATTTTTATTCAATTATTTAGGGAAAAATGACAAGGTAAACAAATCCCGACCATGGATAACGGAAAACATGGGAGAACCTGAGTTTTTAGATGAACAGAGAATGGGAGACCCAAATTACAAACCTTTTCCAAAGGAACAAAGAAACAAGGAGCAAACCATGGACCCATAAGTGATCTACACCCATGAACATATTAAAAATGGCAACAAAGATCAACCAGGCACAACATGAGAAAAATAAAGTGACAGAGGTCGTAAATCGATAGATTTTCAAAGGCAAAATGGGGTGAGACTATTTTGAGCACCAACATCAGCTCCAACTTGGGGATGGGCACTCCCCATGAGTGCCACAAGAGAAAAGGTAGACCAAGTGCTAAAAATATCCATTGGGCAATGAGTCAACTTACGAGAGCAGAGAGAAATAGAGCCACCTTCCAAAAAAAAATAGAGAAACTAGAGAAAAATAGGTCATCGAGGACCAGAATGAGTAAAAACACAAAAGATAGGAAACAAACAACAAACTATACACTGTATACAAGATTTTTCCTTGATTCTAGGGAATCAATCCAAGAAATGCTTCAAATGCCTTCCATTAACAAGAAATTCGAGCAATTCACCATCTAAGTCCTTGAGGAAGAAGGTATGCTCACCAATCCTGATATCAATGGAGTAAGGGCCCATCCATAATGAGTCAAACTTTCCATGCTTGCCTTTATCTTCATGTTTGCTATCCCATAGCATCACAAGATCTCCAACATTGAAAGCTCTAGGAGTGACCTTCTTGTCAAATAAATTCTTCAGATTTCTCTTTGAAATTTACATGCCTCTAGTGGGATGCCCTCCTCTCTTCATCAAGTTCAACAATCTGGTTGATGTGAGCATCATAAGGACCTACCTCTTGATCTTCCAATTGTTGCATAAACTGATATGAAGACAATTTCATATAAAGAGGCAGTAGGGCCTAAGCCCCATATACTAACTCAAATGGACTCTTTTCGGTAACCCTCTTGATAGTGATCCTATCTGCCCAAACAAAAACTTCAACTGTTCACCCCACTTTCTCTTGTTCTGCTCCAATGTTCTTTTGATAATCTTCAGCAAATTTTTATTATTGGACTCAGCTGTCCATTTCCTTGGGGATTGTAATTGGAGGCATATGTCAATTTGATTTCATACTCCTTACACATTTCCACCAAATTTTTAGCTCTAAAGCTCATGGCATTGTCAGCAACAATCTTGACTAGCACCCCAAACCTGCAGATGATATGGTTCAACAGAAAATCCATGACAATTTGGTGTGTTGCTCTTTTGGGTGGGATTGCCTCCACCCAATTGGTGAAATAATCAATGGCTACAAGAATCCACTTATGGCCAGCACTTGAAGGGTCTAAAATCTCACCAATGAAATCCATTCCCCATTACTTGAATGGAGCTTCAATTGATACAAGCTACAAAGGAAGGGAGCTTGAAGCTTTCAGTCTTCTAGAGAAATGCTGGCAACTCTCACATCTTCTAACTAAAAGAGTTGTATCCTTGAAGAGAGTTGGCCACCAATAACTAGCCCTCATGATCTTGTGTGTTGTGACTCTTGCAGCAAAATGCCCCCACAAACTCCTCCATGGAGATCAAATTATCTTGGGGCTTCTTCTTTAGTAATGCACCTTAAGAGGACTCCCTCTGGGTTCTTCTAAGCCAACCTATAATCAGTAATGACATATTTCTAGGAGGCCAACTTAAGAGCCCTTTTCTGGTTCTTACTTAAGTGCTTAGGACAGTATAAGTGTCTGAGATAAAAAAATTACATCCTTGTACCACTCAAAACTCATCAACCTTTCAAAAACACCTTCCCTTTCTTCTTCTACCTCATTTACCTCAATAGTTTGCAAGTTTCTCTCACCATAAGCTTTTCCAGGCCCAAACCTCTCACCAGCTTTGTGGTTTGGATATCCATGTCATACTCTTACAACTTGTTCACCCACCTGCACCTCTTTTTGAAACTTCCATCTCTGACAAGATGTCTTTCACCATGGTGTGGGGAACATAAGTAACCACTTTAGAACTTAGAATGTAAGGTCTAAAAACCTTTGTTGCTTTAACCAAGGTAAATGCCTTCTTTTCCATGATAGTGTACTTTAGCGCAGTCCCTACAAGGACTTATTGAAAAAGCAATTGGCCTCTCGGCCCCTTCATCATCCTTATAGTAGGACAGAAGCAATAGTGTTCTCTGAAGAAAAGGAAAATAGTTGGAAAGGCTTCTTATAATAAGGAGTTGTTAAAACAGGGCATGTTTTAATGCCTCCTTGATTCCACTGAAAGCTTGTATGACAGCCTCCTCCCATTTGATGACCTGGTCTTTCTTCAGTATGGAAGTGATTGGGATGGTCAACTTAGCAAAGTTTGAAATGAATCTTCGATAAAGTTTATTTTCCCAAAGAAGGATTGAATTCCCTTCTTGGTTCTTAGGATTGGGACCTTGCTGATGGCCTCTGCTCTTTTTGGATCAATCATCACTCCTTCTTGTGACACAATGTGACCAAGAAACTTTGCCTTCTACACTCCAAAATGGCATTTCTTTGGATTGAGTGAGATGCCATATTCTCTACATCTTATCAACATCTTCTCCAAGTGCAGCAGGTGATCACTTCTCTTCCTAGAAAATACAGTCACATCATCCTGGTAGACAACAATAAACTCATTGATGTAACCAACAAAAGAAACATCCATTTCTCTTTGGAAGGTGGCTCTAGCATTCATCAGACCAAAGGCATCCTGACATAGACATAAGTCCCCCAAGGAGTAGTAAAGGTTGTCTTGATCCTTTCTGATTCCTTCACCACAACTTGGTTATAACTAGAAAAGCCATCCAAGGTGGAAAGCAACTCAAAACCAATCACTAACTGCAACATGTTCTCCATGTTTGGTAAAGGATAATTATCCTTCATTGATGCTCTGTTCATTCTTGAAGTCCACACATAACCCGATATCACCATTCTTCTTTACTATTGGTACTAGGTTTGTAACCCGGGAAGAAGAATATTTTGTGGGCTGAATAATACCTCCATCTCTGCTTCTTCTTAAATGGTTTTGGATTTGCATTAGACTCCAAGGGAATCTCATGCTAAAACAGGTCCTCTTTGTATGCTTTTAGTTCAGAATAGGTCCAAGCCATGCAATCTTGGTATTTTTCAACAACTAGATGTATGACTACTTCTCCTCCTTGCTAAGATTACTTGCCTAACCAAATTTTCCTTGGCTTCTCCTTTATGCCAAGGTCATGCTCCTCAATATCCCTTGAAGGCTGCCATGCATATGTTAACAATGTGATCAACATTATCAAAATTTGACTCAAGAGCAACCAGCCCTCTAGGAATGGTATTGGTTTTTAGCTGGATGATGCCCTTGCTAAACAAGGTTTCTTTTCCTTCTATTGTACATACCATTGGATCCAAATCAATGCATTAATTAGTAAACTCTCCCTTGTTATACAAAAATCTTCTGATCTAAGCATCATCATCAAAAACCTACCAATGTTTAATTTTGTTAGGGACAGAAGGTCTTATCAATACCTCAACATCATATTCACAATATGGGGACATTGTAAAATTGTCAAACCAAGACCCCAACACTGTAAGCCTGTTTGGTAAATCATTGAACCTTCTATCATGATGCACGATGTTGAATGAATCAAACATCTCAATAAGATCCCAAACTGCATGCTTATATTGTTTCATTCACTGATTCTTTGTGGCATATAGTTTTCTGACTTGTTTTACAATTAATTTTGAGTCTCCTTTGATAATGATGTCCTTGATACCATATTTCCAAGCAATTCTTAAACCCAACAATAGTGTCTCATACTCATAGAATGTTGTTGGTGCACTCAAAGTTGAGTTTGAAGGAAAAACAAATTTTTCCTGACCAGGAGAAAGTAGAACAACACCAGCACCATTCCCAAACTTGGAGCAAGATCCATCAAACAATAGAGTCCAAGGAGATCCCGCTTGTTCAAGACACTTGCATTCCTCAATCTTGTGCTCCTTTCCATCAAAAAATCCTACAAAGTTGTCAAGCATCAACATTTGTGTACAATACTTCATAGGATGCATTGTTGGGATCCTCAATAAGATGCAACATTTTCTTTTCTCCATACAACCTAACAAGGCTTCCTTCAATTGGAATGGTGGCATAGGAAATATCCATTTGGACACTCCCACAAACACTAGCAGCCCATTTTCTTGACAGTAGCATACCCCACTTGGCTAGGTAGTCAACAATGACAACATCAAGTTTTAAATTTTTACTTGGGTAAGTTGCAAGCTGCACCACCAAACCCTTCACACATCCCACTACTGACACTTCTCTAGAATCCATGGCAGTGCACTTCCCATATGTTGCTATCACTTTGATATTTAGCTCATTCATGACTTCTAGAGGCATGAAATTACATGATGCCCCTGAGTCAAACATGCAGTTGTGCAGTATTATCCTTAATGATCAAAGTGGTGAAGAATGGATCCACATTCATCTGAGATTCCACCAAGGATGTCCCTAAATAGACCTTAGGCGGTTCACCTAGTTCCTCTAATGTTGGTGGTGTTTCTAATTCTTGAATGATTGGAGGAGTCTCCACAATATTTACATTTTTGCCTAAGGTAGTCTTCTCTTCTTTCAATCCCAAGTATTCAAATGCTCTCTTTTTGTGCTCAGGAATCCTAAGCAACTCAAAAATTGGAACAGAGACTTTGATTTGACTTAAAACTTGGGCAATATCATATGGGAAATTTTTTGGCAAGGAAGTATTGGAAGGAAAGCCAACACACTCATTAGGTGGTACAGGATTCTTGATAACTTGGGCATGAGGAGGGATATGATTTTTGTTTAGAACTGCAGGGATTTTGGGAGATGCATCTTTCTTAGGAGCCTCTTTAGGAATGTTTGAAAGTAAGGGAGCTTTTGGCTTGGCTTGAGGCCATGTCCCTTTGACAACCTTACTTCTTGTGTTATATTCCTTCTCTTGAGCAACAACAACATTCATCAGTAATTGTCTATCCTCCTCAGATGGAATTCCTCCATCATACTTCTTTATCATTAAAGCCCTTAAATATTCAAAGTCATTATTAGGAAATTCAAAATCTTATACAGTATCTACTTCTAAAATATGAGAGGGAGGAAGAATAGGTACCCTATGAATGCAATCCCAAACAGTGGCAAAAGTCTGGTAACTTATCACCTTAGTTAAAGTTGCCCCTTGTTGTAATCTTGTGGAGAAACCCATCATGCGAGACATCATCATCATTGTCATTACTACGCTTCTTCTCCTTTTTTCTGATCTTCTTCACAAGAAGCATGAGGCATGAAACATTTTTCACACCAATCAATGACATATGTCTCCTCCACAACAACAACTCTGAAAGCCAAAGGATCAGGCATCATTCTATTTTCCCTTCCTTGGGGCTGCCTATTTCCAAATCCAACAGGTCCTTTTCCTCTGTCATCAAATCTTTGGTGATTTGTGAACCTGTCTTGGCCTTGTTACTTGTGTTGACCTTGTGAGTTCTGCCCAATTCCCTTCTCAGCTGGCTAGTTTGTAGGAAATTTCCTTGACAACCCCTACCAAAGTTTTCACAACCTCCTCCAAATCAGCAGCCTTGCTTGTTTGAGGCTTTTATGGGTTAATCAACTTTACACCCTCCCTTTTGGGAGGCTTTCCAATTGCCTTGATGTTGTTCTCTATTTAAAAATCCATGGTGAAGGTCTACCTCAAATTTGTGGGGTTCTTGTCTCTTAAGTAATATGTAACCTTTTTATCAAATGCATTAGAATATTTGATCAAACATGACTCATCACAAGGTCTTATCCTAATAGGCAATCTCCTCAAGGTCTTATTAAACCTTGTGTTGAAATCATGTACTGACTCATTAGGATTCTTTTTTATGTTTTCAAATTATGTCAAAAGAAACCTAGGGTCAGTTCTATCACCATACTACAATCTAAATGCATTGCTCATCTCAGTCCAAGAATCAATAGAGTTATCTGGAAATGCTTTATAGTAATCCTTGGCATCCTCTTCCAAGGTATGGATAAACAACTTGATATATACATCTTCATGTTCAATCTCAAAATCTTCCATCATATTGATTAAAATCTTTAGATGTTGATCACTAGTAATAACATTGTTCCCCTAGAACTTTGGCAGTCTATTCCTTACATCTTGAGGAACTACATTTGGATAACGAAGCATTCCCACAAAATTTATAGGTCCGAAGGTGTTTACAACAAAAGGGAGTCTCGGTGGGGGTGGGCCATGTTGATTCGAGAAGGTGACCCTGGAGGGGTGACAAATTGATAAGGAGATGACGGTCCTTGGAACATAAGAGTATAATGTTCAAAATGGATACCCCCAAAGGCCTTGTATATTGGAAATCCCTATCAATCTTAGAAAAGATAGGTGCAGAATGTGAAGAAAACCATTCAAAATCAAATAAAGGCCCTTCTCCAACTAGAGAATTCAATTCCACAAAGAGGCTTCCTGATTCAAAGTCACTTGAATGGCAATCTTCAATGATAGGCCAATCACTTTCATCAATGGATATCACTCTTCTTGTCATTTGTTTTCCCACAACTCTCAAGATTTTATTCCTTTTGATTTTTCTTTTCCTAGCTCTGGAAACGATTTCCTAGCAGGATCCCTAGCAAAGAAAGATATTCTTCCTTCCAGCTTTGCCAAATATTAGTAACAAATCTGACTTTGACATACTTTTAATACATTGGTACTCATTAAAAATCAGATCAACAGGAGTTGCCACTAAGGATTTCCACCCTAGTTGTGCAAATGCACTAAATATGATCTGTCAAATGTCTGTTAATGCTAGAAACTGGAAATGGAAATATTCTAACCTTTCTTTACCTAGATTTATCAAATGAAAGCTAGTGCACTAGGTGTGAAAACTGAAAGAACTACACACAACACTTGGAGCATACAAGAAGTGTTTTACCAGGGTCTAAATGTGAGTTGTAAGTCCCTAGAAATGGTGCCAGAAGTGTGTTGATGGGCCAAATAGATATGGACTTGTAGTGAATCAGCAAATTAGTCTCAGCAATGTAAATTATTTCCCAAGAAATCAAAATAATCCCCGGCAACGGTGCCAGAAGCGTGTTGTTGACGGGATAGATGGATATGAAATAACAACAAATCAACAAATTGGTCTCTAGCGATGCAAATTAGTTCCCAGCAATTCAAAACAATTCACCAAGTGGCGCCAGAAGCATGTTGGTACCCAAATTTAATCTCCTTCAAAGACCAAGCAACATCATGGATTTTGACAAGACACTCAAAGGCAAATAGATAATCATGTATGTCATTTTGTAGCCAGGAATCAATCTATCTGACTTGTTAGCACTCAGGTTTCGAAAGGAGTGGGTAGCACCTTAAAAGGATGTGATCTAATCCTAACTATTTTAGGTTGTGCCTTTTAACCAAGGTAAGAGAACCTATTTTGTAACCTTTGTTATTGAATAATGCTGGTAAATCCTTCTTTTGCATAAATTTTATAGAGAAGACCTTGGGAAAATATGATCAACACACCAAATTTGACTCTCACGAGTTATCACTTCCAGATCATGGAGATATTTTCATAGCAAGAAGGAAAAGGTTACTAAAGACATTTGGGACCCTAATTGCTCCTGCATGTTTTTGTAATAAATATTTTGCATTTGTATGCACACATGACAAACATGGGTAGTACATGTAGGATTGGTTGTTTTTGAATAATTTTTTTGTGGGAGGTTGGGCAGGATGAACTTAACTCGCCAAGATCCTTGATAAATCTTACAAAATGAAAGGTTTAACCAACAAAATGCCACACAACAACCAAAATGTTTCTTTAACTAGAATATGTGCTTCAATGGAGGCCCAGATTATCACTTTTTCATACAATCTATGAGAATCTAACATGAAGGATTGAGTTAGGAAACCCAAAAAGTATCAAGATCTAAGCCAAATCACACCTAAGGTACACCCAAAGGCTTACAGATAATCTCTGTCAAACAGATGAAAGAGAAGTGATTTTAAATCATTTATTTCACTCCCAGATGAAGGCTCTTCCAAGAAATGAAATTGCAAATGCCACTAAACTGTCACAAGGATTGAGACCTATGTGATTGAATCAGATTTTTAATACAAGATTGCAATAAAAACAAGAAAAACTACTCGCATACATTCAGAAATAAAACAAACACATTTTTCTCAAGACAACATGGAATAGCTCATATTTGATCAAATTTATTAGTAGGGAAAGTTTCTAGAAAAATCTCAGAGCTTGTCAATGGCTTTGTACACTCGCAACCACCTTGACATGATCAAATTTGATACAAAAAGAGATATACAGGCTTCTCAAAATGCTTCTAAAAAAAGATGGGCTCTATCAAGCTTTCTATTAGAAAAATCAGTCCCGACCCCTAACACTCCAACCATTTACATGAAAAATTCGTGCCATTTATAACATTTACAATAGGGACCCTTTTCCCTCCAAAATCTAGACCTTGAGTGCTACCAGTGCTTGCCATGATCACGATTGCGATTCTCATAATCAGATCTACAAAAATTCACTAGTGCTCGAGGGGCAGATCTCATCGAATATCTCCCGCATTTAACTCCTTCCTCTGGTAGATCACTTTGTCTTCAATTTTCCAACCACTTCCACCCATAACATGTCAAATCGGGCTCCTTTTGTGCTTGGGAGAAGAAAAATGGAAAATCCAATCAAGCAAGATAATCAGACCATTTTAATGGTGAAAGATATCTTCCATATCTTTCCACCAAACTCAGATATCAACATTAACTCCCTCTCTACTTGGCATGTAGGAAATACCAAGAAATCATGAAGACTCGCACTTCCAGGTGTGTTTTAGTAAAATGGGGGGAAAATCATATTCAAACTCTCACTTTCGTTGATCTTTACTTTGAATTTGGGTCGTCCACAGTGGAAGATTCAAACTTAAAAATAGACTCGGGGCTTCCTTTGACCTTTTACAACTTTTGAAAAAATGGAAAAATTTCACATTTTGTTCCACACCTCCACCCTCGGAAATGAGCTTGACATGTGTCCTAAGGTGGGCCCAAAGGACCATAGCCAAATTCTACCATTTCACCTCCTTTTTGGAAAAGGGAAAATTTTCTAAATTTTTCTTGCACTCTGCCTTATACCCCATTGACTAGGGAAAAATATTGACTATTTCCTGTCGGGTCCATGGGCCATTTTGATGTTTTAACTCTTTTCTCCCAAAAGGAATTTTTTCCAAATTTCCCCGAGAGTCCGCACCTCCGCCGTTGACCAGAGCAAGCTTTGACCTTTCCTTTAATGGGCTTGCGGCCATTTTGATGTTTTTAGTCATTTGCATGTTCAAGGGGCAAAAATCTAAATTGCCCCGATGGTCCGCCTCCCCGCCCCTTTGACTTTTCAAACTGCCATGTGTCACCATGGCACACCTTGAGATGGTCCCAAAAATTTGATACCTTGAATGAGCGCGGGCTCACCACATGTCCTTACGACAAAGTTTGTATGAATGCTTGAAGCTCAGCGGAAGGCGTCATGTGTCATGCTCCGAGGTAGTTTCTTTTGGTTGTTGAAAATTCTAAGCAAAATGTAAAGTGAGTGGAGGCCTCCACATGTCCTCCTGGTGCTTCTTTAAAATGAAACTCAAGGGTTGGTCCCCAAACATGCGCGGTTCCTCCATGTGTCTCCATGGCACAATTTCAAAATGGTGCCCAAAGTGGAGACCCTGAATTAGAGTGGGCTTGCCATGTGTCCCTGTTTTCCACCACTCTTTTTTTAGCTACATAAAAATTTTCTAAGTCCAGGAAAAGTAGCAGAAACCTCCACGTGTCCTCCCACTACTCCAAGGCCAAACCAAAAAGTAAATCCTCAAATGAGTGTCATTCGTTCCTCCATGTGGATAAATTTTGAGTCTAGGGCTTTCATAGAAATTTTAAAGTATCTAGCTAAACCATGTCCAACCAAAGGTGCCACATCCCCTAGCGATGCAAGGATGTAAATTGACCGGGAGAAACACCCGTTAAACCGTAAAATACAGAAAAATGATCATTCGAGCCTCGAAAATGAAAATTTCTCCAAGGACAGAGAATTTAGAAGTGTTACAAGGCTCAAATATGTCTATCAGAGACACATCCATTCATTTTTCTTCAAGTATTTAGGGTAGAAATGACAAGGAAAACAAATCCCGACCGTGGAGAATGGAAAACATGGGAGAACCCGAGTTTTTAGATGAACAAAGAACGGAGACCCAAATTACAGACATTTTCCAGAGGAGCAAAGAAAAAAGGAGTAAACCATGGACCCATAAGTGATCTACGACCCAGGAACAGATTAAAAATGGCAACAAATATCAACCAGGCACAACACAGGAAAAAAGAAAGTGAAAAAAGCAATAAATTGATAGATTTTCAAAGTCAAAATGGGGTGAGACTATTTTGAGCACCAACACCCCTTATTCCTCACATTTCCTTATGCCTCCCTAACCTCTTATGCCACCCCATAACGAGTAAAGAAATGCAAGCTATTTCTTTGTAAGGTGGAACCCAAATCCCAACTCCCTCCACACTTATACCTCCCAAAACACTTGTACCTCCCACAAAATGAACCCCATAGTCTTCTCCTACACCATACCTAGGCCATCTACCCAACAACCCACAAACATGCCAAAACATTCACACAATAACATTTACATTCATAAAAAAAGAGCATTTCAAGAGCCAAGCTCTTACCTCTCCATGATGGAGTTTCCCAAGTTCCAAACAACAATTGTTTCCAAACAAACAATCCAAAAATCCACCAAACAACAAGCATGCAACAATCTTCAAACTTCTCCAACAGCAAGAGCTCCCAAAATAGCAAGGAATTCACCCAAGAATGAAGTCTACAAGGTGAAGCAACCCAAAACAAGGCAAGGAATTTAAATTTTATAGAAGAGGGAAGGGAAGAGGATGAGGTGGATCCATGTAGGATGCCACATCACACATCCTCAACCCCAACCCCAAAATTCAACTTCATTCTCCAATGCATAATAAATGGGTGGGTGAATAATATGACAGATTACTTACACACTCCAAAACAAGCCCACACCCCAAAGGAATGAAATAAAAAGCATGTAAGAAAGTGCAATTAAAACATACGATTTGACTTACAAAAATGCATAAAGAAGGTCTAAATTCCACTCTCCAACCATAGGTATGGTTGGTAAATAAATTTAAGAGGTATGGGACAATTTTAACTTGTCCTACAAGCCTCCAAAATTAGCCTCCAAGGAAAAATTTGAATTTTAAAAGGACGTGGAGTGTTTCATACTCCAAATTTAATTTACACATCACTTACACATTTCTTACAACACTTTAATTTTAGGCCAACAACTCTAATAATTACTTTCTTATGTCCCAATTTTATTAATTAATTTTAACATGTTTACTCACATTAATTTACCACAATTAATAAATAATGAAAGGGGTAAACACATGACTTAATAAACACACACAAACATCAATAAAAAGGAACCAAATAAATAAATACACATAACCCTTGGTCACATTTACAGTGATCCCCCATGGGAATCCCTAATAATCAAACACACACACACGAACAATACAAGTTTCCATGGTGACCATGTTGAATTCATTTATAATTCCAATGTGGTTGGTCTCCAATCCCCGATGTTTGTTGTGATACTTTTTTAACCTACACAATATAAATACCCCTTCACCTCATGGCCATATAAGAACATCCAAATGAATATAATATAATTTCAAAATCATCAATATATATATATATATATATATATATATATATAATCATAATAACATCAAACAACATCCATTTAACAATATTACGTACAATTTCATCAAAGAACTATATAATCATCAATTTTAAATTCAATTTTCTCGGTCTGCTCAATATATCCAAATATCACATGTCCTAACAACATCCATAAATATATATAACCATGTCCAACAACATGTCAACATCTATATAAAAATGTCTCTAACAATCATCATGCATCATATATGAATCAAAGTCAACAATAATCCATGATCTGACATCTAACACCATACTAAATCAAAACTATAATAATGTCCATAATATAGTCAGCAGTATCATGATCAATATCAAAAGTGTCGAAGGGAAGTGGGCACTACATCCCCCTCCCCTTAGACTCGACTTCCTCCTGGAAGTCATTGGAAAGAGAGATAGGAACAAATGCAATAGAAAAAGGATCACTCCATTATGGTATTGCTTTCTTCAAATAAGTGTGAGTCTATAGAACCTACGTTTGGTCTAATGCAATTTAGCAAGAAGAAGGGAGATTGCAAGGGATGAGTTCTAAACTTTCTGCAAGCAAGGCTATGAACATTTAAATCTAGAGAGTAAATTTATGCTATCAACCAAGATACAACACATAAAAATATAACATGAAGAGTTCAAAAGAGTCTTAAGAGTAACCACCAAGTAGAGGAATAATAAGGAGAATTCCATGAGTTGAGAAAGACCACATAGTTTCCCAAGGAATACAACATACTATAGTAACAAAAATTAAGGTTTCCACTAGGGTTAAATTATGCTTTCATAATTCATTGTTTAGGCAAGGCTAGCAAAATCAACCAAGGCCACAATTTTGTATGAGAGACATGTTTACTCAAGTTCCCACAATTTGAGGTCACACAAGATGAGGTTAATCAACAAGGAAGGACACCTAAATCAAAAAAACATTTAAAATCAAGGAACTATTCAAGGAAAGCACTTCTATAACTCGAGAGGGTACAATTAACTCTTCATGGTAATATTAAGAAATTTCATGACCACAAGGTTTCCTATATTCTATTTTTACACTTTTGTTTTAAGAATCAAACACACCACACCAACCAATCTAGAGACGTCAACCATTTAGCAAAAAAATATATATATATATATCTCCCCTAGCAACTAACATATCAATACAAGAAGTACCATTCACAATAACACAATGGGATTCATTTATCTTATTTCCTGATCAAGCTTGGAATAACCACAAAGAGAGCACAAGCATAAATCGTAACACCAGAGAGCACTCAAGGTCTCTAGGGAGAAGAACAAGAAGAAAAGAAGACTTCCCAAAGTTATTTTATATCCTTAACATATGTTTCCTTAAAATTACAATAACTTAGGTCTCCAAGGACAAGACAACACACAAGGAGGTTGCTTAAACAAGAGATAAGTCTCAAACCAAAAAGGCCACAACTCACACTCGTCGAGCTATGGGATGATAAGGGTATGATGACCCAAAAATCCCACAAAGAAAGGCACATACCTCTATGAACAAGAAGGTACTAAGCAACTAGAACACACTACTATCCACCAGGTGCTTCACAATTCTAGGTAGGTGACAGAACTACAGGTTCAGCTATACATTGTACTCAATACACATAAATCTTACTTATTTATAAATCAACTCATTAAGTCAAAAGTTGTAGTTTCATTTTCTAAGCACATTCCTTTACGAGTTTTCTTAATTAAACTTCCTCCTATTATGACATCACAAGTTTGTGTTATAAGGACCACTAAGGGGCATGATATCTCGCCATTTTGTAGAGGCAGAAAAGAGAAAACTATTTATTTTACTCCTAGGGGAGGTAGATGGAAAAAAATTTCCCTTCCTATTCTTCTACATGGTTTTTATTTCTTCTATTAATCTACCAAGGTTAAAGCAAGTACCATTTTCTCTTTCTATGTTCTAGTTTATTTGTTAAGCTTCAAGATCAAATCTCCTCAATTATAGTTTTATGATGTTTGGGTGAGTCAACTTGTCAATTAAAATTTTAATGAGAAGGAAGGGTAAACATATCAAATCACATTTTATGAGAGAGAGAGGTAAATCAACGCACCACATTTTTAATTCTAAGGAAACAAGGGACATTCAACATAGAAAAACACATGATTAATTTTGTAAGAACTAGGAAACAATCAACCAACATAGATCACAACAATATTTTGAGACCTTTTTTCCACTAATTACAAGTATCATAGAACATTCATAGTGGGTTTTTACAAGTTGTCAAAATAATTTACAAGGAAGACCAATTAAAGAAGCATAATTACTCTTACCGATCTACTAGGGTTTAACAATGTTTGTTGTTTTAGCAAAAACATTTTACTCACCTGATAAGACAAGGAAAATTTTCAAATCTACACCCATATTACCACAAGATACCACCAACCAAGAAATCAAAATGATAAGGAAAGATTTTATCTATAAGAACACCAAATACTCACTAGAAAGCGTCAAATGTAAGCGCATAGTTAGCTATCTATTCAACATGGCTTTACGACCAAGAGTTACAGTTTTGCAAGAAGAATCACATTATAAAATACCATCGAGATTAAATTATCAATGTCTAATTACACTATCATCACTAATGTCATGGTCCAAAAGACTCAAAGCATCCATAAATGTTCCACCTAATCCAAAATTAATAGGTCATAGAGTGTTATTCATAGTAACTTAAAAAGTTAAGGAGAGGGTAGACTTATTTATAGGTCAAGAGGTAAACAAACACACTTAATTTACACACAATAATTTAATGGGATTAATTCTAACAATAATTACCAAGATGCATACAATCCATAAGTCACTACTTTATATAATGAAATAAGGAAATCTTGATAAAACTTAGCATGGCATCGAAGAGAAGCCACTACCAGAACAAACACTTTTCCACTAACATCCACAATCATCTAAAAGCAAACAAATCCCACCATAATTCATCAACCCACAATCAAACACCTCTACTCCGACGAGGTTCAAGCTCTTACCGAATTGTAAGAGAATCACCACCACCACTAACAAGATGCCAACTAGAACGCACAACACAATGAAATATCTTCCCAACAAGGTCGAGTATTGAAAATGTCACTCTAAGATCCTAGATACACTCAACGTTTCATGCATTTCAAACCAAGGCATAACTTCAAGCACCTAAGAGGACATTCAAAACACCTAGGGTGTACCCCCATACGACAAAATGTATGAATACAAGTAGCATAGAACTAGCTCATCATCATGCAAGAAGAAATCCACGTAATGTTTAGCTAAGCAGCCAACAACATAATGAGCTCCGAGTCACCAATCAAAATAAAGTCCAAGAAATATCGGCAATTAAGAAAAGTGGCTAAGTAGCCACATTGCAAAGTCTAAAAATTCTCACAAAAATATAAATAACTAGAAGAGCCTTAGAGCTTCTCAATCCAATCCAAGAATAAGATGTTGGTTCTTGATAAAATAACACAAGTTTACAAATATAAATTACAGATGTCAACATCACAGTCACTCCGCAGCCCTTCATGGCCGCCAATAGGGGTACTCTTCCTCGAGGTCAGTTCTAAGGACACATACGTAGGATTGGGTCATAAACTACACCCGACTTAATGTCCACTCTCCCATATGGGTAACAAAATGAAAAACTAACAACCAAACCAACTTTCCTAACTACTGAAGGAAGGAAGCTCTAAGCAGCTTCTAATTAACTCTTCCCAACCCCAGGACACAACCACTATTGTCCAACCAAAAGATTCACACCATACAATTTATCATTCCAACAACTCCAATAAGGAAGGGTCTCAACAAAGGGCTTAACGCATCATACAATTAAATCAAGTTTTAGGACTTGTAAAAAAACACATTTTCAAGGGGAACCAAGTTTCCACTACACTAGAAGTTCACAAAAATAAATTTAATTTGACATTCTTAGTTACCTGGGTTAAAAAAAACGCACTGAGTGAGTACAACAATTCAAACAACTTATTATTATTTTAATTTTGGTAGTTCAAATGAATAGAGTAATGTAATATTTCTTCATACGCATTTCTTTTTCAATTTTTAATTTTCAAACAAGTTTGTTTTCTTAGATTCAAAAGTGTGCTAGGTTTACAGTTCATGTCTCAAGTTTTCTAGTGTGCCCAAGGGTCCAAGATTTGAACCCACGGCTTTGATACCAAGTGTAAAGCCCACTAAAATCTCCCACTTGACACCCAAGAACAACCTAGGATTAGTTACAAAAAATTATGGAATAAATTATTATTATTATTTTTGTTTAACTCATAACAACCAAAGTCTCAATGACAATTAAATTCAACTCATAACTTTTCCCATTAAAACAATTACTAATTCCACATTAAAAGCAACAAGTGTAATAAGTCCACACCTAGCTCAAATCTCCTTAGGGATTAATTTAATCACTGATTATATTGACATTTTAGCTAAATAATCCCTTATTAAAATTTTAGAGTTAAGGGACCAAAACAAATAAATACCCAAGGTATTTAAATTCACAAGATATGAGACAAGAGAAAGGTTTAATTATAGTGGTCCAGAAAAGAATACATATTTAAAATCATCGAGTAAATTCTTACTTACCCACTCCCAGAACTCTCTTAAAATATTCAACCTGATTTTTCTCAAAATAAACATATTCAAAAATTCCCTAAATAATTTCCAATGGATAGTAAATTTCCTCACCTTTTCATTGATATAAAGAAGTCCTCCTAACTCCTCATATTTCTCAAGTTATGAGCCGTCGGGCCTTGGGGTGAAAATTTTCCCAAGAGTAGGTCTCATGGGGCCTGGGGAGAAAAATTTGCCCTAGGGGCAGGTTTGCAGGCCGCAGGAGAAATATTTCCAAAGGAGGATTTGGGTTGGTGGGGCCATGAAAGACATTTTGGAATTTTCCCAGTGCAAGGGGTGAAAATCCACCTTTGCACCCACGCTCCCGTGAGTCCGCAAGTCCATAAGGGACACGTGGCGCCTCCTAAGCCAGCGCAGGGAAAGCGGGGTGGTGGGGATAAAATATTTTTAGTGCCCCAAAGGGAAAAAGGGTAAAATTCACCCACACCTCCCCCAACGCATCGCGATGCCACGTGGTAGCTCCTAATCGTGGGTCGTGGGTTGGCAGGGAAACTTTAGAAAATTTTCCCAAAATTTTCTAAAACTTAAAAGGCGAAAAGGAACCCGCTCCTCCGCTAATGCCTCGTGACACCACATGGCATCTCCTGATTGGTCATGGGGCCGGGGAAAATAAGGAAAATTTTCTCAAAAAAAATTCTAAGTGCTAAGGGAAAATTCGTATCCGCGGGTCCGCCAAGGAAATTTTTTCCAAATTTTTTTTTACAATTAGATTTTTGTTTTTTGACGCCAAATGAAGAAAAAATTCAGAAGGCCATTAATTTTGATAGAGAACTCAATTTTCGCAAAAGAGGACTTTTTGGAAAGCTCTTGACATCCTCTTTACACATGAATCATTAAATTTTGATTTTGATAAATTTTAAGGAGTAAATTTTGAGAAAACGTCTTTCTGTCACTTAGAAAGTGAACTAGTATTTTGAACTTATCAATTATTTGTTCAAATCCAACATTTATTCTTTCTCAACATGCCAAACAGACATGGAGGATTTCACTTGGAATAATTTAGGATAGATTTCAAGGATTAAATTGTTTGATTGAAGATCAATTCGAATTTCCCCAATTTAATAGCAAAAACGACTTAGAAATTGTTTGAGCTCAATTTTGAAAGGTTCTATGAAAATTTCTTAGCTTGTATTAATGTTTCAAAAGTCTTTCCTAGTATTAATGTTTCAAAAGTCATTCTAGTATGTTTTCTCGATAAATTATTTGCCAGTTTGAAAATCATCTAATAGAGCTCTACAACTTCCAACTCGAATTGATCCATTACATTTACCAAACTTTAAAACATGATTTCATTCTAATCCAATATTACAATGTTCTATTTCCTTCAATCAAAAGTAGAAACAAGAAAGCAATTTCTATTTCCTTTCCAAAAAAAGAACGTGCTTTTCAAACACAGAGGATACAATAATTCTGAATACATTTTCCACATTTGAACAAAGAGTTGTACAACATTTTCAAAGATAATTTCAAACAATAATAACTTCATTGTATAAGGTAAAACAACATCTATTCGATTGAAAATATTTGTTTTATGACTTCTTTTTTTTATCAAATACAATTTTACAATCACAACTACTTCACATTACATTCCTTTTTACAAACGAGAATATAGAGTATATTTCTTTTTGCATTCAAAGGGGATTTCATTTCCAAAACATAGTAACTCTTCAAAGACAAAATGTATATTAAATTGTCATCCACATCAAGTGGGGAAATGGTTTACAAAAGTAGTTTCACAAGGGACTGCACAAAACTTTGTCTTCTTCCTCAATTATAATATACATAATACAATTTCTTCCACATTTATTCAAAAACAGAGAATAGATTATATCTCTTTCACAATTCAATTTACAACTTTCATAGCCAATACAACATATCTTTCCATCAAAAATAATGTACAAGGTCATCCACTTCAAAGTGGGAAGGGGTTACAATAAGAATAATCTCAATAAGGATTGTCAAACTTGTCTTTTTCTCAACTCCAAAATAGCAACATGTAGATTTCTTATTGGTACCCAAATTTAATCTCCTTCAAAGACCAAGCAGCACCATGGATTTTTATAGGACACTTAGAGGTAGAAAAATAATCATGTATGTCATTTTGTAGCCGTGGAATCAATCTATCTGACTTGTTAGCACTCAAGTTTCGAAAGGAGTGGGTAGAACCTTAAAAGGATGTGATCTGATCCTAACTATTTTAGGTTGTGCCTTTCAACCAAGGTAAGAGAACCTATTTCGTAACCTTTTTTAATGAAGAATGATAGTAAATCCTTATTTTACATAAATTTTATAGAGAAGACCTTGGGAAAATATGATCAACACACCAAATCTGACTCTCACGAGTTGTCACTTCTAGATCATGGAGATATTTTCAAAACAAGGAAAATGTTACTAAAGAATTTTAGGACCCCGATTGCTTTCAAAGATGTTTTGGTAACAAAGATTTTACATTTGTATGCACACAGAAAAATAGGTGTAGTACAGGTAGGATTGGTTGTTTTTAAATAAATTTTTGGTGGGAGGTGGGGTAGGATGAACTTAACTCACCAAATCCTTGAGAAATCTTACAAAATGAAAGGTTAAACCAACAGAATGCCACAAAACAGCCAAAATGTTTCTTTAACTAGAATATGTGCTTCAATGGAGGCCCAGATTAGCACTTTTTCATACAATCTATGAGAATCTAACATGAAGGATCAAGTTAGGAAACCCAACAAAGTATCAAGATCTAAGCCAAATCATGCCTAAGGTACACCCAAAGGCTTACAAACAATCTCTGTCAAATAGATGAAAGAGAAGTGATTTTAAATTGTTTATTTCACTCCCAGATGAAGGATCTTCTGAGAAATGAAATTGCAGATGCCACTAAAATGTCACAAGGATTGAGACCTATGTGATTAAATCATATTTTTAATACAATTTTGCAAATGAAAAAAAAAAAACTACTCGCATACATTCGAAATCAAACAAACACATTTTTCTCAAGACAACACAGAATAGCTCATATTTGATCACATTTATCAAAGAGAGGAAAGTTTCTATAACAATATCGTAGCTTATCAATGGTCTGTACACTTGCAACCACCTCGACACAATAAAATTTGATACAAAAAGATATATACAAGCTTCTCAAAATGCTTCTCGAAAAGATGGGCTCTATCAAGCTTTCTATTAGAAAAATCAATCCCCACCCCTAAAACTCCAACCATTTTCATGAAAAATACGTGCCATTAATAGCATTTACAACAGGGACCCTTTTCCCCTCCAAAATCTAGACCTTGAGTGCTACCAAGGTGCTTACCACGATCATGATTGTGATTCTCGGAATCAAATCTGCAAAAAGTTATCAGTGCTCGAGGGGGAAAATCTCATCGAATATCTCCCGTATTCAACTCGTTCCTTTGGTAGATCACTCTCTATTCAATTTACCAACCACTTCCACCCATAATTTATCGAATGCTCCTTGGGTGCTTGGGAGAAGAAAAACAAAAAATCCAATCGAGCACGATAGTCAGACCATTTTAATGGTGAAAGATGTCTTCCATATCTTTCCACCAAACTCAGATATCAACATTAACTCCCCTCTCTACTTGGCATGTAGGAAATACCAAGAAATAATGAAGACTCATACTTCTAAGTGTGTTTCAGTAAATTGGGGGGAAAATCAGATTCAAACACTCAGCTGTTGTTGATCTTTAATTTGAATTTGGGCCATCCACGTGGAAGATTCAAACTTAAAAACAGACCCGGGGGCTTCCTCTGGCCTTTTACAACTTTTGAAAAATGGAAAAATTTCACATTTTTTTCCACACCTCTACCCTTAGGAAATGAGCCTGACACGTGTCCTTAGGTTGGCCCTAGCAGGACCGTGGCCAAATTCTACCATATCACCTCCTTTTTTGAAAAGGGAAAATTTTCCAAATTTTCCCCGCAGCTCCGCCCTTCCGCCGTTGACCGGGGCAAAATATTGACTATTTCCTACTGGGTCCGCGGGCCATTTTGATGTTTTAACTCTTTTCTCCCAAAAGGAAATTTTTCCAAATTTCCCTTGAGTCTGCACCTCCATTTGTTGAATGGAGCAAGCTTTAACCTTTCCTTTATCGAGCCTACAGCCATTTTGATGTTTTTAGTCATTTGCATGTTCAAGGGGAAAAAAATCCAAATTACCCCCAATGGTCCACCTCCCTGCCCCTTTGACTTTTCAAACTGCCACGTGTCACCATGGTGCACCTTGAGATGGTCCCAAAAATTTGATACCTTGAACAAGTGTAGGCTCGCCATGTGTCCTTACCTAAAGCAAAGCTTGTCTAAATGCTTGAAGCTTAGCGGAAGGTGCCATGTGTCATGCTCCGAGGCAGTTTCTTTTGGCCATTGAAAAGTCTAAGCAAAATGCAAAGTGAGTGGAGGCCTCCACGTGTCCTCATGGCACTTCTTTAAAATGAAACTCAAGGGCGGTCCCCAAAGATGCGTGGTTGCTCCACGTGTCTCCATCGTGCAATTTCAAAATGGTGCCCAAAGTGGAGACCCTGAATGAGTGCAGAGCTCACCATGTGTCCCCTTTTTCTATCACACTTTGTTTTAGCCGCATAAAAATTTCTAAGTCTAGGAAAAGCAAAGGAAACATCCATGTGTCCTCCCGGTGCTACTCCAAGGTCAAACCAAAAAGTAGATCCTCAAACGAGCGTCATTCCTCAACATGGAAAAATTTTGAGTTGAGGCCTTTCATAGAAATTTTGAAGTATTCAGTCGAGCCACATCCAACCAAAAGGTGCCATGTCCCCTATCAATGTAAGGATGTAAATTTGATCGAGAGAAACACCCGTCAAACTGTAAAATACATAAAAATGATCATTCAAGCCCGAAAATGAAAATTTCTCCAAGGAAGAGAATTTAGAAGTGTTACAAGGCTCAAATATGTTCATCAAAGACACATCCATTCATTTTTATTCAAGTATTTAGGTAGAAACGACAAGGAAAACAAATCTCGATCAGGTGCAGAATAGAAAACATGGGAGAACCCAAGTTTTTAGATGAACAAAGAACGGAGACCCAAATTACGATATTTTCCAAAATAACAAAGAAACAAGGAGCAAACCATGGACCCATAAGTGATCTACGACGTAGGAACAGATTAAAAATGGCAACAAAGATTAACTAGGCATAACATGGGAAAAAATAAAGTGACAGAGGCCGTAAATCGATAGATTTTCAAAGGAAAAATGGAGCAAGAGTATTTTGAGCACCAACATTTCTCATTCTTCTAATTTGATCACCACAAGAGTAGGGGAAAGGCAACGCTCTCCACCCAACCAAGACATCTAATGAAAAGGAGAAGCCCCAACCACAAAGTAATAAGAGATGTGATCCAACTCATGGAAACAACAGGCTTCCACAAACACTCAAGCAACATTTTCATAATAAAACATAGTCCAAAACAGAATGTAGTTTACAACTACATTAAAGCATGACAAACATTATTGAGGCTTCATCAAGCAAGCCAAAGGAGCAAGAAACTATGGGGATGCTTCTTATGCCTCCCAAAAGGGAAAATGGGTATCACCACCTGAATTACAAACCACCAAAATATAATATATCAAAACCCTGACAATCCTTATGCCTCCCCAAGTACCCCTTATTCCTCACATTTCCTTATGCCTCCCCAACCTGTTATGGCACCCCATAACGAGTAAAGAAATACAATCTATTTCTTTGTAAGGTGGAACCCAAATCCCAACTCCCTCCACACTTATACCTCCCCAAAACACTTGTGCCTCCCACAAAATGAACCCCATAGTCTTCTCCTACACCATACCTAGGCCATCTACCCAAAACCCACAAACATGCCAAAACATTCACACAATAACATTTACATTCATAAAAAAAGAGTATTTCAAGAGCCAAGCTCTTACCTCTCCATGATGGAGTTTCCAAGTTCCAAACAAAAATCCAAAAATCCACCAAAAACAAGTATGCAACAATCTTCAAACTTCTCCAACAAAGAAGAGCTCCCAAAACAACAAGGAATTCACCCAAGAATGATGTCTATAAGGTGAAGAAACCCAAAACAAGGCAAGGAATTCAAATTTTAAAGAAGAGGGAAGGGAAGAGGATGAGGTGGATACATGAAGGATGTCACATCACACATGCTCAACCCCAACCCCAAAAGTCAACTTCATTCTTGTAGTGCCCACTTCCCTCGACACCTTTTTATACCGATCTTGATACTCGTTGATTACATTATGGACATTATTATGGTTTTGATTCAGTATGATGTTAGATGTTAGACCATGGATTATTGTTGATCTTGATTTAGTTATGATGCATGATGATTATTAGAGACACTTCATATGTGGATGATGATAAACTATTTGACATGGATATATTATGAATGTTGTTCGGACATATGATTTTTGGATATTGTGAGTAGACCTATAAAATGGACATTATATGATGATGATATAGTTGTTGATATAAATTGTAAGTGATATTGTTGATTGCCTTGATGTTGTTTTGATTCATATGTATAGATGATTTTGTGATTATATTTATATCATGTTGGATGTTCTGATATGGCCACGAGGTTGAAGGAGGTATTTTTGTTTTGCAGGTTAAACTATCACAACAAACATCGAGGGATTGGAGACCAACCACATTAGAATTCTAGATGAATTCAACAAGGTCACCATGGCAACTGTATTTGTTGTGTGTGTTGTATTTTGTTAGGGATTCCCATGGGGATTACCTTTGAATGTGACCAAGGGGTTATGTGTATTTTATTAATGTGGTTCCTTTTTATTATTGTTTACATGTGTTTATTTTGTGATGCATTTACCCCTTTCATTATTCTTTTAATTGTGGAGAATTAATGTGAGTAATCATATTGTTAAAATAAATTAATTAATCAAATTTGGGATATAAGAAAGTAATTATAGAAGTTGTTGGCTCTTGTATTAAATGTGGTAAGTGATGTGTAAGTAATGTGTAAGAATGTGTAAATGATGTGTAAATGATGTGTAAGTATGTGTAAGTATGTGTAAGAGTTATGTAAGTCAGATTTTGGAGTATGAAACACTCCACCTTCTTGAAATTTGAATGTCCTTGGAGGATGATTTTGAGGCTTGTGGGACAAGTAAAACTTTTCCATACCTCTTAATTTTATTTACCAACTATACCTATGGTTGGAGGGTTGAATTTAGACCTTCTTTATGCATTTTGATTTGACTAATTGTAAGTTTTAATTGCACTCTTCTTACATTTTATTAAATTCAGTCCTTATGGGGTGTGGGCTTTTTGGAGTGTGTAAGTTTATTGTCATATTATTCACCCACCTCTTTATTGTGCATTGGAGAATGAATTTGACTTTTTTGTTGGAGTTGAGGATGTGTGATGTGGCATCCTACATGGATCCACCTCATCCTCTTCTCTTCCCTCTTCTATAAAATTGGAACTCCTTGCTTTGTTTTGGGTTGTTGAACTTTTGGAATGCTTCCTTGGGGTGAATTTTCTTGTTGATTGGAGCTCTTGCCTTGGAGGATCTTTTGGGAAGATTGTTACATGTTTGTGCTTGGCTGTTTGGATTGATTGCATTGGGATAGAGATTGTTGTTTTGGAACTTAGACAACTCCATCATGGAGAGGTAAGAGCTTGGCTCTTGAAATACTCCTTTTCTTTATGAATGTACATGTTATTGTGTGAATGTTTTAGCATGTTTGTGGGTTGTTTGGGTAGATGGCCTAGGAATGGTGTAGGAGAAGACTATGGGGTTCATTTTGTGGGAGGTATAAGTGTGGAGGGAGTTGGGATTTGGGTTCCACCTTAAAAATAAATAGCTTGCATTTCTTTACTCATTATGGGGTGCCATAAGAGGTTGGGGAGGTATAAGGAAATGTGAGGGATAAGGGGTACTTGGGGGAGGTATAAGGAATGTTGAGGTTTTGATACACTATATTTGGTGGTTTGAAAAATAGGTGGTGATACCCATTTCCCCTTTGGGAGGCATAAGTAGCATCCCCCATAGTTCTTGCTCCTTTGGCTTGCATGGTGAAGCCTGAGTCTTGTGTGATGTCTTTCATGTGGTTGCAAAATTGTTGTTTTGTTTTGGACTATGTTTTTATTTGAAATGTGCATGTTGAAAGATTGCTTTGTGATGTGGAAGCTTGTTGTTGCCATGAGTTGAAATACATTTCTTATTGCATTGTGGTTGGGGCTCGGGGGTCCAATGAAGAAGGATGGATTCTCCTCTTCATTAGATGTCTTGGTAGGATGGAGAGCATTGTCTTTTCCCTACTTTTGTTGTGATCAAATTGGATGAAGGAGAAATTTATGTTGTTGTTTTGGAGCAGAGGAGAAAGATAGTTTGACAGTCCCTTGTGAAATGAAATCTCATTGTAACCCTTCCCACTTTGAAGTGGATGATCTTTATATTATTGTAATGGAAAGATACTTTGTATTGAGCTATGAAAGTTGTAAATTCAAATGTGAAAGATATATATATATATATATATATACTCTGTTTTGTTCATTTGAAAGAAAAAAATTGAAATTTGTTATTTGCATTCTAGAAATTGAAAGATGTAAAGTTGTATATTTGAAATCAATAAAATATTGCACTACCTTTATCAATTTACATTGTTGTATTGAAATTGATCATCAAATTGTGATTTGAAATCTTTGTTTAGAAAATTGAAATGAGGAATACGTATGAAGGAAATATATGTAACTCTGTTCTTTTGAAATATGTTAAAATTGGAAATCAGACTTTGCATTTTAGCTATTAAATGGTTTGTTTAAAACAACTAAATGTATTAGACTAGAATAGACATGAATTTCCATATTTGGAAGATGAAAATGATAAACAGATCCTTTAGAAATTGACCTCTGTTTTGAATTTTAAACTGCAAATACTTCCTCTAAAATGCACAGTTCGAACCTGGAAATAATAAATAACATTGAAACTTTGAAATATAATATGTTATGATATAAATGAACTAAATTGGGCTAAAACACTTAAGGAAAAATCCTTCAAACATTGCAAAATTGGGCCCAAACCTTTCACAGTTATTTTGTTGTCTGAAGTTGAAAAAAATTCGAATTGGAAATCAATCAAGCAAAATTACCTTCCCAATACATCCTAAATTCTTCTTAGAATAATCCTACATGTCCATTTGACATGTTGAGAGAGGAGGAAGATCAAATTGAACAGATCTAACAAGTTAAAATTTACCAGCTCGCATTATATAAGCTTGCAGGACATTTTCTTAAAATTTACCCCTTAAAATTTATCAAAATAAAAATTTAATGATCCCTATGCAAAGAGGACGTCGAGAGCTTTCTAGAAAGTCCTCATTTGCCCAAAAATGATCTCTCTATCAAAAGTTATGACCCTTTGAAGTTTTCCTTCCTTGGTAGAAAATTTTCGGAAAAATTTCCTTATGGCAGGCCCACGGCCCAAATTTTTCCCTTAAAACATTTAGGAAATTTTTGGGAAATTTTTCAAAAGTTTCTCTACCAGCCCGCAACCAATCGTGAGGCTGCCACATGGCACCATGAGGTATCAACAGATGGGAAAATCCCCTTTTTAACTTAGTGCTTTCACAATATTTTGGGAAAATTTTCCAAGATTTCCCCACTCTTCATCGGCCCAAGTGACTAATCGGGGACTGCTACATGGCATCACCAGTCGACGGCAGAGGAGCAGATTTTTTTTTTTGACCTTAAAACTTTAAAACTCTTTTTGGTGAAAATTCTAAAGTTTCCTCGCCACCCATAACCAATGGTAGACTGACATGTGGCCGCCTTAGGCTTCAATGGAGGCGTGGAACAGGTTTTAACTTTGAACTTTTAAACCTTAAAATCTTAAAACCTAAAACCACTCCGACGGCCCGACTTTCCACCGAAATTTTATAAGCCGACACGTGTCCTCTTCGGGCCCACGGGCACATGGAGGAAAATCACACTTTTTCCCCAAAAACGGAAAAAAATTCAAAACTCTTCCCTGCTCCACCGACCTGCGCAAGAGAAAATTTTCACCCTTGGGCCCGCAGCCCGCTCTTGGGGAAAATTTTCACCCCAAGGCCCGTCGGCCCATAACTTGAAAAATATGAGGAGTTAGGAGGACTTATTTATATCACTGGAAAGGTGAGGAAATTTCCTATCCAATGGGAGTGATTTAGGAAAATTTTGAATGTGTTAAGTGTGTGAAAAATCAAGTTGAAACTTTAGGCTTGTTAGAGAGTGTGTGTGGTGAGGAATTTTCCCCTCGAACCTAATTGGAACTTCTAACCCTAAATTTTGGACCTTATGACCTCAAATAATTGTTAATGAAAGAAAAGTATATTCTAGTGGATTAGAATTGTTCTAGAACTTGTTAGTGACAGTTGTTGCCTTGTAACCTGGTAGTAGACTCTTTTAAACAAAAAAATATATTCCATAATTTTTCCTAACTAATCCTAGGTTGTTTCTTGGGTCTCAAGTGGGTTGTTTTAACGGCGTTAAAATTCTCCAATGCATAATAAATGGGTGGGTGAATAATATGACAGATTACTTACACACTCCAAAACAAGCCCACACCCCAAAGGAATGAAATAAAAAACATGTAAGAAAGTGTAATTAAAACATACGATTTGACTTACAAAAATGCATAAAGAAGGTCTAAATTCCACTCTCCAACCATAGGTATGGTTGGTAAATAAATTTAAGAGGTATGGGACAAGTTTAACTTGTCCCACAAGCCTCCAAAATTATCCTCCAAGGACAAATTCGAATTTCAAAAGGAGGTGGAGTGTTTCATACTCCAAAATTAATTTACACATCACTTACACATTTCTTACAACACTTTAATTTTAGGCCAACAACTCTAATAATTACTTTCTTATGTCCCAATTTGATTAATTAATTTTAACAACATGTTTACTCACATTAATTTACCACAATTAATAAATAATGAAAGAGGTAAACACATCACTTAATAAACACATACAAACATCAATAAAAAGGAACCAAATAAATAAATACACATAACCCTTGGTCACATTTAAAGGTGATCCCCCCCATGGGAATCCCTAACAATCAAACATACACACACACGAAAAATACAAGTTGCCATGGTGACCTTGTTGAATTCATCTAGAATTCCAATGTGGTTGGTCTTCAATCCCCCGATGTTTGTTGTGATATTTTTAACTTGCACAATACAAATACCCCTTCACCCGTGGCCATATAAGAACATCCAAATGAATATAATATAATTTCAAAATCATCAATATATATATATATATATATATATATATACAACAACATCCAGATAATCAACAATATCACTTACAATTTCATCAATATAATATATAATCATCAATTTTAAATTCATTTTTCTCGATTCATGCTCAATATATCCAAATATCACATGTCCTAACAACATCCATAAATATATATATAACCATGTCCAACAAAGATGTCAAAATCTATATAAAAATGTCTCTAACTGTAATGCCCACTTCCCTACGACACTTAGTTGATTATCATTTTGAGTTATGCAGACTTTGGATATGGACATGACTTATACTTATGTTGATTAGCAGGATGTTTTGTGACTAGATGCATTTGGATTATGATTGGATTTTGTTTTCAGTATGACCTACACTGACTCATGGACAGACTATTGGATACCGATATTATTTTTATATGGATATATTGCATGTGTTCTAACATTGGATTTCTTCGCCATGATGAGTAGAATGTAGTTGTTGAATTTACATTACTATAATTTTGAATAATGATGAGATGCATAATTAAGTTGTGATTTAGACCTAGAAATAATGTATAGATGTTAATAAATTTCATGCATATGGTTATTTTGGATATTTTGACATGGCCGCAAGGCCGAAGGAGGTATTTTGCATTTTGCAGGAAACACAGCATGATCACAACCATGAGGGGGATTGGGAACCAAACACAACAGGATGTCGGGTGGTTACAACATTTGGTCGTCAAGGCAACTAGTAAATTGTGTTGTGTTACCTTTATTCTTTTATGTGCTAAGAAAATTTCCATGAGGGGGAAATTTTCTAATGTGACCAAGGGGGTAAGAATTTTAATTACTTGTTTTAACTTACTTTAGTAGGTGATTTTATTTGTGATGTCTTTTTTTAAAAGTACTTTGCTAAGTGTGTTTAGATTAATGTAATATCTTGTTTTAATTTTTAAGTTTTTGAGGGAAGTCTAGTGGATGTAATTAATTTTGGTGGTTGGCTCCTTGAGCCTTGTGTTTCCTCATGTATTGAATGTTTGGTTTTGAGTGTTGACCACTCCAAATCCTTTGAATCTCGAATTTGAGATTTTGGGCAATTTTAGGGGACTTGTGGGACAAGTTGAACTTGTCCCACACTTCCCAAAACCCCTTACCAACCATATCTATGGGTTGGGAATCCAAAAAGGGATTATTTATTGTTTTGGGAAGGGAAATATGACTTTGGAGTGCACTTTTCTTCATTTTGCATTTATTTGTGCCTTAAGACACATGGGAAGGGATGGATGTGGAAGAGAGTTGTCATTCAACCCAACCACCCATTTATGGTGTTTTGGGATTTGAGTTGACCTTGGGAGGTGGTTTGAGGATGTGTGATGTGGCATCCTACATGGAGCCACATCACCCTCACCCCTTCCTTTTGTCTATTTATTGAAATTTCCTCTCATGTTGAGGGGGTTGGAGTTTTGTTTTTGTTTGGTTGAAGAGTTCTCTTTTGTGATTTTGGGGAGAGAAAAAGAATTGGGAGAAAGAGAAAAAGAGAGTGCTTGGACTTGCATGCTTGGATTGTTTTGGGAAGGAGCTTGGACAAATTTCTTGGTTTAGGCTTCTCCAATGGAGAGGTAGGAAACCTTCTCCTTTGTTTTGCTTTCATATTATTGTTGCTTCTATGTTAAATTTGTGAATAATGCATGTTTACTTTGGTGTATTGTGAGAATGGATAGAATGCTTATTGTGTAGTATAGGAGAGGTCTATGGGAATACTCATGAGGGAGGCATAAGAGTAGATTAGGATATTGTGGAGGGAGTTTGAGAGGGATGCCCATCTTGGGTAAGAATGTTTACATTCTTACCTTGTCTTTGAGGGAGCCATAAGAGGAGGGAGGCATAAGAGTATGGGAGGAAAAAGGGGTACTTGAGGGAGGCATAAGAGTCATAGGGGATTGAGTTTTATTGTGGAGGGTTTGGATGGGCATCTCATCTCAATTGGGAGGCATAAGGAAAACATTCCCATAGTTCCTTCTCTTGTTGGCTTGGATGAAAGCCTTGTTGTGCAAAGTATTGTGTTATTTGTGTTTCCTTGTTGTTTCCTCTTTTTACCTTGAATGTTGTGAAGAAAATTGTATTGTGGAAGCAAGTATTGTTGCCTTGAATTGGAGACCACTCTTCATTGTGTTGTGTTTGGGGCTCGGGGGTTAATGGAGGAGATTGCTTCTCTTCTCCATTGAGTTTTGGTTGGGAGGAGAGTGTTGCCTCTCCCCCTATCTTGGTTGTGATTGGAAATACTTGGAACTTGGAGCATGGATGAAGAACACCTTGGAGCACAAGAACCTTGTTGTTGACAATGTAAAAATATCATGCATCTACCCACCTTGAGTGGAGGAAAAATGTAATATTGTTTGCTTTCTTTAGCTTCCATTATTGTAATTTGTTTCCACATGAAGTAGAAAGTGTTGTAACATATGTTGAATGAAAGTTGTTTTCTCTTGAACTCCAATAATAAGCATGTAATATAGATGGAATCAAAAGTTGAAAGGATGACAATCTATCTATCCTCCTTCTTACTTGACTTGGAACCTTTCATGAGTATGTCAATCTGGTTTACATGTTAGTAGATCTTGCTTTAAAACTTAATGGAAGTAATTTTGGAACCCTCTTGAAGGGTGTTGGGAATTTTACAAAAATATATATTGAATTTTGTTTTATTACTTGAGAGTGATGTATTGGAAAGTGGGAAAAATAGTATATTATCCTTTCTTTTATACTTGATGGAAGGACTTAAGTTTTCAAATGGCTTTTAGTATGACAATGAAACATTTTAGGCTCTAGCCCTCTTATATCTTTCTTTATTTATGGATCCATTATAAAATTATTAGCAAGTATAAAAAGAAATGAAATCAATTTACTCAAAACCCCATGTAATGTCTATTAAAGATGGATAGAAGCAAATGTTGATACAAATTCTTAAAAACTTACCAAGACCATATACACATGTCCTCAACGTTTAAAGAGGAAACCAATATTGTAAATATGTTCCATATGCAAGTATTATTTAGACTAATGGTTTTACTATTACTAAATTTTATTACTCACAACATACTATTAATATCCCCTTAGTAATTATAAGGTATATTATTGTAAACCACGGCCAATAATAATATCAACAAAATATGAGATTAAGCATACTAATGTACAGTTCATCCCTGCGCCTCTGTCGGTGTCCGCGTGCCCATTTAATTGCTAAGCAATCGTATATTTCTTCCTCAAGATTCTTATCTAACCCATTCTATGAATATTAATCAAAAATACAATATCAAAAGAGCTGGGAAACAATCCGTGGATAATCTTGCCCACAAATGTGTGGGCATGGCAGCAACCCTAGGCATCAACTTTTCCACTGCTTAAGTCTCATGGGTGGTATGCCAGCCACAATTCCTTGCTCCTATAGGATACAAAATCAGAATAATAAATATGACTATTCCTAGAAAGGTTGATGTTTTAGAAGAAGCCTCTTACTAATACGAAGAGTGGCAGTCTTCAAAAATGTGTCCTGTCAACTCCTAGCTAACTTTGAAAATCAGAATCAAGGGGTAACATATGACGAGATGTCTTCCATCTTCCAATTTTCTGCTTTCTATTATGTAGTGTTGGTTCTTGGCGCCTTATGTTTCCTTCTGCTGGTCTATGGCGGTTTTGGCCTGATCTTGCTCTCCTATGCTCAGAATAGAGCTTTCAAGACGAGTGTGAGTTCATTGAGATTTTTTTTTTTAGCCTGAAACTTTTCTTCATGCGGGCTGTAGTCAGAAGGGGACCAGACACTTTTTCCCCCTCTTCGAGACGCCGCACCTTGTGCAAAGCAAATTCGGCTTCGTGAATATTCTAATATGAAACAGATTTACTTCTATGAGATCTCTTCTTCTCATGCCTACGCTGTCTCATAATCGATTTTGATAAAAATATCTTGAAGGAATCCCGAGTTTTGAGGATACACTCAACACCTTGAACAAGATAACAACATAGTTGGACGTGCTACCTGTTAAGCACCTCTTCCCGGCCGGAAGATCCACTCCCGAGCACCATTTCGTCTCCTCACGCGCCCAGGAACAAAGAAAAAGGAAAACAACCGTCTATCCGCCCGCACCCACTGTAACTTCGCTTTCCTCTCTCCCATAATGCTCGTACGTGGCTGGGACAAAGGAGGAGGACGTCCCAGTACAAAGCAAGAGAATTGTGAAATCTAAATAAGTATTTGTTTATGCGGCCCGAGGAGTGTTGAAAACGCCCGTCCAGAGTTAGGTTTACTTTCATTTGCTCATTAAGCCACGCGTCAGTGCGTGAAGGGTAAACCGCAATTGTCAAGGTGAAATAAATGAAAAAGGAATATGCGGCCAGTGAGAGTGGCGTGCACGCCAGAGGAGTAGTCTTAAAGGTATGGCTGGTGGTGGTTGAGCCACCCAATCCCCATCCTTAATGCGCAGACAGAGATTTGAAAACACCATTACCTTGCAAATTTTGAAAACGGGTATAACCGGTTAGGCAGCTAAGGATCAAATATTATATAAGTTAATAATGGTTGATATGTAATAAATTTCCCTTTTATATATAATAATCATACTAGGTATAAATTAAGTAATGTGTATACCTAAACATATAAAATTATAAAATGCAATGAAATAGGTTAGCGCCAAAGTATGCTTACCGTAAAGTGTGACTCCTTCCATTATACATGAATATATGTATGTGTGTGTGTGTGTGTGTGTGTGTGTGTGTGTGTGTGTGTGTGTGTATGCATATTTTATAATGTATTAAATTTTGAAATAACGTAATATATCCGGATAATAAAATAAAAATAAAATATTAAAAATAATATAAATAAAAAAATTGAGCGGTCAATGAATGCTTTACATAATAAATCACATCATACCCTAAAGCTAGCCTTGAAAACATTGCTATCACGACAGCACCTGACATCAGACAAAATAACTCAAAAGACGACCCTCCTTATCTCTCGCGAAAACATCGAGTGAGGTTAAATTTTTCATCATCATTCCCGAAGCATTTCCGGTATCGTCTTAGTTCGAACTCTGTATGCCTGCGCATCCATTTAAAAAAATTGTCACATTTTCGGGACGGATGTTTTGCGGCGCCATCATCGTCGCCGATGTCGTGAATGTGGCGTCGTCTTTTGGCGGCGTTACACTAACAATCATCATGCATCATATATGAATCAAATTCAACAATTATCCATGATCTGACATCTAACACCATACTAAATCAAAATTATAATAATGTCCATAATATAGTCGTGATATCAGAGATCAATATCAAAAGTGTCGAAGGGAAGTGGGAACTACAACTGCTCAATAGGGCGGTGGTTCATGGTTTGTCACCCAGGTAGGGCGGTGGTCCCAAGACCACCGGTCCACTCTGGGCGGCGGTTCTGTCACCTACGATAGAACTCCTCAGATCCGTGCCTGTGCTAAAAATTTAACTAGTTTATACTAAATTTTAAGTTGTAAAATTTAACTAATAATCACCAACAAGTAAACAATGAGTAATCCCATGGATTTGAGCAATAAAAACATACAAATGGTGAATTGAAAACATTCTTTTCATATATAACAATGGGGGTAGGGTTTGCCCCAAATTTGAAAACCCAAATACAAATGGCTTGAAATAAAATCAGATTGGTGAAGGAAATCCCTCCCAATCCTTGAATGGAAGTAATAACAACAATAAAACTTTAATCTAAACTAATCTAAACTAGATCTCCTTGTAGAATCTTCCATAGTTCTTCCTCTTTTTCTCCCATGGCTTCCTCCTCTCCAACCTGCAATTTTAGCAAAACAAATAGACCAAATGAGTAGAATAGAATGAAGGAAAGGCTTTATTAAAAATTCATAAGGATTTTTAGGGCTAGTTTGGAACCCTAGGATCTAGTGGCCAAGATTGTTTCAATCTAAGGGTGGAGGATTAACCCTACTTTTGTTTGGTAGAAATGTATTTTAAATGTTTATATTAAATCCTTAAGGGTATGTGTAGATGGGTGAATGGGGCCATTTAATTGCCTTAGAGTGCTAAACCTTTATTAGTTCTTAGCAAGCCTTAGGAAGTCAATAAAAAGGACTCTAAGTTAATAGGATAATAAATTTAAATAAATTAACATAAGGTTAACCTTTCTAGGATTGAATATTAACTAAAGAGAAGAAAACATTTAACTATGTAAATTAATCTATGGTACCTTCCTAATGAATAATGGATTAATGGACCTTAGAGATAAATTTGAGATTATATTAACCTTTATCTAGATCTAGTTCTTTAATCGAAAAGTGGAGTTTAGTGGTGATAGTTAGTTTTTGTACCCTAGGGGATTAACATCCTTGTAACATGTTTTATCCTCTTACCTTTATCTTGTAACAAATAAAATTAGTCACAATTTTCAGGATAAGTGTTAGGTGTTAGTGAGTTCCTAAAGTGTCATTTTTGTGGGCATTACAATCAACATCCGCATGTCCTCAATCCTCAATGAAATGGATGAAGATGAAAGGAAGTAATCGATAGAAATATCCAAGTGTCGCAATCCATACATATTCACCAACTCTCGGGGGATCTCTCTAATAAATCCCACCTTTGATAAGTTTAGATACTCCAAATTCTTGAGCCTATGCCACTTCTGAGGCATGTCAACATCAATTAAGGTGTTGTAATTGCAATCCAAGTGTTGTAACATTTACACCCTAATCAACGGCGAAAGAACACCATCATTTCTATCAAAAGGGAGAACATTGGTGGCATAAAACAATGAAAAGTCTTCGTCGACTAAATTTCACAAAGTGCTAGCCGGATTGTATCCACTAGGATTACAAAGATCCAAACTAATGACATGGCATGTGCCATTGTCGGACTCGATTCCTTTCCAATCGCAACAATTGATAGAAATATTCCACATATTCGAGTCTTCCAAAGGGGTCGAAGACCTCCTTTGAATCTAACAAAGATTTCTTTTCATCTTCTCGGATAGCAATTAATCCACAACATGAGCGTAAATGCCACGACAACCCAAAACAAATTGGTTGAGAATTCCATGGGGCTTTGTTACAATTCTGAGTCCACATGGCCACAAAGAAAACAATAATAAATCATTATAACCATTGGATTTCAACAAAAATCATGCATCGCAAATCTCGTCCGTACAATTCTGACATTTTTCGAATCAGTTGGTCTCACTCCACTATGTAACACCTTACGATGTAGTTACTACTAACTCATGCTTCAATATTTTTCCATTTTAAGAAATCAAATAAATTAGTTTACATGAGAACATCTCACATAACATAGATTATTATATGTTATCTATGTAGAATATTAAAAACCCTTTTGTCACACCTATTCTCATGTAGTATCGTCTTTGATGCTAAAATTATACTATATTGTTTTGCTCTATAAAGCTATAAATTGTAATTATTATGCAATCAAAGTTTTTGTGCTCAAATGTCTCCATTTTATTCAGTTCAATTAAATTTTCTTCATGCTAGAACATGGATTAGTCAACTTGCGACTTTTGTTTACCATCACTATTGATAATATAGTATAAATTTTTGGCATTAGAAATAGAATATTTGTAAATAAGACTTCAAGGAATTTTCTATTCATTTTCTAATATCAAACTTTTGAATTGCTTAAACATATGAAAATAAAAGTATGTAATTGACTAAAAAGATAACATTGTTGCATGAATACTATATATATACTTACTTAGAGGAAAAATAAAAATATTGATTGATGTGATTAATCTAACATATAATAAAGACAATAGTTGATATGATGAATTCAACACATAATAATAAAACAAAACTGACATATTATAAACATTAAATACATTAATTTATTATCACTATTAATAATATGGTTTAACGAATATTCTACTCCTTTTTAATGTTTATCTTTAAAATTGTTTAAACATATAGAAATACAAGTACTAATTGAATTTTAAAACATATCTAATTTCTAATAACTTTTAAGGCTTTTCAGGTTCATAACTTGAGTCAAATTTAACAATAATTTAGGAAATTTTAATATTCGATGGATGCTATGTATACCTACTTTGGATAGGAATATTAATTTACAATGATTTTCCGCGCTAATAAAAATATTATTTTCCATTTTCCTATATGATGTGCCGATCAATGATCAAAATTGTTCAAGTCCTAGCCCATGAAAGGGGTCCAATCAAAGAAGTGCATTTAAAAAAATTCCGGTCAAAAATATAAATAAAAAAATTTAAATGACACGCTTGAAGTGAAAATAACCATTTGGTTTTGTTTGTTTTTTTAAGTTATATGGACTACATCTCTCTCCTTGATGATTGTGAACGTTTTGAGGCAAGTAAAGTTATTGTCAATCACGAGCACCATTGAAACATAGATTTTTCCCAATTCTTTGAGCTATTTGTAGAAAATCTGAATAGAAAATTACATGGACATGTTGTGTTTTCTCAAAAAAACACTAACTATGTTATCAAAATAAAAAGACTTTGTTTCTTTTTCTAAAGATTTAAATATATATTTATGCTTATTGTATAATTAGTATATAGATCTATATAAAATTAAGTCATATTTTAAATCCGTAAAATGTAAAAGACTATAATCTTTTCCTAATTTTTGCAAATATTTACATGAAACGCGGAAACGGCCGTGAAATTTTTACATAAAACGCGCTGGAAACATATCTTCAATTTTCGAAGTTGTACGAGGAATACCAATAGTGGATCAACAGCTTTTGGAAATTGACAGTCAAATGGATAAGTCGCGCACTCCCACGGCATCAGTCAAGTGGAGCTTCTGCCCAGTTGCTCACAAATATGGTGCCCCACTAAGAAACCCACTAACGCCATGGCTCATTGGCTCATTGACTCGGCTCAACTTTTCTAAATTATTCTTCTCGCACCATAAACTTGATTCTTCTGAATTGAAAGAGTTCTGTTATTCAAATAGAGAAAAAAAACCTGATAAAAAGGCTTTACCCTACACAACCTTAAACCCTGACAAAAATGACTCATGTGGTGCCCTGGCCTGAGTTTGATGAAGACCTTGACTCCTGCACAAAATGACTACAATGGAGTTAATATTTAGGAATTCTTTCGTTTCTGGGTCACACATAGAACTCTAGTACGCTTGGCCTGAGATTAACCATGGGTCGTTCCACTTTGTTTCTGCTGCTGGAATATGCTCTTGTGCTACTAGTAATTGTTTCAGCGAAACAACCAGGTGAAAATGAAAATACAGTGGAAACTCTGTTGGCTTTAAGAGTTGCAGTGACGAATGATCCATTTTCAGCATTGCAGAATTGGAACGACACAACCGGCCATGTCTGCAACTGGACGGGTATTCTGTGCAGACGGCGCGTTGTTGTTGGAATCAATCTCAGAAATCTAAGCTTGGTGGGATTCATCCCTTCCGAGTTGGGAAATCTTTCGTCTCTTAAATTCCTGGACCTGTCCGCCAACAGCTTTACCGGCCACATTCCTCCGGCACTGGGACGCCTTCGACAACTGAGGGAGCTTTACCTCTCCAAAAATCATCTGACGGGAAGCATTCCCCGAGCTTGGAAATTTAGGTGCCCTGCAAATATTGTCTTCTTACGGCAACAACCACAGCGGAAACATTCCCGGAGCATTGGGGAACTGTTCTATGCTGCGAAAGATCGATCTTGCTCAAAACAATCTGACCGGCAGAGTTCTTGAAGAAATGGGCATGCTGTCTCGACTTGTGTTCATTTCTCTGGAAAATAATTATCTCACAGGACCCATGCCACCGCCTCTGTTCAACTGTACTGGGCTGCGGAACCTGTCATTGAACTTCAACAGTTTCTTCGGCTCCATACCTTCAGACATTGGAGCCAGGCTTCCTAATTTGGACTTTTTGCTTCTGGCCGGGAACAATCTCAGCGGCACCATTCCCAAATCGCTAGCAAACTGTTCTCGCCTTTCACATGTGGAGCTAGGGTTTAATAAGGTGGGAGGAACTATACCTCAGGAATTGGGCAAGCTGTCGAGGCTCGTCACCCTCAATATACATTCTAATGTGTTCGTCAGCGGAACAACGTCTGGACCGATACCGATACTGGAGGCGCTTTCCAATTGCCCAAAATTACAAAAGCTTGATCTGTCGAGAAACCATCTCACAGGCACGGTGCCTGCTTCCATCGGTAAGCTCTCAGATACCCTCATTTTCCTCAACTTAGAAATGAACAATATCAGTGGAAGCATACCCAAAGAGATCGGAAATCTTTACTCCCTGTTAGAATTATATATGGACGAAAATTCCCTTGTAGGCATCATTCCTTCCGAAATAGGAAATCTTCATAATCTCACAGCCATAGATCTCAGTTACAATAAATTACAAGGAAACATTCCCATAGAAATCCAGTTTTACAAGGCCGCCTTGAATATCTCTATCTTAATGGCAATATGTTATCTGGGTTGATCCCGGAGAGCATAGGGAAACTCAGCAATCTCAGAACGCTGAATTTGAGCATGAACCAGTTCTACGGAAGGATACCTCCAGAAATTGGACAGTGTGCATTTCTTGAGGATCTTCATCTGTGCTGTAACAATCTTTCTGGCATTATCCCTTTAGAAGTTGCTAACCTCCGGAATCTGAATTCCTTTTAGATTTGTCTGTGAACGCATTAACGGGACCGGTCCCTGCAGAAATCGGCGGAATGCAAATGATACAGGCCATAGATCTCTCTGTAAATAAACTCTCCGGGAGCATCCCCGCCCAGATTACAGGCTTAGTAGGCGTACAGTACCTGAACCTGTCTCACAATCGTCTGGTTGGCGTCCTTCCATCAGCAATCGGGCAGAAACTATCAATCCTCGAGGATCTGGATTTGTCTCACAACAATATTACAGGGCCTGTTCCCTCCTCCTTATCCAAGCTTGAAATGCTCGAACTCTTAGATGTTTCCTATAATAATTTCACAGGTCGAATCCCATGCTCGGGCGCCTTCAAGAAGACGAACAGGGTATCCTTTCTCGGAAATCCGGGACTGTGCGGTGATTGTTCTGGTTTGGCGGCCTGCTCTTCGCCTACAAACAAGCACCACATTTCCACAAAGAAGAAGAGGAAGACAATTTTAATTGCCACGCTCGTTGGTGTATTTGCAGCATTTTGTTTAACCGGGCTGGGGTTTTGGATAATATACACCTACATTCCTCTAAAAAGATCTGAATCCACTTTAGTAAAAACAGCAGGGTATCCGAAGATCTCGACGGAAGAACTGAAAAGAGCAACCGGAGACTTCAGCCCCAGTAATTTAATCGGCGCTGACAACTATGGTTGTGTTTACAGAGGCGTTTTATCCAGCGGTGATAAAATTGCAGTGAAGGTGTTCACGGATTCGAACTCGGAACGAGCGGAGAGAAGCTTCCTCAGAGAATGCAAAACACTGGGGAAAGTCCGCCATCGCAATCTGGTAAAGATAATAACTTCGTGCTCGACACCGGAGTTCAAAGCTCTGGTTTTGCCGCTCATGGCAAACGGAAGCCTGCATCAACATTTGCACGGGGAAATGGAAATTGCAGGGCGGCTGAGCTTGCAGCGGCGGTTGAGCATTCTGTGTGATGTGGCGCATGGAGTGTCTTACCTGCATCACGACTACTCCCCGCCAATCGTGCACTGCGATTTGAAACCGCAGAATATTCTGTTGGACGAACAAATGACTGCTCACGTTGCCGATTTCGGAATTGCACGGCTCTTCAGTCCAACCGACGACGGCCTCGCCGCAACCTCCGCGCTCAAAGGAACAGTGGGCTATATTCCCCCCGGTCAGTCAATTTTCCTCTTTTATTTAGCTGATCGATCTAGTATCACTGGTTTTAAACCGACATTGTTCATGTTTTGTGCAGAATACGGAATCGGGGGAACAATTTCCACCAAAGGAGATGTGTACAGTTACGGAATTCTGGTTTTGGAGGTGCTCACCCAAAGCGGCCAACGGATGAAATGTTCACCGGTGGACTAACTTTATCCGGCTGGGTTTCAACAACATTTTCGAGTATTCTTCAAAATTGCATTCAAGCGATCCATTTGGAGGAAATTGATAATGAGAGGGATGAAGAAGATGAAGAACAAGTGAAGTATTCGACGATACAGAGTCTTTTACAGCTTGGTTTGTGGTGCAGCTGTGAAGCTTCTGAAAAGCGGCCGAGCATGCGGCACGTGGAGGGCGCACTGGCAAAGATATCACAAGAAATCCATCAAACTCATTCCAATATGCCCCGCACTATTCCATCACTATCAACTCTTGTAGCTACCCCAACTTCTGCTGATACTACAAGCTCCTCTAAATAAGAACATGTTTTGCTCAAAACATATGAACTGCATGTTCCATTAAAGCATTAACTAGTTTGTAATTAAATAAAACAAAAATATGTTTTATTATTGTATTTGATTAAGAGAGATATTTTAAGTTTCCATTCCCTTTCATCCATTGCTGTTGATCCTTAAATTACAAGATAAGATATTCCTATTAATTCATTCAAATTTATGTCATCGTAATTTATACACACTTTCGAAGCTTCCTCCTCCAATTTTTCATCATTGTTGAGGTCATTATATCAAAAATTCCCATTGAGTTGAGTAACGATCTGAAATCTTGACAAAAAGTAGAGGAAACTAGTTGTTTGTTTGAAAACAATGATGACATGGCAAAAATAACATCTCATTTGAACAAAATATAACATCATTTTTAAAAAATAAAAAGAATGTAGTTTGATTGGTGTAAATGGTGGTTAAGGCATGCTTTGTCTAACCATCCATGAATATGTGTAATCCAATTAGTGCTTGGATGATAGTAAAGTATGGGTTTTCACTATCCAGGAGGATACCAAAAAGAGTTGAGGTTAGTTTTTTTAAACTTAAAATTTGATCCCCTTGTGAAAGCTTTAAGTTCTAAGTTGTCATGATCACAATGTAGTCATTCACTAAAATACCGTGTTTTGACTTCCTTGTGAAAATATTATGAATTTTCTAAGTATTGAACCTTTTTATGCCAAAATGAATTGTTTCGAACTTAGTTGTAGTCATGTAGTATTATACACTTACACTCAAGTCCTAAGGTTGTGCCTTGGTGTACAAGTAAACATCATTTGTAGATAGTGGACATTGGCTATCTTGATGAATAAACACATTTTCTTTGGGCATATTGTAGTGCCTAACTTTAAGACAAATATATATATGTATGTTGTGTCCCACTTAAAACTTAACAAGGACTGATATTTATATAAAACTAATAATAATATTTATAGATATAATGGTTTGGTGTTGTTGAATGTGTTTGGTGGAGGAAATGACATACCTGAAAAAGCATAAAGGCTTTGGAAACTTCAATCTCACGTAATTGGCTAGTATTGTCCCAACTCCATGACCTCTTTCAACACCCCCTGTCTCTGTCCGGGAGTTGTCGGGCTGGGTGGTTGTGCTGCCCGAAATGGCGTTAAAGCAGAGGTTGGAGTGCAATGCGTTCAAAAGGACCCTACAGACTTGTCTTTTCTCTACAATTATATGAGCGCTTTATTGAGATCCAGAGCCTCTGAGCATGTTGAACCCAAGGAAACGTTGCAAATCCAACAGTAAGTTGATAGTTGCAGGTGAAGACAAAACTCCTTACACCTCCTCCAACTGGTAACACGTCTTAATGTTGTGAGGTGGAGATTGGTAGTTGATGGCATTGGCTTGGGTGTTTTTGTAGTGTTTGACCGATTGAAGGAACGAGACAACTTCTCATGGGAATACGTTTTGGGCAGGGTTCATAAGGCACGAGGTTCCTTATGAGCCAGTCACACTGTCACACCAATGTAATAAACAGGTCTTCACATGATCAATTTACCTTTTTTAGGTGCCTCCCAACCAACACAAAAATGAGACTTTTCTCATATGTTGTAGTTCTGAAGTGTTCTGGTAGATATGTATGCAAAACATGGAAACGTGCATTTGGCATGAGAACTATTTAACTAAATTCTTGAAACATGGCCTCATGGACTATAATGATGGCAGAACATGTACATAATGGGTTTGTTAAAAGGACGTGGAACTTTTCAAGAAATGGAAAGCCAGGCTTCATAGCCTTTTCCAACACCCTCCATGCATGTGCCAAAACATGAGCTCTGCAAAAGAGTATGGACATCCATCAAAGCATAATGGAAATCTAATTTTTCTTTGCTTACCTTCCCATCCTGCGCCAAAATGGGAGATTTGGAAACGGTAATGGAAGTCCATCAAATTTTAATATATAAAGGATTTTGTCGATGTTTTTGTTGCATGTGCTCTAGCAGATATGTATGCAAGCATAGAAGCATGCACTTGGCTTGTGAACTGCTTGACTAAATGCCTAAAAGTAATGTGGCCTTTGGTCTGCAACGGTTGTAGGATATGCACAAAATGGGTTGTTGCAGAGTGGAGCTGCCTTTTGGCCAACTGTACGCCTTAAAGACATTTCAATTAGCTCCTGAACAGAGACATGATATGAGTATGAAGAAGGATATCGAACAAAGAGAGAGATCCGTAATATAAATTTGGTTAAGCTGTTGGAAATGTTCACTGGGTTGGAGTGGGTTTCCTTCTAGTAGCTGCAGTTTAGAGACAATGGTCACACCCAAAAATAACAAGATGGGAACACCTTAGGCTTCGCAATTCTATGAATGATATTACAAAATCAATCATGCAACTTCAGCCTCTTCCTCATTTAAACGATGAGATTCAAGCCAAAATGAAAATTTTCAAGTAAATGCGGAGTGAAACCAAGTGGACTTCCGTATTCATTGCGGACGCAAATATCTCCCAAGCATGGTTCATCTCTCCTCACCTCTCATAATTTATGTTCTTTAGTTTTTCTTTTGCAATGAAATAAAATTTTAAATCGAAGGATTTTTGTATACTTGATTGTATTAAATAAACTTGTTTTAAAACAATAAAACGTTAGATCGTAACTTACAGGATTTAATATTCCTTGGTAAACAATGAACTTAAACCCTCATTTCATGATGATCTAGCAACGTCCCAACAAAACTAGTTTGCTACAGTACCCCTTTTTATTGACAAGTTGAAGTTGACTTCCCAGTAAATATGTTGACCATTTCTTTGTTTAAATAGATAATTTACTATTTTCGGAGACTCGTAAAATAACTTTCATAACTCCGGAAAGGGGATGTTAAGATTCCTTCGTGTACCTTGTTATGTGAGGAGTCACTTTAATCTTTGGACCGACCTCGAATGATCATTTGTGATATTTTTGATGCCCTACTAGGAGCACTATTACACCATTTTGTAGTTGTAGGAAGCTACTAAAACTGAAAAGTTGGCTTTCGTTTTGAACCTTCGTTTGAATACTGGACAATGAAATGATTATCCGCCTTTGCAAACCTCTAGTATTTTTACTAGAAAATCACCTGAACATTCAGTTTGAGGAAAAACACTTTTCTTGATAGTTTGGCAAAGCCATTTTGTAGGCCTCTAGTCATAGTTTGACTAAGTCAAAATGGACCAATTATGACCGGTGGCTCCAGAAAACATGTTGCCATTTGAAAACCATTTTCTAGTTCTCAGTCCGTCGACTCTGATGAATTATCCATTTATGGTGGAACTTATAGGAAATTTATTGTGGCGCATTCGTCCATCGAACATTAGTTTTGGACGTGGTTTTCTAAGCCCTCGAGCTAACTTTTGATCATTTACAACTAGGTTAATTATGACTGATGGCCCTAAAAAACTAGCCGCCAATTGTAAACTGTTCACTAGTTCTAAATTTTGTCAGTTCCTATGAAATCTTGGTATATAAGTGGACACGTAGAATTTTAACCGTGGTGTGTTTTCTCATTGGAAGACAATGTTTGAAAGTGGTTTCTTAGCCTCCAAGCTTGTTTTGAACATTTTTAAAGCTAGTTGGAGAATGTAAAAATAAAGTTTTAGGACCCTTGTCGAGTTACCAAACAACTCATGGAAACTTGTTAACACTTGTAAATAACTATTTGGAACTCTATCTTGTGGCTTGTTGTCTAAAATTTGACTTTGGGAAAATTAGTGTTTCTCTCTCTTTCCTATCTCTTTCTCTCTCATTGGTTACGAAATGAAGTGAAATGAAATGAAATGAATACATGTCTCTAACCCTTTTCCTTTCCAATGCAAATTATTAATATTATTATGTAAATGGGAAAATAAAGATGTTAATTATGTTAGATTAAGGTGGATGTCATGCCAACGATTTATTGTTGATTTCATGCTCACATGGTTTTGCAGGATGTAAGAAAGATGGCAAAAAGGCGTTGTGTAATTCATTGTTTATTATTGTAATTTATATAGGTCATTGTAAAATGTATATATGTATAATGTAGTCCCATGTTACAGAAAAGTTGTATTTGAAATTTGCTAATATGTATGAGATGCTAGTTTTAGGGATACCTTGGGAAATGTGCATTTAATCATAGGTGCAATTTTGATTCATAGTTACATATGGTAAAAAGGATTGATGTGTGTGTGTGTGTGTGTGTGTGTGTGTGTGTGTGTGTGTGTGTGTGTGTGTGTGTGTGTGTGTGTGTGTGTGTGTGTGTGTGTGTGTTAAATGAATTTAAATTTAATATATTGTAGTGCATTTCTAGTGTGCAATAGATGATTACATAAATGGGTGTTGTGTTTCTTACCTTGAAAATGTAATAAAAGAATCTAACCACAACAATCAACCCTAGTATAAGATTCATGCATAACTTGTCTTCATGTGTGACCCTTCTTAGCATAGAAGAAATTGAAACCATAGAATAAACTTAAACTCTTGTTAATGATCTCTTTTGATCCTCATAGCTAAATATGTTACCTTGGCTAGTGAAAATATAGTTCATTGGTCTCTTACAGGCTTTATAGGGTAAATATGGTTTCACAACTTAATTTGATCTATAATAGGGTGTAGAGCCTTGAGTGCAAATTGGAAGTAAGCTAAACCTCAGTTGATTAGGAGGTTAACTTATGGGTATAAAATGGTAACTCCTTGCAAATGAAATTGATTTGAAAGTTTTTGATTTTAGAGAACCCAGGAAACTAGAATCTTGGTCCCATAATCCCTTGTTATGTCCCTTTTGACATTAGGAATAAAATAAATTTCACATGTAGAATCGTGAAATGCAGAAACATGGGATCTTACCTTGAACACAAATCACTTGTGGTTCATGTGTAGTTTATAATGCTTCCAATCATGTACTTCTTCAAGATGTTAGGAAAGTAATTTCGTAACTCTTTTGTTATAAAACAATGCTAATAATGAGACCTTAGTGCGATATAAGAGTAAATCATATAAGACTAAAATGAGATTTGATGTTAGGAATAATGTCACTCTTGGAGTCCTTATAACTCAAATAGACATTTTCTTGTGTTACAAAGAATATGAATTTCCCTTGGTGAGGGAAAAATTTGAGAAAACAAAAGATATATATAAAATCTAAATACAATTTATTGTTGTGGGAATGTTGAATCGGGAAATAAAGATACCATGATTGAAGAACGTTTATGGGGAAAAGGTATCTTGAATCTAAACCCCCCTCTTTAATCCTAATATTAATTTCTTGACATCATGTCAGATTCACTTGAGTAGCAAGGGTAAAATTTACACATTGAATAAACATTTGAAAATCATATTCTTAACATAAAAACAAGATAATTAAGAACTTTGTATGCAATTTGAAATATGTCAAATAATTATGTAAGTTATGGAAATTTCCATAAAGGATAAAAAGACAACTTAAAATGGTCGAACTGTAAGTTAAATGTGGAATGAACTTAAGAATTTGTAGGTGGAAAAAGGAGAAAATTATCCTTGTGCAATAATGTACTTGGAGTGTTAATCCTAAATAAGATGCAATTATGGTAATGATGTGTTGTGGGTTTGCCAATCCTTGAGTCCTTTTCTTATGGGTGGGTCATTGCTAGTATTCATTCATTGGGGAAAGTGTGGCATCGACATGTATATGGTGTTGTCATGTGTCTATGTGAGTCGATGACTTATGTAAGTGTCGTATGCATTGTTGAGTTTTCTTTACTTGGAGCCCTTGTGACGATGTGTAGTGAGCAATGTAAGTAAAAATAAAAATAAATAAAAATTATCCTGGCATTTTTTTACTATTGTTTTTGTGTGTGTTAAATGTGGGCATTACACATATCATTGAATATAAACCCCATGCCAAGTGTAGTCATGCATTACCACCATCAAAACATGAGGTGGATTTCCATGTATGCCAACAATTGGTCATGCCATGCTAACCCCATGCTGAACAACATGAGTTCCCATGCATGCTACCTCTATCCCCTGATTTCAATCCCATTCCAACACTAAAAAGCTATTTCAAAAAACTAAAGAAGAATGAAAACCCAAAAACCTAGAGAAAAATGACAAGAATTTTTCATTATATTCACTACACAACAATAATATGTTCCCATAGTCAAGTAACGACATCTTGTGAAATAACAACAATAGTGATAGTGAGACATGGATGTGGGGATCCAAGGAGGGATGCAATAATTGTCATGATAACATCCATTCACCGTAGAATAGCCAATGTCCTAACTCATGAGATTGGTTGCCTCTTATATACATTTTAGAAATTACTAAATTTTAAAATAATATTGCCTTTGTACAAATACATATTCACATGCCTTTACCTTAGCTTAGAGAAATCATGGACTTCCCTACTTAGGTTATCAACACATCTCCCTCTCATTTTATTGAATATGTCCTAAAGGTTTATAATGATAGATGTTTTTTTGTAAATGGGTAAACATCCACCCTTAAGATGGAAAAACATGCATATGATAGCCCTAGGAAACAACACCCTTAGTGCAAAATGCATGAATTTACTCATATCTTGATTTCAATTCTTTCTAAAATAGGCCCAAAATGCTAACAATCCAAAACAAATGGTTGATTTTGGGCTTGGACAATGGGCATAGTCGATCCACGAGATATTATGTTGTTATAATCAAGAAAAACCCCTCCACTACAAAGTCTGAAAAAAATAATAGCTTTCCAAACCATAATACTCTCTTTGTTTTACTAAAGGCGGGAAAATTTTAGTGGCATTTCTTTGCTAATTCACGAATATTTACATTTGGCAATTTTGAGTCATACTGAGCATCATTTTTCCTAAAACTTTGGGATGCAATTTATTTGTATGGGTTGGATCGCCTAGTGTTTAAAATAATTTGATACTTATGTATGTATATCGCTACTACCTCAAAACACTAATCAGGTACATTCACCAATATATACTAATAAACTATATATATATGTGTGTGTGTGTGTGTGTGTGTGTGTGTGTGTGTGTGTGTGTGTGTGTGTGTAATGTGGGAGCAATCTCTATGCAACCGGGTGGCTACATCCACATACACTTGACTCCTGTGCGTCTTATACATGCAGTCCTCTCGACCGCATGTATTAGGGTTCATTTTAAGACCCTTCTCTGAAAACTTATTATAGAATGGGTGGCGAATCTTCAAAATGGCATTTCAAAATGATGGCAATTCTCTAAAAAATCGATTCGTGACAAAGGTGAATTTATAGGGATTTTTTCAATCTGCTTCGTAAATTTAGACTGTGTTGGACATACGTCTTAGTGCGGCTATATGAAATTTCTAGTTGTCATTCATCTAACCTAGATTGACAGACGCCTATTATTGTTGGACAACCGACACATGTGTATTGGATGGTATTCATTGGAGTGAAGGGGAGACCTTGCAGGTAGCCATCTAACCTATATTAGACATCTATCTCAAGATTGTTGGAAGTCCTTCATTTTCCTATTGGATAGATGTCATTTTCTTGTTGGCTAGTCATCGTTTACTTGTTGGAGGAACCCCTCAGTTGTCTAACCCTATTGGGCGGTCGTCTCAACATAATTGATGGTTCGGCTCAGTGTAGGTAGATGATCGTCTTAGTGATATTGGACAGGCGCGCATTGGATGTCTATCCTCTTTTTGTCTGTTGGACGAATCATGAGGGTTAGCCATCTACCGGCACTTGGACGGGGGGAACATTTTCACCATTCCCAGCACATGCCTCAAACTTCTCAACCAATCATTTGTCGCCATGTGTCTAGTGTCGTGAGCCCGAGACCTATATATACCCATACGAGGTTCATTTCTTCACTTTTTCCATCACAAATCTATAGCGCTCTGATCTCTCCAATTGGAAATTTTCTATCGGACCAACGTGCTCGTATGGTCCTCCTTTGTTTCCCCTCCCTCTCCTTATAACTACCTAGAACAATATCCAAAGATTTCAACAATGGCTAATACCACAGCTTACTCATGCAGCTCCCTCCAAATTCCAATACAAAAATCTCATGTGCCCTCAAATTACAAAGCACTCATAAAACTGAAAGACACACCAAAGGAATGGATGTAAAAAACACAATTCACAGGGCTTGTCCACATGCCCCATTTCAAACAGATACTTCCGTCCTCGATTACCCGCTCTATTTTTACAACTAGAAAGAGGCACATTTTTCCATTCCCCTACTAGATCGTATAATATATTTCATAATGGAGCCCATAGACGTCTATCGGTTAATTGGGTTACCTTTCCAAAACTAAATGCACTGTGACTAAAAAGGTGGTCCTTACTAATGAAGACAAAAAAATTGGAGTCTCATTACAATGTGCAGGTTGATGGTAAGTTCAATATTATTTTCAATTATTTTTTCTTAATATTACTTGACTACCAAGAATCTAACATTTCTTTTATCTTGTTGTAGCTCCTGTTAATCGTTCCAAAAGAGGCCTTGTTATACAAGGTATTACAAACAAATTCTTTCATGCAGTGATATCTCTATTTCAAGCCAGGATTGTGTTGTAGGGAAAATCTGTGGACATTCCTCTTTGGGTGGTTCAGTATATATTGCGGAAACTTACAGGGAAGTAATTCGATTGGTGCACATATTTGTCTAATCGAATAAAAATATATGTCAACAATGCCCTATCTAGTATGAATGCATATGATAAATCCAAGATTGTTTTCTCTTCTACCAATTATCTACTTACTTTCTATCATGAAGATTTCCACCAATTGCAAAATGAACAAATTTTGACTACAATTAATGACAAAATGATTGGTCTCTCACTTGAAGAACAACATGTAACAATTAATTTTCACATTATAACGATTAATTATTTTTTAATGCAATACTAATAGTAATTTTATCTTTTGTAGAGAAGAATTATGGCTGCAATATCTCATAAGGAGGCTATTGCTTAGGGTAAATCCCCTCGCGAGGTCTCCGGTGATTCTAATATGGATTCAATAGAATCAATCCCAAGACATGTTCCTTGTCAAAAAATACCTAGGGGCGATACCTCCACCACTCCTATCTTCTATGCCATCACTTTTCTCTACAGATTATAAAATTTACTGTTTAGAATAATTAATTAAGCTACTAGGCGGGAACCATAAACAAGCTATATGTTCTGTAAGTGGTACATTATTTTAATATTTCTAAATTTTTGGTTTCAAAAAGTTTCAAGTTTGATGGTCTAGATCAAACTCATTCTCGTGTCAAGATCGAATGGTCATGTCTCCGAGCATGCAAGGTAATGTATAATTAATAATATTTAGCATATTTTGTTTACTTACAAATATTTTATTTAGTATTTATAAGGGTATAATGATTATTTTTCTAATACATTATAGTTTTCTTCTTGCAGATGAATAGACTTTCACAAAAGATTCAAAAAAGGCCTCCACTACCACCGACGCGTATTGTACAAACAAACATAAAATTTGGAGACAAGAATATAAGGTTTCTTGCAGACTTTGAGCTCGATGATGAGTTTTGGGATTTGATAGCGGCGACACAAAGAAGGTTAATTATTTTGAAATGCATGGTATGATACAATCTACTCCCCCTCCTCAGCCACAAGCACAATAAGATGTGAATGAAATAATTTTCTCTCCTCCTCCACCAAATAAAATTCCACTCATAGATGATCAAAAGACAATTTTTTCCTTTGAAAATATGATATCAGATAGTATGGGGCCACAATTCAGGAAGTTGTTATGTCTGATGTGGAATCAGTACCCTTTTGGGAGAGAAGGGCCAAAATTTTGATCAAGGAAATAAATAGTTGGTACCATAATCACGCTTAATGGCATTGATTGTTAATCGCCACGAAAGCCAACCAAATTAGGCTTGACATTTTGCTAAACAAAGCTCAATCAGGCACAATTTTGTATAACAATGATTATGATGATGATATTTTGGACATAATGTTAAACAAGTTGGAGAATCTTAATGCAAGCCCACACATACTACAACAAATGGGCTAGAGACAAAAAAATTTAATAGCAAATGCAAAAAGAGAAAGCTGTGGTAGGTCATCTTTTACATGCAAAATCATGATATTATGAGCATTGCAATAAATTATTAAGACTTATCTAATAGACATTTGTATTTCTATTTTGTAGGAAAATATGAAAATTTAAAGAAAGAAGTAGTTGTATTTGATGCACATTTGAAGAATGCCCGAAAAATATTGAATGCATTTATACAGTTGAAGGAAAAACTTGTATTATTAAATAAACAAAATAATACATTGAAAAGGATAATCAAGGAGCATAAGATGGATCCATAAATCTTACTAAAGAAAATACAGATGTTGATCCATCACTTTTGTCATCAAGAGATGTTGCAAGGGAGGAGCAGAATATTCTTCAAAATATCAATACCACAATGGGGATTTACATGCATCGAGATATAGCAAAGAGCCCTATACAGACTGAGAAAACTCTACCTATTGCACAAGAAAAAGATCAATCTTCCCCTTAACATAAAATTAAAAATTAATTAGTTTCACCATGTGACAGGTGTGTTGTCACAATTCTGACACTGGCGTAGGAATTAAAAGATAGTGATCGGTCAAAAAAATTTTTCATGTGGCGAGATGTAAGGAAAACTATGATTCAGAATCATGGGTAGAAAATAAGATTCCCTCATAATGTGTTCTTATATGATAGAACTTTCCCAAAAGCTTTGAAAGCCATTGATAACCCACCATTTTGTAATCAGATTGCTTATTTTAGACAATGCTTTAAACGCTTATTTCACTAAATTGGGACTTATTCCAGCCCCAACAACAAAAAAATATAGCCAATATTGGAATCCATTATATGGGCTAGCATCCACTAGGAATTGTCTCTACTTTGGACTAAACAAAACATGTATATGTTTTATACATGCTAAGAACCGCTAGGCATTATTGATGATTTCTTATGTACGAGAACATGTTTCTGTTTTGAAAGGGCTAGCAGACCAAGTCACCATTATTTATGCTTTGTTATATAAAGAAAAATTTATGTTTTAAATGGGCTAGTGGCCGCTAAGCATTATTTATGCTTTGTTATATACGAATTTTTGTTTCGCTTTATACGTTCTAGCGAATGCTAGGCATTATTTATGACATGTTATGTAGATAACATTTTTCTATTTTATATGGGATAGCAAACATATCCTATTGTCTCATCAATGGTTGTAACAAAGGAAACAATGTGGTGTTGAATTTGGCATCCATTTAGACGTTTATTTATTGTTTTTATCCTTAAAATAGTTGCAAATATTTGAAATAACCATACATATGACTTTCGTGCATATTATAGATGTGACCGTCAATTAATCTAGAGATTTATTTATATATTAATTATATTTAAAAATATTAAAAACAATTAAGTATATAAAATATAATTTTATATTTATTTTATGAACAAGTGTTAAAAAAACATTATTTTACAATTTTTCAATGGCAATTTTTTCGATAATTCACCACGAAGTTATTTAATCATATTGTCTCGCTTATAATCGGTGAAAATATAAATCCACCCACTTAGATTTCAGCAATCTTGTCATTATCTATAGAGTTACGCAATACATTCATAATAACATATGTATGTATATATTATTGACAATGTTAAGAAGTACCATCATAACAACATTCTAAAAGATAAATAGTTATTTAGCATTTTCTTGCTCCAAGTATTTGATGCCCTCTACCACATTCAATTCCTGAGACACTATTTGTGATATGATTTTGTACAAATTGACCATCAACCATTTATCTTTTGTATAATCTTTGCGTCTACTTTTCATACCCACCATAAAATTTTCAGGAGGGTTTCCCTTTGTACCTAATGTAATACACAAAGTGTTTTTGAAATGTATGAAAAATCGTTTCTACTCCAAAAATTTTCTAGGTCTCTTATTCCTATTCCCTTTAATATATTGCAATGTTCCTTTTCCCAAGTGTGTAGTGCCTCGTTGCAATGCACATTTCTGAGCTGGCGGATGGGTGACATTTCATGTCACTTCTTAAATGAACTTATAATTACCTGCTTGGCGTGAGACAATGGGGAGTAGGTGGAGGCCTATTTTTCTTCACCAAGATCTCCTTTTGGATTCGGTTATTCAATGCGTATGGTTGGGAGGCGCCTGGCTCATTCTTGGGTTGTGCGGCTGGGAAAAGTGGACCACGTTTTTTTTTTTTTTTTTGTTTTGGCCGCTTCCTTCTTCTGCTCTGGCAGTCTTTCTTTTAGTGGCCGCTCACCTGGTAAATCCTCTCAGCAGATGAACCTGCTCCTGTACTACTCTTACCTTGCCGACTCTCTCTCTCAAACTTTGCAGGCCGAATGGAGTTTGGGCGCAGAAATGGGTTTGGTATGGCGGTTATAGATGAAGCTACAGGCTGGTGAAGTAGGCGTGTTTTCCCCACTTTCAGTGGGTGCTGCGAGGTGTGTTCTTGCTTTGGGATCTACAAAATGAACAACTCGTGTGATAATTAGCCTAGCAGCAGAGGCATGTTGCGGATAGTCGAAGCATTTGTAAGCACCTCCACCAAGCAGGTTGTCCAACTTTGTTGTTATCTGTTCAGTATCAATGCATCCTCAGATTCGGGATCCTCCTTCAAGACATTTCTGTCAAAATCGACTATGTGACAGTGAGAGTGTTACCAGGAGACCTGAAGAAATTCCTTTGCAAAGTTTCTCTATTGAGATCTCACTTGTTTTACGATGTAACCCATGGAAGAGGATCTCATAGGCATGGATCTGTTTCATATCAGAATATTCATGAAACACAATTCGCTTTGCAATTATATGAACTACTTCAACGAGTCACCAAGTTGGCAGGAGAAAATCACAGTGCGGGGTGTGGTGGTGAGCGGTGTGCTGGGAGCAGTGTTTTGTGTGATTACTCACAAGTTGAATCTGACTGTGGGAGTCATTCCTTCTCTCAACGTGGCCGCTGGTTTGCTCGGATACTTCCTTATCAAAACATGGACTGGTGTCTTGTCAAAGCTGGGTATATGGACTTCTCCCTTCACCAGGCAGGAGAATACCGTCATTCAGACCTGCGTCGTTGCCTGCTATGGCATCGCTTTTAGTGGCGGATTTGGGACCTATATATTTTCCATGGACAAAACAACATACAATTTGATTGGATCCAACTACCCAGGCAATAGAGCTGAAGATGTTAAGAATCCCTCACTAGGGTGGATGTTTGGCTTTGTTTTTGCAGTCAGCTTTTTGGGCCTATTCAGTGTTGTTCCTCTTCGAAAGGTAATGATATTAAATTACAAACTCACATATCCAAGTGGTACTGCTACAGCTTTACTGATAAATAGTTTCCACACTCCCGAAGGTGGTGAAACGGCAAGAATGCAAGTACGATGTCTTGGGAAATATCTCAGCATTAGTTTCATTTGGAGCTTCTTCAAGTGGTTTTAGCGGGATTGGAGATTCATGCGGATTTGACAACTTTCCAAGTTTTGGATTGGAAGCATACAGAACACATTTTATTTCGACTTCAGTGCAACCTATATTGGATGTGGCCTTATCTGCCCCTACATTGTAAATTGTTCGGCTTTTCTTGGGGCTATAATATCTTGGGGGTTCTTGTGGCCTCTCATTAGCAAACGTGCGGGGACTTGGTTTCCATCAGACCTTGGAAAGCAATGACTTCAAAGGTCTCTACGGCTACAAGGTATTTATAGCCATTTCCCTTATTCTAGGTGATGGGATATACAATTTGATCAAGATAGTTGGCATTACTTTCAAAGAAGTTTATTTCCAACATAGAAAAGAAAACGAAGTTTCTCTTGTCAACAGTGTTCAAGTTGGTGACAATGCAAAATCCAACGAGGACAAAATAAAAGAAGTGGTATTCATGAAGGATGGGATACCATTTTGGGTAGCAGCTTCTGGTTATGTAGGTTTTGCAGCAATTTCTGTCGGAGTAATACCTGTCATTTTCCCTTCTTTGAAGTGGTACTTGGTGCTGATTTCCTATATTGTGGCCCCAGTCCTTGCCTTTTTGCAATTCATATGGAACAGGTTTGACTGATTGGAACTTGGTGAGCACCTATGGAAAGCTAGGTCTCTTCATTTTTGCATCATGTTTGGGCGCCCAACGAGCTTGAAGAAAATGGAATTAGGCTTGGATTGTTGTTGCTGGTCCGAGCGGTGTCCATGAAACCTTCTAAATCTGGAGAAAAAGGCAAGATACTTCTACACCTTTCTACTGCTATTATTTTTACAATTATTGCGAAATCGAACCGCTCTTTCCTTGCATTGATTTGTCAGTTGGATGTCATGATGGGAGATTTCCCTTTTTGTTTGTTTCTTCTTGTTTTAGCTTTTATCGATGACAGTATGTGGGTCGAAAGGAGGCGTGTGCCTTCTCCTCTAAATTTTATGTTTCTCTTACTCGAATGATAGACCTTCGTCTGTATGTTTATGCATTAGCCCTTCTCTGCGATTGAGTTGCAAGTTATTATGTTGATCAACTAGTATTTTCGATATTATGGAAGTAAGTTACGATAACTATGAAGCTCCTCCCTAGCACCCAAGTTGTCTTTTGACGTTTTTTGTTAGCCCTTCGCAAGTCCCTTGATAACCTTTTGGCATCGAGAAAGAAAGGTTGTAGGATTGTGTGAGCAATGCGTGGGCTAGCCAGCTTAGAGTTTTGGTATTAAACGGCGAATGTAAAGGTTTGTGTGCAATGTGTTTTGCCGTCTCACGTGTTTAGACTCTTTTACTATCTTTCATCTTGTTTCTAGGCTTTTAAGGCCATCCTCAAGAAGTACCTTGACCATCCCTATCAACTTGAACCATATCTAGCTTTTCGGATCAACTAAGCTGGAGGTTTCAATGTGCGAATCCAGTACCTCGTTGACACTAGAATAGTTTGGTCTAATCCCCCTCTCTGAATTATCGTTGATGGCGCTCTTCTTTTTTTTCCTAACTTGCATTATTTTCTCCCTTGTAATGTTAACGCTATTAATTAATTTTGGTCGGTTTTTATGCATGTAATTATCGTAATAGTTGTGATGGAAATTTCCTTAAATGTGATTAATCTTCGGGAAAAACTCAACTTTCATTTGATAATCTTATGGATTCATAGCGGAAGGTTTTGTTTTGATAATGTCCCTTAGAAATTATGTTTGTATCTATTTGTGCGACGGTTGACTGTGTTACCAAGGGTTGCCGTAAAATATGGTTGTTTTGGGATATGGGTAGTTTATTTTAAATTAACCAAACATTAGTATTGTAGTGGAGGTTTGCAAATCTTTAGTGTTATAAAAATTTGTTGATGACATTATTGTATACTCTTGTTGGACGGAACTCCCTTCTTCTCTCGCGTGTTTGCTACTAGCCTGTAAGACTTTGACCCTTCCTGGATGATTGGTAAATCCCTTTGTAGTTAATGGTCAAAACTAGTATACTATGCCTTCGCTTCGAAACTTATGTTGTGTGTATACTCTATTTGATTTCCGGTTTGAAACTCATTTATACATGACTTTTTGTGTTAAATTTTGGAACCCGTGTTTCCCCTTTCTTGGGCCGATCAACCTTTGTTCTTTTAGAAATATATTATTTTAGCCTATGCGTTTGGTACCTTTGATAAATTTCTAGATGGTTGGTATTTATATCAAATCTCAATCTTGTAATTATTGTTTAATTACTTACTGGATGGGAATTCTGTTTTTGCTAGATTGTTTGTTTCTCCTTATAGGGCCAAGGGCCATTCTCTGACGATTGCTATACTTTCGTTGTTTTTACTCCTACTGAAGTACAAGGTCTTCTCCTTCTTTGATTGGCATGATGAAGACTTTATTATAACTTGACGTGTTAATAGTGTTTAGAGGTTTGAACCAATTCTTGTAATAAAGTGCTTCCTTTTCGTGATATTGTTAGATAATAGTTATGGTGGTTTTGTGTAGCCTTATCTTGCTCAGTTCTCGCGAACTGACTCTTGTGGAAAAAAAATTTGTTGCAGATGGATTTTGCGAGTAGATGAGGAATAGACTTGTAGATTTTTACATCAACCTCAGTTGAGAAGTTCCTTTGTATGAATCCTTTTTATATTGTTCAACTATTGATAACATCTAGTGGAAATTTTAGAAGAGGATCATTGTCTTAGTGTATTGTATCGTGGATTATGTCGTCTTAACTTTGGAACCTTGAATTGTCTGTATATCATTGAAAATACAAGGAAATTTGTTTACCGCTTGTTGAGTGACCTTAATGGATTATCGGTATTCTAAGAATTGATGTAACCTTATTTCGTCTTCGTAAATAAATATTGTTAAATTTTTACCCCTACGATTAAATGCTGAGTTAAATCATTCTAAGACTTAGTAATTGTGAGTTATAAGTAAAATAGAATGGGTTGTTTAATACTTATAGAAGTTAAACTAAAATTTATATTGCAAATAAATTGGTGTAGAGGTGACCAACTTGAGAGCATGTAATTCCATAAGTGATCACAGATGAAACTATCCCTTGTTAAGTAACAGTATATAACTTGATATCCCTAACTACACTATTGAACACTATCCCTTTCATGGTGAAATTCTTAAGCGAACTTAAAGGAAATCTATGGTTAGATCTGGAAGATAATAAGATTTAATAAATAGGAGAAAACAATTTTGAAACCACGCAATCTATCTCTCCGCCATTTGGAAAGTAAATTTTTACTCCTTGTTAATACTTTTAGCGAAGCCTAAGCAAAGTTGTTGATAATTCTGGTTAAGAGCCCTAGCTTCAGTTAAATACTGGCAATAACTAATGAGGTCCTAAAGATGTTTCATCTCGACCTTCTCCCTCTAACCCTTTTTCCAAGGCACCTTGTATCACTTCTCTTAAGTGTGTTGAACTTAAAACCATGTTGTCTTGTGGGCAAGAACGAATCTTAGTAGCATTAGTGGTGAGCAGATGGCCTTGTGGAATTTAAATACTTCCTTTTCTTGATAAACGAATTAAGCAAATAAAGGTCATAATAGAGAAGATTTAAAGATGATTACTCAGTGTAAAAAGAATAAACTTAGCTTGGAAAGATGAACTGTTTGAATCATATCTTGAGCCTCCTTGAAAACATAAGCTAAGAATTGCAAGATGTCCTTTTAAAATAAATAACCCCCAAGAATATCTCATTGTGGTTGGCCCTAACTGTAAGTGTGTTCTGTGTTTGGACCCTATGTTGTCATGTCAAAAAGAAAAAGTGTATTATCCTTTTGGGTGTGAATGTTTCCGTGCTGATCTTGTGGTTATCCCCGTAACAAGTGGTTCCTAGAGTTGGTTGTAACTTTGTGACGACATGTTGTGTCGTGTCATGTGTGGAAGCAAGTCAAAAAAAAATTATCCTGTCTTTCACTGTGTTGTTCGTGTGTCGTGATTTTGGGTCGTTACAAAGTGAGTCTTGGATTCAATACGGTCGATATTTTTTATTGAAGCCCATTGATATATTTTTAACATCAACAAAAATGAGATTGTGGAACCAGAATCCCAGTTCACAGTATGGTGATAGTAATTTTATAAATTCTAATAGGCCACCTCGCAGGTTGACAACTTTCATACCGAACTTGAATGACATCTTCCTATTGTATGTTTTGTTTATCCCATATAACAGGTCCTCCATATCCAAAATAATTAAATAACTCTTATCGCTACCTACAAAGAATTAAACGAATTTAATTTTCGCAATGATTGCATATCAATTACAACCAATTGAAATAAACAACATTTTATCTTACGGCTAACAATTATCGATTGAGATTACGGCTTGGATTACACCACCTTTACATGTTGCTAGATCCATTGATGCAAGAGATATTTCAAATAAACAATCATAAATTCATAATCTATTTCTTCCTATTGAAAATGTGAGCATAATGTATTTGAAATAAACATTAATCAATTCATAATCAATTTCATGTTGTGGCAAACTTAAATGGATAAACATAGTGGTTTTTGTGGTGATATGGTAAGTACAATATCAATTATTCTCTGTCTTATAATTAAAATTTAGCGGTCGTTAGGCTACACTTATATTCATTGAACCACCCTTTGGCGGAGAACAGTCCTCAGCTATTGATGAGGATTTGTGACCGCTAGGCTATGCCATCATTGGCGAACTACACTTAGCTAGACAACCTTTAATGAGGCTAGCCAAGTGTTTTTTTACATACATACGAGTTGGATCAAGTCATATGTAGTTCTGTTTATGATGATGTTGAAGCCAAAACAATGTTAATTCAATGTAAGTAGTCAGTATGCAGTAGTGAATTAGTGAAACATTGTAGACAATATGCAGTTGTAAATCAGTGAGATATTGATGAATGTAAGGTTTTTAGTCAAACCATTTCTGTCATCGAACATGGATGAAAAGAGTGGGATCATGATCATCAAGTTGTAAAGGGAACTCTCTAATTTTGGAGAAATTAATAGAAGCAATCTGATGAGGGGTAATGAGGGTGGTGATAGGTGAAGTGTCATTGGGTGGAACCTCGATGGATTACAGGACCTCAATGAGGGCCTGACAATGTGAATCGAATTTTGAATCAAGTCATATAAAGACATCTTCAATGGGGAATAGTGAATCTGTTTGATCATTGAACAATGTGTAACCCTAGAAGAAGTAGGTGGTGTCATCCCAAGGATGGTTATCTTGGGGAGGTGCAAGTGTAATGGTAGGTGAAGGCGAACTATAAGGGTTACCAACTTTTTCCTTTCCTTTTTCTTTCGCATGTTATGACCGAGTGGCTACATACACCATGTTAATTTCAAAGATAGGAGGAAAATAAGGTTTTCTAGCCTTACCTTTATCCTTAGCTGGATGTGAAGGTAAAGGTTGTAGAATGGGCTTAGGGCTAGGTTGTGTGGCGATGGATGAAGAAAGAATGGAATCATCCTCCAATAGATCATATTCATTGAAGATACCATCAGAATCGTAAAGCTGAAGAAGAATGGTTTTAAGAGCCTTACAACTCTCGACATCATGCCCTAGTGAGCGATGATAAGCGCAAATTTTTATGTCGTCAAACCCTATTGGTTTAGGTTTGTGAGGATCGTAAAGCTTGATAGGTGGAAGTAATATAGTAGATGTCTCTAACAACCAAGAAAGGATGTTAGAGTATGATCCTGCCAAAGGATCACAATGAGAGGTCCAGTTATCCCGGGTGAAGGGGTGTGTAATTTTGTTTAGGGGGAAGGCGAGAGATCATATGGGTGTAACTACTTTTTGGTAGGTAATGAAGGTTTGGATTTAGGTTGCACTTTCTTGGGTAAAGGCGGAGGAACATTGTGTGAGGGTGAAGGAGACTTAGAAGGTGTAGGTATCCTAGTAATCCAAGGTGAAAGTGTGGGTGTTGGTAAGAGTGAGGGTAAAGGTAGTAAAGAAGGTGTGGGAAGAATGGGAGGTGAAGGAAAGGGTATAGGTTTTCGCACTTTGGGTTTGTCTTGGTAAAGGGGTAGGTTAACAAAGGTTTAAGGATGTGGACCCAATATTGATGGCAGAGGTGAAGATGAGTGAGAAGGTGTGGAGGATACCAAGGTGTGAGCCCTAAGAGGTCGGTCTTCTTTTTGGGTGCCAAAGTAGTTGTTTTGATTGGGGGTGAAGAAGTTGATAAGTCTAGCTTCACAGGGGGGTGTAACATACTTGGTATCGGTAAAATCCCTAAGGTGGTAATAGGTTTTTGAGCTGATGGAGGCTTGAGTGGAGGGGATACTAATGAAGAAGGGGCTAATACCACCAGTTCATGCGGAATAGCCTTAGTCGCATTGAATATATTTGGATGTATGGTTGAGGTATCAGGGGAGGACATCTGCATTTGTGTGGAAATGGGGATTCTAAGGTGTCCCCAAAGGGTAGTGTAATCGACGTACTCCAAGTAGTCAACCAAATGAGATAAGGGACTTGGACTAGAGGAAGAGGATGATGACTTGGTGTTAAATCCGGGTAAGTGTACCGAGTTGGGGGCCAAAAGGGGCTCCTAAGTGGATGCATTTTTCTAAAAAAAAAAAACTTCAACTTGTACAAGTTTTTGAAATAGTTACACTCAAAATTGGAAGATGTTGTAGAAATATGAATCGTAGAATTTTGAGTCTAGTTTCTAAGCTACTAAATTTTATTGAAAATAGATAAGTTTAAGTGGGTCAAACAACTAAAATACCAAAAGATACTCCTATTTTTATTAAAAAACATAATAGAGTGACTTTCATGCCCCCCACCATTTTTTGAGCACCATTTAGTATTTTTGAAAACCCTTTGGTAGAAAGATAGCTAGGAGCATCTAGTTTGGGCTCCATTTTTTAAGATTTTTTTAGTGAATATTTTTTATTTATGATTTTTCTAGTACATAAATTTTATGTTTTGAAAAATAACAGAGCTCCGACCGTGCCCCCTCCTAACTACCTCAAAAAATATCAAAAATTAGTTTTTTTAATATGTATAGAATTATGCCTAATTTGGGCTAGTATAAAAAAATTTTAATTTCAATTACCCAAAAAAAAAGATACATGATGAAAGATAGACATATTTACACTTCAAAAATAGCTATAAAAAGGCATAGTTAGAAAATAAATAATATGGAAACCTTATATTAGTTAGAAATTTTGAAAAATTATATTTTTAGAAAGAAGAAACTCTGCTCTATGTCGTGGTATAATTTTTTGAAAATGGAGTGATTGTTTTATTTTGATTTATCATAGAGGAAGTGGCATTTTTACATTTTCTTACAAAAACACGTTATTTGTTGTGTTTGTACAGGTCCATGCCTCAGGCTTGGGGATCCAAACCGGATCCCAAGCCTTGAGGCATGGCTTGGGAAAAGAGAAAATGCAAAATGCATATGCGTTACATAACACGTACACGTTTTTCTTTGTTTTATATATTGTGGCCCCCAACGTCCCTTTCATCTCTTTCACGGGAATTCTGCAAACATTCTGTTTTGTCTACAATTTTCTCTACATTCTTACACAATTTTTAGTAATTCATTTTGTCCCCTACCCCACTAGTTGATTTTTTCTAATCATGGGTGATAAACATTGAGCTAAGGACAAGAGGAAAGTCAAGAACAAGACACCATGAGCAATTGGAAGAGAAGAAAATAAAGAAATTAAAGAGAATGTAAAAATTTGAGCAGGGCAAGGTACATCCACTATATCAAATGTAGCTAATGTATTAGAAAATGGGGATGAAATACATAATGAAAATGTAGAGAATAATGATTTTGCAATGAATAATGATATTGAATTGAATGATAATGTTGGTATGGATGAAGAAATTGATATGAATCCAATTGTTGAACCCTTACTTGAGAATCCAAATGTTAACCTTGAAATTTGTATGAAAACACTGAATGAAGAAAGTAACCTTGTAAACGAATATTCACCTCTAAGAACACCTCCTTCCATTTCACGAAGAAAACCAATTCACTTAATTGAAATTGATGAAAACATTATAAAACCAATTCCTAACAAAATGTCTGAAAGAAATGCAAGAAGAAAAACTAGTGGAATTTGGGATAATTCTTTTGAGAATTTAAATGACACACAAAGATGTCAATCATTTGTTTCATTGATGAAATTAATTAAGATGAGACCTATAATGAAGACCCTACGGTTAAGAACATCTAATGTTGTTGATCAAAATGTGTCAATTGTTGAAAACATACATAAAGCATACCAAACTGTAGGTGGCAAAATACGCACCAAAGATAGTAATGTTACACGACGTGTACTAACTAATTGTATAGTAAGTGATAAAATAGTTAATAAATGCTTGATTAGAAAAACAAGCAATGATTTGAAGTTAAACAGAAAAACACTAATGAAAGCAATAGAGAGACATAAACGTCTTAAGTTAATCAATAACACCGATTATTGGGCTTTCTTTAGCACACTTCCATGAAAAGACAAGAATACATCTAATATTCTAAAAGAATTAATTGTAAAATTTTGGAATGAGAACACAAGGGTGTCACCGAATAGAAGAGATACAATAAAAAGAAGAATAGGTTCTCGTAATTGTGAATCGTGTGCAAAACATTTCTTAGATATGACTCAAACAAAATTGTTATCTAAGTTTAAAAATGAAAATCCACAAATTAACATTAGCCAAAGATTATTTGAAATGAGCAAACCCTTTTATGTGAAAATCAATCACTCATGTACCACTTGTTGCGCAGGCATCATGTTGAATTTTCAATGCATTATGATGTTTTTTGTCAAATACGTCATGTTTTGCATAATGACATCATGTTGCAGGAGTGTGGAATAAATGTCCCACAAAAATCTTCAAGGGAATTTATTCTGACAATATTTTGTGAAAAATCAACAAGACAATTTTTTTATAACAAAGCATGTTTGGATGGAACATGCAATGTATGTGGTGGCTTGCCAAATCTGAAAAGTTGTATCCACGAGGAGAGTACATATTCAATAGGAAAATAATTGGTTGATTTCACCAAATATAAATCATTGGCATATCAATTAAAAGATGGAAAAGAATCTAAAAGGTGTGAGCTTGTTAGAAAACAATTACCTGTATCAGAATATATGGTCAAATTCAGAGAGGAAATTTTTATGAGTATGCAAGGCACACACATAGAGCTCGATGGTTGGATGAAAAATTTAAGTTAAGCAAGGACACATTCTCACTTAGTACTATTATTTCAGTAGTTGACTTCACAGAGAATTACACATTGCAGCCTCAAATAGAGGTTCAATCTCAATATTATAACTCAGTGCAAGTTTCTATTTTCGTGCATATAACATTCATGCACTCTTCTAAAAGTATTTAGCAAAAATATTAAGAGAGTATCATTTCTACATCAGTGATGATCGGACACATTCTACAGAATATGTACAAGGGTGTTTCCAGTGTTTTATGCAAACTTGAATGAGAGGAACATTAGTTTCAATCAACATTACATTTGGTCGGACAACTGCACATCACAATTAAAGAATGCACGGATGTTTTATTAGCTAATCAAGATGCACAAAGAAACAAATGTACAACATATCTAGAGTTTTACTAAGATAGGGCATGGAAAAGGAGAGCATGATGGTGCAGGAGCATGTGTGAAAAGAGCACTTGCAAGAGAAGAGTTAAAGTTTAAGGATGGTGCTAAATTTACATATGCAAAAAACATTGTTGATTAGTGTGTTAATAATATGGGCCATGAAAACTTTGAAGATTGTATGACAATTGCAGGATCAAGTGATATGCACTCATTTCGTAGTTCAGATGTAAATGCTTGGACTATTTATACTATGTGCATGACATATTTTTATATATCATGCATTGATTTTGTGTGGAATGAATATGAGTCACGTATGGGTGGATGAATGGACTTGTAGACTTCTAATTCCACTCGACACACATTAAGTTCCATGAGCATTACAACTTGCAGGGTCTTTAGATCAAATAACAACATCACTGACTTTGACCAAGTCTCTCGATTTAGTGCAACAAGGTATATACATATATGTACATGCCATGTTTTAGATTTATAAATTATTGAATGGTCAACTCTTAATGTATTTATAAATTGATCAACATTTTTACTTTGTGATACGTAGGGAACGCTTTTTGTAGTTATTGCGACGGAATTTAATGAAGAGGTAACATACTAATGCTTATCTCATTGTGTAGAGGGGAAAAAATTGACTTCCACAGTCATTGATGGTGAAGACCTTGAGTATCCCACTAGATCAGTGGTAGTCACTGGAACTTGGCTTCGATGATATCCTATCAAAAAATCAAACATTTGGTTGTTTGAAGACTATGAAGTACATTGAAAGATACTTCACTATTCACATTTGGTCCTTGCAACAAATATTAAATTGATCAAATATCGAGGTCGGCCATCAAACAAAAATATGTGGAAGGTTCGTGAATCAGATCATGAAGCAATTCTTGCTCTCATCAAGAATAGAGTTGATCCTCATGCGGTTCATTGGATTGAATTTGCAAAGATATGTTCTTCATGAATTTAATTTGAATATTTATTTAAATTATTTTGTTTAAATTTTTTATGATTTAAGATTATATTTAATTACTTACGAACATGTTTATGTAAGTTAGTGGTGCTAAAAAAGCTTCCACCTTCACATGGTTGGCATTGTCAATAGAGAATTTATTATTCTCGAAGGCAAGTGAAGCTAACAAAAATTAAACATTAGAAAGGAACAACAAACAGAAATTCTCATTTCACCACCTATACTATAAAAATATCTTATAAAAATTCTCATTTCACCACCTATATTGTATGAACCACCTATATTATTCAGGTGATTAGCAATGGATAACCTTACACTGACTCAGTCTGATTGGAGATGGAGAAAACTATGAGAGGATTTCATAGAGGGCCCCGACATGGAGGTCTCGGATCTGACGAGACATCTCTAGGTGCCACGAGTCCAAGAAATCACCCATCAAAGATATGGCATGTTTGGGCCTTAGGGATCTTAAGGGACTACACCCGGACGAGGTAGCCCGAAAGCACGGGGAGCGTAGGGAACCAAAAATAATGCTCCACTAGCATTCACCTAGCCACCTCGATGTGTTAGCGTAGTTGGTTCGATCCCACGAGCTTCCGTTTACAAACTACGGCATCTGCAGCCCTACACTCGACTCAGCATCCGCACTATTTCATGCATTTACAAACAATAGCACAACGAGAGAACCAAATGGAGATAGAGAAAACCGTTAGAGGATTTTGTAGAGAGCCCCAACATGGCATTCTCGGATCTAACAAGACATCTCTAGGTGTCACGGAGTCTGAGAAATCACTCGTCGAAGATATGGCGTGTTTGGGCCTCAGGGCTCTTAAGAAACTACACCCAGACAAGGTAGCCCAAAAGCACGAGGAGCGTAGGGAACAAAAATGAATGCTACACTAGCATTCACCTAGCCACCCCGATGTGTTGGTGTAGTTGGTTTGGTCCCATGAGCTTCCGTTTACAAACTACAGCATCTGGCAGCCCTACACTGACTCAGACTGCACTATTTTACGTGTTTGCAAACAATAGCACATCGAGAGAACCAGATGGAGATAGAGAAAACCACAATAAGATTTCGTATAGGGCCCTAACATGGAGGTCTCAGATCTAACGAGATGTCTCTAGGTTCCACGGAGTCTGAGAAATCACCTATTGAAGATATGGCATGTTTGGGCCTCAGGACTCTTAAGGGACTACACCCGAACGATGTAGCCTAAAAGCACGGGGAGCGTAGGGAACCAAAATGAAGCATCCAATAGCATTCACCAGGCCACCTTAATGTGTTGGCATAGTTGGTTTGGTCCCACGAGATTTCATTTGCAAACTACAGCCTCTGGCAGCCCTTCACTAACTCAGACTGCACTATTTCGCGCATTTGCAAACAATAGCATAGCGAGAGAACCGGATAGAGATAGATAAAATCGCAAGATATTTTCGTAGACGGCCCCAACATGGAGGTCTTGGATCTAACGAGACATCTCTAGGTGTCACGAGTCCGAGAAATCACCCGTCAAAGATATGGTGTGTTTGGGCCTCAGGGCTCTTAAGCGACTACGTCCTGGATGAGGTAGCCCGAAAGCACGGGGAGCATAGGGAACCAAAACTAAGCCTCCACTAGCATTCACCTAGCTACCCTGACATGTTGGCATAGTTGTTTCGGTCCCACGAGATTTCATTTGCAAACTATAGCCTCTCAGCGGCCCTACACCGACTCGACTCAGTACTATTCCGCGTGTTTGCAAACAATAAAGACAACAAGACAATCAGATGGAGATGGATAAAACCGCGAGATTATTTTGTAGAGGGCCCTAACATGGAGGTCTCAGATCTAACGAGACATCTCTAGGTGCCACGGAGTCTGAGAAATCACCCATCGAAGATATGGCATGTTTGGGCCTCAGGGCTCTTAAGCGACTACGTCTGGACGAGGTAGCCCAAAAGCACGGGGAGTAGAGGGAACCAAAACAAAGCCTCCACAAGCATTCACCTAGCCACCTTAATGTGTTGGAATAGTTGGTTCAGTCCCACGAGCTTTCATTTGCAAACTACAACCTCTCGGCACCCTACACCGACTGACTCATCGCATTATTTCAAGCGTTTACAAACAATAGACAAAGAAGAGAACCGTATGGATATGGAGAAATCCACGAGATAATTTCATAGAGGGCCCTAACATGGATTTCTTGGATCTGAAAATACATCTCTAGGTGCTACGGAGTCTGAGAAATCACCCGTCGAAGATATGGCATGTTTGGGCCTCATGGCTCTTAAGAGACTATGCCTGGACAGGGTAGTCCGAAAGCATGGGGAGCGTAGGGAACCAAAACAAAGCCTCCACTAGCATTCACCATGCCACCCTGACGTGTTGGTGTAGTTGGTTCGTTCCCACGAGCTTCCATTTGCAAACTACAGCCTCTGGCAACCCTACACTGACTCGCATCGCACTATTTCAAGGCGCGTTGCAAACAATAAAGACAAATGAGAGAACCGGATGGAGACAGAGAAAAATGTGAGAGGCTTTTATAGAGGGACCCAATGTGGAGGTCTCAAATCTAACGAGATGTCTCTAGGTGCCATGAAGTCAGAGAAATCACATGTCGAAGATATGGTGTGTTTTGGGCCTCATGGCTCTTAAGGGACTACGCCCGGACGAGGTAGCCCAAAAGCACGAGTGGAGGAAACCACCAATGTTTAATGATTTTTCCACATGATGAAACTATGTAGACTATGAACTTAGTTTTGTTGGGGAGACCACCAATGTTCCAATTGTTCATTTTGAAAGAATGAATATCTTCAATCAAACAGAGAATGAAGAGCCTGAATTTTTTTGGACATTACAAAAGGTTATTTGTGCCCAAAAATATGTCAAAGGCCATATAAATATTCAGTCTTCAACTTTAGATGACAATGAACATCGTGAATAAAAACAATTAGGTGAAGATGTCAGTATGATTCAAGAAGAAATGAATCACGATAGTCATAAAGAGTCAATTTGATTACTCAAAAACATCTGGAAGAACTTAAAGAGAAGATACGAGCAGAAGAAAAGGAAAAATGGGAAGCGTGGAAGGATCACAACTTAACTGGAATGGAAGATCTATGTGATGTTGTCGATAGAATCATGGATAATCTTAAGAATAACATGCCAAGTTGATTATTTTTATTAATCCCAGCTCCTTCAACTTCACAAATAAAACCAGGTAGTTCGAAAAGTAGCATACCGGCAAGACAAACTGCAATGAAGTATTGATAATTGAGCCCAAACTACTTTAGAATTGTAAAAAAATTGATTGAGCATTCACCCATAGTTTCTTTTTTGAAGGAAGAAATTAATTTTATATGTGAGAAATAGAATGTTGATTTAGTCTATTACTTTGACTATTTAGGTTAGATTTTTGTCGTCGTTCAATTAAAGCTTTAATCTCTTCAATACTAACATGAAAAATTGTCGGGGCCCTCTTTGAAAGCCTCTCATGGTTTTATCCATCTCCATTCGGTTCTCTCGTTGTGCTATTGTTTGCAAACACGTGAAATAGTGTAACTCGAGTCGGTGTATGGTCATCGAGGTTGTAGTTTGCAAACGAAGCTTGTGGGACCCAAAAAACTTTTCAACACATCGGGTGGCCTCAGTGAACACTAGTGGAGGATTGGTTTTGGTTCCCTACGCGCCCCGTGCTTTCGGGCTACCTCGTCCGGGTGTAGTTGCTTAAGAGCCCTGAGGCCCAAACACACCATATCTTCGACGGGTGATTTCACGAGACTCCATGGAACCTAGAGACATCTTGTCGATCCAATACCTCCATGTCGGGGCCCTCTATGAAACCTTCTTGCGGTTTTATCCATCTCCATCTAGTTCTCTCTCGTTGTCTATTGTTTGCAAACACGTGAAATAATGTAGTTTGAGTCAGTGTATGGCTGCCAGAGGCTATAGTTTACAAACAGAATCTCGTGGGACTCGAACCAACTACGCCAACACGTCGGGGTGGCCAAGTGAATGCTAGTGGAGGCTTTATTTTGGTTCCCTACGCTCCCCGTGCTTTCGGCTACCTCATCCAGGCGTAGTCGCTTAAGAGCCCTGAGGCCCAAACACGCCATATCTTCAATGGGTGATTTCTCGGACTCCGTGGCACCTAGAAACGTCTTTTCAAATCAGTGACCTCCACATCGGGGCCCTCTATGAAATTTTCTCATGGTGTTATCCATCTCCATCTGGTTCTCTCGCTATGCTATTGTTTACAAACGCACAAAATAGTGCGGTGCGAGTCAGCCAGTAGGGTCAGAGTCTGTAGTTTGCAAACGGAAGCTCGTGAGACCGAACCAAATATGCCAACACAAAGGGGTGGCCAACTGAATGCTAGTGGAGGTTTTTTATTGGATCCCTATGCTCCCCGTGCTTTTGGGCTACCTCATATGGGCGTAGTCCCTTAAGAGACCTTAGCCCCGAACACACCATATCTTCGACAGATGATTTCTCGGACTCTATGGCACCTAGAGATGTCTCGTTAGATCTGAGATTTCCATGTTGGGGCCCTCTACAAAATTCTCTCGCGGTTTTCTCTATCTCCATCCGGTTCTCTCGTTGTGCTATTGTTTGCAAACACGTGAAATAGTGCAGTCTGAGTCAGTGTAGGGCTTCCAGACGTTGTAGTTTGCAAACAAAAGCTCATGGACCGAACCAACTACGCCAACATGTCGGGGTGGCCAAGTGAATGTTATTGTAGGATTTTTTTGGTTCCCTATGATCCACGTGCTTTCAGCTACCTCGTCGGGCGTAGTCACTTAAGAGCCCTGAGACCCAAACATGTCATATCTTCAACGAGTGATTCCTCAAACTCCATGGCACCTAGAGATGTCTTGTCGATCCAAGACCTCCATGTCGGGGCCCTTTATGAAATTATCTCATGGATTTCTCCATATCCATTTGGTTCTCTCGTTGTGCTATTGTTTGTAAACACGCGAAATAGTGCGGTCCGAGTCGAGTGTAGGTCATCGAGGTTGTAGTTTACAAACGAAAGATCGTGGGACCAAACCAACTACGCCAACACGTCAAGGTTTCCTGGTGAATGCTATTGAGGCTTATTTTTGGTTCCCTACACTCCCCGTGCTTTCAGGATACCTCATCCGGGCGTAGTCGTTTAAGAGCTTTAAGGCCCAAACTCGCCATATCTTCGACGGCTGATTTCTCGAACTCCGTTACACCTAGAGACATCTCGTCAGATATGAGACCTCTAATTTAGGGCCCTCTACAAAATCCTCTCATGGTTTTCTACATATCCATCTGGTTCTCTCGTTGTGCTATTGTTTGCAAATGTGTAAAATAGTGCAGACTAAGTGAGTGTAGGGCTGTCAGAGGCTGTAGTTTACAAACGGAAGCTCGTGGGACCGAACCAGCTATGTCAACATGTCGTGGTGGCTTGGTGAATGCTATTGGAGGCTTTTATTGGTTCCCTATGCTCCCGTGCTTTTGGGTTACCTCGTCCAGCGTAGTCGCTTAAGAGCCATGAGGCCCAAACACGCCATATCTTCGGCAGTGATTTCTTGGAATCCGGCACCTAGAGACATCTCGTCGATCCGAGAACTCCAAGTCAAGGCCCTTTACAAAATCCTATCGTGGTTTTCTCCATCTCCATCTAGTTCTCTCACTATGCTATTGTTTGCAAATGCACGAAATAGTGCAATCTGAGTCGAAGATAGGGTCAGTCGACGTTGTAGTTTTCAAATGGAAGCTCGTGGGACCAAACCAAATATGCCAACACGTCGGGTAGCCTAGTGAACGCTAGTGGAGCATTCATTTTGGTTCCCTACGCTCCCGTGCTTTTGGGCTACCTCGTCCGAGTGTAATCCCTTAAGAGCCCTAAATGACTAGATTGACTTAAGAATGAATTTGATAGGGGTATGTCTAAGAACACATGGGAGTTATCAATCACCTAGTAAATCTTTCTTTTTTAGTTATGGATGGGAGCAAATGGCCTACGGCTTAGTGACCTTCCATTCATTGATAATTTATGTTATGATAAACCCATGGATGCTTTCAAAAGCGTCTTAAAAAGAATAGGGGTAGTCATCAAGCCTAGTGAAGGGTGTGATGTGATTTCCAAATAACTTGAAATGCCTATAGATTTAAAAGTAATAACATGAATTAGATAGGATTAGACAATCAAAAATCATTGAGTGTCCGAAGCATAATGTCATTGCATCTGGAGACATTCTCAAGCATTGAAGTAATGTCTATGGAGAGACATTCTCAAAATATCAACGATGAAAGGCATCAAATTTTGACGACTCTCGGTGTTTTAACAGGAGGAAGAATACAAATCATAGAAGAATGTAGTAAGTGCATGATAAGATAGGAACTAGTACAAAGAGACCATGACCAAGAAGAAGCGCAAGTAAGGTAAATACATATATACACATTGATAAATTGAATGAATAATTACTCGATTAGGTAACTCTTTATATACATACATTATATAAATATTGATTTCCAAATTTTGATGCATATTATACATTGAAAATGCTAGTACATGTACATCACCATTAAAAATAATCCATAATGTCTTAAATATTGTCAAGTGCACATCATATTAGTTTCATGCGAAAATAATCTCAAAATGTAAGGTCTTATACAAAATTATCAAGTTCCAAATAGTATTTTAATGTACATAATAAATACAAAAATGCCCAAATAGGTCATATACCCTCAAGTTGAAATGTCATATAAGCGTACATACAATGCTATGCACATAGGCATACAAAAACAATGTCATGTAAGACATATATATTTCCTACTCATCAAAATATATCCCTCTCTTGGCCTTGCAAGAAGGTTCTCGGATGAAGATGGAGATCCATGAGATGAATTTGGATCGCTCGAGCCCATGCTTCGAGTCCTCTTCCACCGAATACTCCCCGTAGATGAGCCTATAAATGCAAACAATGTTTTTTTGTCAAAACTTAATCTATATATGTTTTCAACGTGTATTTAAGACCATGCTAGAATGAAAGTATTTACATAAATACACAAACTTACCGCAAGTTGTCGATCACACCGAATTTACATCTCACGCCCAGATGAGTCATCGGGAGCTCTCGATGCGATTTAATGGGGGTATGAAGACGACGAGATGGAGGAGTCTATGCCCTCGAAGTCAAAATGGAGGGGGTTGAAGTTCCCTACATACACATAAGATCAAAAATCTAACATCAGAATTAGTGAAAAATAGAACTAAGTACATGTATGTACATAATGACAATATTTTAACTAATTTTATCAATATAGAACTATTGTTTTTACCCCGCCACACCTGTGAATCAAATGAATAGGGTTGCTACCTGTCATAGGTAACTCCTGCATATACACAATGAAGGACATTATTAACATAATTTAATAATTCTACAATGAAAGACATTACTAACATGTAATTTAACATAATATGAATTACACGAGAAATTTAACAAAATTTATGTGTTGTTTGAATACCTCAGTGAGTTGTTGCGTAGATGAAATCGCAGTGGCAACACCTTTATCTACTTGTCACGTAGAGATGGTGGGGTGTCTAGTGAAGTCAACATCTTTATCAAACATGTATATCACATGAGTTAGATGGACATACAAGAACATACATATATTTGACTTCAAAACTAATATATATATACATGCAAATATACACACACACACACATGTATGTGAAAATTTTACATAATTAACATTCTAAATTACCTCTGTGAATGTATGTGTATGCATGGTGCTTGCCGCATGTGGTCGGGATGAAGATGTGCCTCCCACGCGCTGTAATATCAATGCATATACATGTACAAATATAATTATTTCAAAAATTTAACATATATAAGTAAATCAAGTACTCCAAAATTTTTGTAACACACATAACAAAACATAAAAAAATTACCTACGAAGGTGACGTCGATGAATGTAGTCCAAATGTCTCACTCAAAAGGACATCTAACATAGTGAGATTATCGTGTTCACCCCTAGCATTAGGTGCACCAAAATCGAACGCATGAAAGTATCGTCCTCCTCGGGCCCCAAACATATGCTACCACATGACGAGCAAAGATGTGGCCTCATGTTGGTACTCCCTAAGGGAATACTCTGTGTACCTCCGTGAGCATCTAGCTCAGAAATCTCCCTCGTATGTCGAACAAGGGTCGCAGATATCCCCTGAAGCGCATGGAGTGTATCCATCTCTATTGTCTCCTTCACTGCTTGAGGGACAATCTCAGGGTGAGGGGGCTTCTTTGTGGGGAATCTACCTTGTTGAATAGGTGCACGTTGTGCACCTGGTTGATCTGTGCAGATCCTTTTCCTCAGCCGAAATCTCAGAAATCAAAATAATTTGGGATCTCGTTGAGGATAAACTTGCAATAGAGTTTCCTCAAAAATTATAGTGGCACCTCGTTGTTATTACAAGGTGGAAAATCAAACACCATCCACCATCGGTCCCAAAAATTATTTTTAATCAAATTATTATTGCACCAATGGATGGGAAATCATTTACATGATAACAGAACATGAAAATTAGTGCGAGGTCCATGAATAAGGCGTATATGAGGTCTTTTGAAATTTCTTTTTTCTTTACATCCACATATGACAATTTGTTGGAATAATAAACCCTATAACCCTCTCTAGTAAGTTGTCAAACGATCAATTTGCCCGTTGCCGCGTCAATTTGAACAAGTAATGCCTCCAATGTGTTTGCAAGAGAGGCGCGGTGGGGGTTTGTAGATTGTGAATCCCTCATTGTTTTGATTAAATCCTCAATTTCAATTTTGTTTTCAACTATTTGGGCTGCTAAATCTTCTTGACTACCCGAGGGATGTTGAGAAATTGTGGGAGTGTCGGGAGGGATGACAAGAATAACAGGTTTGGTTGTGGTTGATTCCCTCGACCTCTAACTATAACAATAAAAATATGTATTCAATTCAAATTTTAATCTATAATTATCATATTTCAATGTAATTTTGAGAAAATAATTGTGCTTACCTCTTCTCTGTGGCACCATTGTCGATTCAGATCTTCCCAAATGCATCCAGAAATGATCCTTTGAGCTTGAGATCCAGCTGAATGAAAAAATGCAAGGGCGCGGTTAAGCTCTGAAACTCGCGTTTGAGGGAGGTAAAATGATAGAGGCTCGAGCCTCTTTTTTTTGTTTATAGTAGGCATAACGCGTACACGTTATGCTTCAGTGATTCCCAAGCCAAACAAATTAAAACGTGAGCACATTTTAACAAAATGCGTATGCGTTTTACTTTTTCAGATTCTTGTCCACTTTTTAGCCCCCCAACTTCATGCACTTACCCATCCTGTGAAGAGATATGAGGCCCATGAGATAGGGAAGGTTTTAGCATCTTACTTAGTGGGTAAGAGTGAGGTAAGAAGAGTAATGGGATCTTTGAAGACCTTCAAAGAGGTGACACCAATAGGAAGAGTTGATAAAATTGGGTCTTTTACGAGTTTTGGAGAAGGAAAAGTGGGTAATGTAGACTCCTCTATGGGTAAAGAGGATGATAAGGTGGGTTCCTCTATGGGTAGAAGAACAGGTAAGGTGAGTTTATTTATGGGTAAAGGAATAGGTGAGGCGAGATCCTCTAGAAGTAAAGGAACAGGTAAGATGGGTTCCTCTCTCTGCTAAAGGAACAGTGAGGTGGGCTCCTCTATGAGTAAAGGAATAGGTGAGGTGGGATCCTCTATGGGTAGAGGAGTTTGTGTAAATATTTCCTCAATAGATGTTATAGGAGGAGACTAGATAGAAGGATCAAACATTGTATTAAAGACTACATGAACAACATGTACATTGGTTTCTTCTTTAGATGTCTCACCAGCGTGAGTTGATGAAGGAGCATGGTTAGGAAAAGGTTTTCTAAAAACATCCAAGTTTGTATTAGCAGACGTGTTAGGGTTGTCAAGGACGATATCACCACTATCTAACATTCCTTGCACAATGTTTTTAAAGGTTTTGTAATTTGCATCACTATGTCCTTTTACATGATGGTAATTACAAAATTCATTTTCTTTATACCAAGCCGGTGTGGGCGAGAAGGATCAAAACCAATATGTGGTTTGATGGGAGGAAGAGTGATGGCTCCAGCCTTCAACAAATTTTCCAATACGGAAGAATAAGGCTCCCCAATGGGAGTGTAACTCTTTTTTTCATACCAATATTGAAAATTTTGCACCGACGAGAGATTGGAAGGAGGTTTAGGTTGATTGGTTAGATGAGAAGGGCCATCTTTTAGAACTACTACGTTAGCAGATCCTTTTGGCTTGGGATGGTTGTTGGGTGGTTTAGAAGAAGACTTGTTTGATTTTAAGGTGGCATTTTTGTTACGCAGTTTTAGTTTGTCTTCTTCAAGGGCGTGGATCTCAAGCTTCCTAGCCATGGTAAAAGCCTTGTCAAACGTACAAAATGTTTAAACCTAAAGAGTTGAGGAAATGTGTCTGAACACACCCTTGTAAACAACTCTATAAGCTCAGGTTACAGGAGAGAGAAGGAAATATGATTGATTAGGCTTCGCCACCGTGCGATGAAATCAGCAATAGACTCATCATCATATTAACGAATAGAATATAAGTCTGTGATAGAGACCTTTTTAGAAATTTTAATCAAAAAGTGATCAATAAAGTTATGTGCTAATTGATTAAAGAAAAAGATCGAGTGCTTGGGCAAAGCATTGTACCAGTCTAAGGCGGTTCCCGACAGGGACATGGTAAAGGTACAAAGGAGCAAGGCATCATCATGGCCTATTAGGTAACAAATGTGTCTAAATAAACACAAGTGTTGTTGTGGGTCCTCCTTACCATTGAAGCGGTTGAATTTAGGTAGCTCCCATTGCATGCGCGATATGGATGAATAGGTATAGAAGGATGGATGGTTTCATTACAAATATCATCATATGTTAAGACGTTACGGTATCCTAGAAACTTATGCCTCAAGCGTATGCATTTTATCCATCATCATTTTAATGAGATCCATTATAGGGTTTGATTGAAGGATGCCCCCTGAGGTATAAGGTACTTGATAAGATGAATTGATTGTAAAAGGCATACCAGTCTATGGTGGTGCTTGAGTACGTAAATTGAGACGTAGGTATGTAGGAAGTAGTGGACAAGGAGGGCATAAACCCGGAATATAAAATTAAGGTGGGGGTTGCATTTGAGGTAAGGTGGAAGTAGGAGAGGATTCTAGAAATATCCTCTTCGCGAAGGGTGGAAGAGTTTGGGGTATAGAAACCACCAAATTCTGAAATGGAGCGGAAGAGGTCAATGCAATCGGCGGTTGTGTAGGAATAGGTACATAAGATACTGATGATGACATAATAGGGGTAGTGGATATGGGTACTGCAGATGTCGGTGGGAGAGAATATGTCAAGGATGTAGAGGTTACTTGAGAAGTAGGTCGTTTGTGAAACAAAAATAGGAAATGCTAGAGTAGTTTAGGTGGCCGCATTAGCATTCCCGATATGGCAGAGATGGTAGAAATGGAGGGCATGGAAGTAGGCATTCCATAAAGGGGCTGACCTGATGAGTCGCGGGTAGAAGAAGTAGAAAGGTAATGTTGCAAGGCCTTGGTGTTATGATCAAGGAATCTAGTGAATTCCTCATCACCTTCAGTACGATCACGAAGAATTAGGATCCATTGGAGACAAAATGGAAGGCGATGAAGGGCTAGAAGGAAAAGGTATACAACTTGCATGTGGAAATCAAGATCTCATGCATGTTGGTGATACCAAACCATACGGAAGGATGTAAAATAGGTACTCTGGGCTTTGTGAAAATGATAGAAACTCATAAACTAATTTTGGAAAATGTATGAAAGGTGAAGTTAGCTCGTTGTTTTTGACAAAAATAAAAAACACAGAGACCGATCATCTGGTTGCTTAACCAATGTCAATTGTTAAACCAATGTCGGTAGGGTAGATTAGATCTAAACTTAAGAAATTTGAAATTTCTAAGCAAAATTTTGGTCAAAAGAATATGACATCTAGGTTGTGAATATCAATTCTAATCTAACACACTCAGAGAACCAGAATTAACTGATTATGATGTTCAAGTGTGAAAAAGAAATAAAAGTGATGAAATATGATCTCACACCTCAAATAGCAAAAGACAAGAAATAAAGTCACAAATCCAACAAGTAAAATCTAACAAACACATTATCCTAGGAATAATATTTTAGTGTTTTGATGGCTTAAGCCTTAGGACTGACTGTGAATATATAGAAAGGAGTGGATATAAGGTACCTATAAGCCAACTATGGATGGTTTTAGGAATGTTTTGGTGGGTTCGTCCTTGATATACCTTTCGGTATGTGAGGTCCAAGATCTGATATGACAATCCGGCTAGAACACTGTCGGGGCCCACTATCAACAGTGTTTAAATCCTTGATATCTTCTTCCTAGGATTTGGGGAATGTTTAAGAAATGTGTTGTTTGTTTGAGTGATTTGGAAAAGTGTGTACAAAAGTGGACTGTGTTTAATTACCCAATCATCAACCGGTCATGACCTCTATTATATTTGATTGCTAATTAGACTATGTGAGCCAAATGCAAGAATACACAAGATGCAATGCAAAAATTTAAACCCAAATCGAAAGATTGAGATTGGATGAAAGCAATAGTGAATAGGAATAGAGTATGAATTTCACTAATGCAAGCAAGAAAGAAGAAAGAATGATTCATTTTAATTTGCACCAAATGAAATGTGAATTTTCGAGCAAATAGAAGAAAGAATGTTACCAAGGAGAGATTTAGTGAAGATTTTTAGAAATGAAACAACCACAAATGCAATCCTTAATGAATATAAGGAACACATAAATGATGAGGGTCCTATCGGGCATGCCAAAATGTTTCACCACATAGGATTACTATATGAAAAATGATTTAAAAGGTAAAGGTAAGGTACGTGAGGAATACCTGGAGGTCGTGAAGAGGTTGCACACCATTGTTGAAGACCAAGCTGATTGTAGAGCACTCCTTTTTCTAAGGACTACCTGAGAAGAAAAGCAAGACCAAAAATAGAGTTAATAGCAATAGGTCATTGGATTGCCTAGCGTAAGCTAGATCCAAGAAGCGTAGTGCTTCCTCGAAGGTTGTCAATCCACATCTTAATATAAATTAATGTAGATAAATAACATGAAATAGAAGGTCCTAATGTAGTTATATGATTTTGGGTATCTCACACAAATACAATACTCTAAATCTAATCTAAATAACGAATATAAGATCAAATCTAGAAAGGGCGGTTGGTTGATAGGGTCTGTAGGTGTAGTAGAGGGTATTATGGAGGTCTGGGTGAAGTTGTGGGAGGTTTTGAGAGGTTTTGGGTGAGGAAATAAGTTTTCTGGTCTAAGGAAAAATGTCAGACATGGAGACCAATTTTGGTCGTGAACCGACTCAAAGAATTGGTTATAGCTAGGATCGGTTGGGTAACCGATCACGATAGGGGAAATTGGGTGCCAAAGGTGAAAAGGGGTTGGTTTGGGCTCTCTGTGATTGCACAGAGTGTTGGGAAGGCTTAGGAAGGGTGTTGGGATTTAGGTGAAGGCTCAAAGTGAGGGTGAAAGAGGTGGTTGGAAAGGTAGGGAGGTTCGATTGGCAGGGTGTTGGGTAGAGGGGCTACGAAATGTATTCGGGAGAGGAAGGAGGTGATTGTAAGAAAATAAAAAGATTCAAAACCAAAGCTAATGAAACCAATGACCTGGTTAAGAATACTTATCTGAGATTGACATGTGATGGTAGTTGATGGGTGCTTAGAGGAGAAACAAGTCTTGATCTAGTGTCGTAGCAATGGAGATTGAATGCTTCCCTGTGTGAATGATCTGAGGCTATGGAGCAAGAGGTTGGTTTTGGTGAAGAACTTGAATGCTCTGGTGTTGTGTTTGATTATCGGATGCTCAATCGAATGCAAGGATGTGAATGAATAATCCAAATCCAACCAAAGGAATCCCAACCCGGGTAATGAGTTGAAAATCCTTATTTGAAGGAACCGATGGTGGTTCCATGACCAGCGCTGTCGAGGAATAACCGGTGTCCGTTAGAGGGAAATAGTCAATTTTTTCAAAAATAGCATGTTTCTTCTCCTTTTTGGCATGGGTCAAGAATTGATTATGGGATAGGAGTCTTGTTTCTTGTTAAATCACACAGGAAATTGGTGGGAGAGGTAGTTGGCAATTAATATTAGGTTTATAAGAATTCTCAATTAGTTAGGGGGAGTGATGACTCAGTCTTAGTTATTAAATGGGCTTGGAATGGGTCCAAGGTGAGGTGGAGAGATGAGGTGGAGGGGTGAGGTAATAATTAATCTAATATAGGTAATTAGATTAATAATAATGTGTGGAAGGGGTCATGGTAAGGGGGTATGTTAATTGAAATGGGCTTAGAGGGTTGTGACCCAATTTTGGGTGTTTATACTTTGAAATAAAGCATTTTATTATATAGTTTCTACACAAAGGTCTACATCTTTATGCAAAGAGGTTTCATACTTGTGGTTATCGGAGTTATGGTGGAGGGATATAATGTGCATGAGTTGTTAACAATTAATGGTCGACCTTAAATTTGATGTACATTTGATAGTCACATCGAAGCTTCAACTCTAAATTTGACATTTGTTTGTTATGCTAATAGGTGTCTTACAATGACAACTAATGGTAGTGGTGGAGGGTGGTAATGTGCATGAGTTGTTGACAACTAGGGGTTGTCCTTAAATTTGACATATATTTCATCATCATAGGGAAGTTTCAACCTTAAATTTTACATCAATTTGACCATCATTTGGGAAAATAATTCAAGCCTAACAAAGTAGTACAAATGCTAGAATGAGGTCATTTGTGACTAATTAGTAAAGTACTTATAGAGAAGATAATGAAGTTATTAATCAAAGCTAAATTCAAAATAGACCCCTTGAGATTAATAGATCTCTCAACATTTATAAATCTATTTAGGATATTTGTACTACTAAAATTATACTATTTTGTTGACTACAATAAGTTGTCAACTTGGTCAAGTAATATTAAAAGGAAAGTTGTTAAGATCTAGGATGTGCATATGCCCATATGATACCATCCCATAATTCTTATAAACTAATAACACACTATCAATATACCCAAAGTTGTGATGGTCGTGTCAATAAGGATGTGAGTGAAAGGGATCTATATTTGTGCATAGAAAATGAAGTTAAGGAAAATTTTTAAAAATCATAAACATTTGAAGGGAAGGGATGAAAATCATAATAATACATAAGAATTCTTTAACTTCCACTCATTCATCATCATGTTATGATGATTTTTATTTATGTGCCTTACAATAATACATATAATTGACACATGTACTAGTTTCAAATTTTGTCTAGTACAATCAAAACCAGATTATTTGTTGTGCACAAGTGTATCGAAGGAGATAAGTCATGTTCTTATAATGACTACAAGGAGACATCAGTTCAAGGAAGAAGGTTCCAATTCTCTATTTTAAATCAAATTTCTTAATATTGATATAAAGGTTTCACATAGCAACATAGTATGAGCCAAAACCTTGTTTCTTAAAAGTGTATTAGTGTTATCAATTAAATGGATTCTGTCATTAGATTTTTAATGGATTTTTAGTGTATTAGTGTAAATCTATATCTTGATAGAATGAAAATGGCGGAGGAGGTGTTGGGGAAGATGATATTTCCTGTATCTCTCCTTAATATAACGAGGATATCATATTTTTGTAAAGATGCACATCCCTCGATGTACACGTTGGGAGGGAAAAAGAAGCTAACCCAAGAGTAAAGAAATAATCCGATAAGTTTGGTGATTGCAGTCATTGGTGTTTGGCAGGATTACCTGACATTTGGAATGAATTGTTTTACAATTACTTGCTCACGCTCACCCACAAGTTCAAGGATGAGATTTTCCAGCTTATGTAACGTGTGAAAAAAATATTATATGATCTTAAATCATATATAGTGATTGATATTTTTCATCCGCAATCATTTTTTCAATGACATATTGTATGGCCCTCATGTACATGTAATGTGTTTGTCATTTTTTATTATATTCGATGTTTGTAAGGATTACGTGCACAAAATTGTTAGGTTTAGTTACATTTTATCAAAAAAATTGGGATACTATTATGATCTCTTGGACTTTATTACTTGATATTTGTGAGATTTATATTTTGATGGATGACTAGACAACACCTTTTACACCAAAGATACACAAAATTGAACTACAACCTATTTTTTAAATTAAAATATATATTTTTATTTATTTATTATGTACTATATTTCTGAATTCAAAATCTATATAATATTTATATTTCTAAGGTATTTAGTAAATCCATGTAACAAATTATAACATTTAAAAACAAGGTATGGGCCAACCAAAACATCATTTACACAATCAGGCTTGTGGTACAACTATTAAAAAATATAATCCAATCCATTCTAAATATAATTTGCAATACATGACATTTATAAACGAATGGTTCATTATTATTTTTCTCTAAAAACATTATGGAGCTCTTTGGTTGTATACATCTTCATAATAAATAACTCATTTTTAGTAGTTATATATGGATTTTATGTTTTTCAAATTTTTGGCTCTTATAAAATAGTTTTAGATGTGACTAAAATTGTAAGAACAAAAAAAACACTCCATTCTCACCACATCTAGGCGCTGATGGTGGTGATAATGATGGTTAGGATGATGACAATGACAATGATGATCAAAAACATTGACGATGACAAAAATGATGAAGGAGCTCTTTAGTTGTATAAATATTCATAATAATTAATTCATTTTTAATAGTTATCTATGGATTTTATGTTTTTCAAAATTTTGGCTCTTATAAAATAGTTTTGGATACGACTAAAATTGTAAGAACTAAAAAATATCCATTCTCGACGCATCTAGGCCCTGATGGTGGCGATAATGATGATGATGATGATAATGATGACAATGATGATAAAAACTTCGACGATGAAAAAAATGACGATGATGATGAGGACGATGACGATGATGATAAAAACATTTACAATGACAAAAATGATGATGAGAATGATGGAAATGATGATTGTGATGATGAACAAAGATCAAGATTTACACTATTACTCGCTCGTACTTGATTTCTGAAATATGTATTTATTTTGTTATTTTAAAACTTTACTATTTATTTTTCTTTGTTACAATGGGACATGGTGGTTGAATATTTTGAACATGTTTCAATGGCGTTGCAATAACTTTTGTCACGTATTTGTTACATAATTTTTCATTTTCTAAATTCTCATTTTTTTACATATTTGTAACTAATGTTCGTATACAATTAAAATTTTGAAAAGACAATTATCTCTTTCACTTTTCATGGCATTCAATAGATTTGTGGATGTATCACAAAGGCATGTAAACTAAACTTACAATGACCTTTTGCTTCTAGGAAAATCAATGTTTTACTTGTCATTTATGATGCATATGAGTTTAAATACGCAAGTTTTGAGAATTTAAATTCAATAGTGTTTCCATGTATTAATTAGAGTCTTAAAATTCATATTTGATAGGTGTAATATACTAACAATCACATGTTACAATACAATGTGAACGTCAAACGGTATATGTTATTTGATTTAGAGGGATAGTTAATTACTTTTGTAGTTGATGTTGTTTGTAATTATTTGGGTGAAATTTTGTTCATCAATTTTTTGGGTGGTTTTTTATTGAAAAATCCTTTTTTGTATTGTCATAACATGTTGATAAGGGGTGTGATTGATAGTGGAGGTGTAGGAATATAGTGAAGGGGATGTGATGAAGGAGTTAAACTTGACGGAAATAAATTTGTGAGGAGGGTGACAAAGAAGAAGATTGAGGGAGGAGAAGTGACAACACCACGACATCTCATTTCCTTGATGCTTGAAAGGCACGTTTACTGATACTTGCTTTTGGAAATGGTTTTTAGCTTTATCAATGGCTGAGGCATTGGAAAGAGATTTTTTGTGTGCGCATGATGACCTCCTTCGATCATCAAGATCATCCAAGGTTACAAAAATTGAATGTAAGAGAAAAGAGATACAAGAAAGAGGTTTATTGAAAGTGGAATAGTGAGGTGGTTGGCAGCCTAGGTAGAGGAAGCTCTATGAAGCATAGAGCACGAAGGGATGAGTCAAGAAGGAAACCAAGTTCTCTGGGAGAATGGATGTGTGGGTGTGATAAATAGTAGATAGACACATGTACACACCCATCGCCACCTGTGGATAACCAAACAACTCTTAAAAATCGTCCCGTAGAATTTGTTGGTGTTGCCTCGACGCTTGCTTTCATTATTTCATTAGTCTCAAAAAAATCTTTTGTAAGATCAAAATATTACTATTTTTCAATTGAATTCTCCAAGCAAAAAGAAAATAAATTTAATTAACAATCAAATGGTTGTCAAATTGCCATGTGACGGTCAAATGAACAACAAATTTAAGCAAACCAATTACATGTGACAGTCAAACAGACATTAAGATCGGAAATAAAAGTGAATACACTCGTTCTATTACATTCTACCCCTTGTTGCCATTAGAGATTGACATAATTACCCAATTTATTTTAAGAACAAATCATTAATGCATCATTCAAATTCAAGAGTCAAAAACATGTTTCCATTGAGGAAGATAAGAAGCATTTAATTAATTACCCAGACAATCAAAGGAGGACATGATGCGCATGAAAAAAATTCCCATCATATTCCAATGCCTCAAAAATTAATTACGCGCTAAAAAGCATTTCCAAATTCAAGTATCTATAACCATGCCTATCAAGCACCATAGAAATGAAAGTTAGAGGTGTTGTGTTGGTGGTCATTGATAGACACCATCATTAGGACTACTAATGAGGGAAACCCTACTCGCTACCTTTATCACTACAAAAAAACTTTGATGAAAAATTTGCATGAAATTGGTAACGTAAAGAAATATAAACGTAGAGTTTGCATTTCTCACATATGTAAATTTTGAAATTAAAACATGTTCAAGTTTCCCTTAAAATAATTTGATCACGACCCTTTTTGTGACATATCTTCAAAGTACATTTCCTCAGTGACTTGTGCACCACATCCCCTTTTCCCTTCATATGATTGACACAAAAGTCACTTGTTTCATATATTTTCTTAGTCTTAAGAAAAAGGGATTTTACAAAGGTTCCCATAAGATTTTTCAAAATCCTGCACATCTCCTCCCTTGACCTAATTCTTTATCACCCTCTTCCTCCTCTCATGTTTATCTCCCTTGAGTTCGATTTCTTTGATGCATCCCAAGTTCGAATTTTCATCACACATATCACTTGTGATTGTTAGGAAAATAAGGAATCTCATATACAACTACCGCCACACCTCCTTTGTTTGGTCCTAGAGACAATGCTCTAGCATAACTCTCCTAAGTGTTTACAGTACTAGTCCGGATTTGGCTATATTAAAATCTCCTGATAGATAATCTGCAACAAATGATTCTGTTTGATATCCTATTGGTGAATTGATTGATGCCAAGTCACTGCACTATGAGGATGGATGTTAAGCTTGCAGTGTAACTTGAATTAATGATTAAAACAACAAATAACCATATGATTACTACTGATCGTCCAAGTGTGCTCACGGTATTTTCCCCTGCATTAACCCCATAGGCCTTTCCATCAGGCTTTTAATTTTCTTTAGAAATTTACCTACATAAAGTATTTTAGATACTTGGAAGGAGCATATAAAATCATGAAAAGTCTGTAATGTGCCTTTCCATTATCTGCAAATCTAGTCAACCTTCAATGCTTGATAATGCTTAAATAGTTTAAGACCAATATTGTGAAACTATAAAACAAACCGCTATGTTTTTAAAGGAAGCTAGAAGCCACAAAATTAGAATGTAAAGGATAGATTACTCACTATGGGAAAAGAACATTGTAGAGAATGTGAACATGCAAAAGTAACATTGCATATTGGTAAGGCGTTTCATCTTTACATGTCTGAAAATAGTGTTCTCGGTTCTATCTAAGACAATAAATAACATTTGATTAGATATATTTTCCCGATATCCTCAAAAATGTTCTACTCTAAGGTTTGTTCTGTACTTCGTTAACCCTTGATAGAATTGCAAGTCTAACACCTAACAATATCTTCAAAAGCAAGAAGACATTTTTGTTGGATCAATTCAAGATACACAAAATTAATTGCATATGAAACTAGATGCAACCAGTGCAAGTTGTAATTGACCACTAGAGATTTCCAACTTTATTTTCAGTTCAATACCAGCTATAAGAAATGAACAATCTTGAGGTGCTTCGATTACACACTTACGGGAAAGGCCCTTACAAGAGAACATTCATAACTTGCTTCTTCGGATGCCCTCGAAACTTCAGGTTTGATCTATGCTCCAGAATCCACACAACAACTCCAATGACAAGAGAAAAGGCACCGGTCATACACCACATTTGTAATGTAAATGGACGCATGAAAGCCCAAGCATTGGAATCAATCTCTCTAATAGGTACCACCACAGTAAGCCCGATTCTAACAACTCGCATCAAAGTTGTAGATGAGAAATAAAAATAAATACACGTAAACACTAATAACTCGCATCAACTTTTATTTTTATTTTTTATTTTTCAATTATTTTTAAATTTTTAATATATTTTTATTTTTAATTAAAAAATTATTAATTTTTCATTTATTTTTGTTAATTTTTCATTAATTTTTAAATGTTTATTAATTTATTAATTTTTGTTAAATTTTATCCTTTTTTGGGTTAATTTTTGTTAATTTTTATTACTTTTTATTAGTTTTATTAATTTTTGTTATTTGAAATATTTTTTATTAATTTGCGTTAATTTGCGTTAATTCATATTATTTTTGTTATTTCAAATATTTATTTATTAATTTTATTGATTTTTGTTATGTTTTATTAATTTTTAACTTTAGAAATGAGTAATATTTAATTTTTAATTTTTCTATTATTTTTTAATTTTTAATTTTTAATATATTTTTATTTTTATTAATTTTTTAAAATTTTGTTGTTTTTTATTATTTTAATTTTTTGTTAATTTTTCATTTTTATTACTTATTATAATTATTATTTTATTTTTATTAACAGGCCAATATCACCAAATGTGATATAACTTTCTTAACATTGGATATAAAGGTTTCACATAGCAACATAGCATGAGTCAACACCTTGTTGCTAAAAATGTATCAGTGTGATCAATTAAATGGATTCTTCTCAGTGTTTATTGAGAATTGATTCCTTGTATTTATTGAGACTCACAAGACTCAAGTATAAAATAAGTTTCCTGTAGTTTATTTCAAGATTTATTCCTCAAAATATGACTATGATAATACCTCAAAGTGTAACTAGGATAATACTTCAAATCTACACATCATTTTTCCATGCATCAGTTTTTCTTGTAAAAATGTTTGTATTTTGAGATATTAAGATCAACGTAGAGAAAGATAATAAAATTTGAAATGAGACAAATTTGGATCAAATAAGATAAACCGCAGGATGCACTACGAATGTACCCTTCACATATACTTCAATTAATCATAATAATGTTTTTCTATTTATTTTTATTTTATTGGGTGGGAAATTAGATTTTTCAAAATTTACAATTTAAGCAAAACTATTATCATTTAGAGGAGCTTGTTATATCTCTTAAATTTGAGGTATCAAGATGAATTGACAGCATTGGAATGTTTCTGGGGCATATTTGGATGAGTTTGATGGATAGCGTGTGACATCTTTGACAGTGTGCTCTCCACTTGCTGCATGCTCGGCCTCTTTTCAGGAACTTCACAACTGCACCATAAACCAAGTTGTAAAAGACCCTGTACAGTTGAATATTTCAGTGCTGCTTGATCTTGTTCATCCATGTCATGAATATCCTCCAAAGGGATGGTTTGAATGCAATTTTCAAGTATAATTGGAACTGTTGTTGAAACCCAGCCGGATAAGGTTAGCCCACCTGTGAACATTTCATCTGTCGGCCACTTTTGGGTGAGCACCTCCAAAACCAGAATTCCATAGCTATACACATCTCCTTTGGTTGAAATTGTTCCTCCAAATCCGTATTCTGCATGAAATAAGTAAGTTGCTTTCTTAGTGAAGGGAATTTAAAAGTATCGCACTTTTATCATGTATTCTAGTTTTGTGATGCTCTCTTGAGGTGAGCTAAAAATTTATGGCTCAATTTGTTCTGCATTTTGGAGTGTCATTTTCTCCACCAATTTTTTTTTGTATTTACTATACTTTCCTTATCCACCAATGTTTTTGTATTTACTATACTTTCCTTATCTACCAATTTTTTTGGTATTTACTATACTTATCAATAAAAGTGCATTTTTCAACCAAAAATGTAATATTAAAAGGCCCACAACACGTTTGAAAAATTTATCAGTGTTTGATTTAGTGTTGCATAAAAATCATATTGTAAGCATTTTTTTCCTATAAAACTTTCCTGGAATTATATGTCCTAAATGGGTGCCAAGTCTTGGGCATGAGTGTGTTTCAAGAGTTCAAAAGCACCCACTTACAAGCAACTTGAACAATTATTCGAAATAGAAAGTTTATCCTCGTTATTTAAAGAAGATAAAAGGTATGGAATCTCGTCAATGGCCTAGAATAATAATAGAGGAAGATCTAGGCAAGAGGATGAATATATGGGCGAAACATAACAAATGGATGAGTAATGGGGACGTTCACATGCAAGAATTGCCCAAACACTAAACTAAGGCGATGAGAGAGAATATTATATCAATCAATTTAATCCATCTTGAAATTAAGGAGAAAAGGCATATTACAAGCAAAAATAGAATAAAAGGTGAAATGTTGATGGCTCACATAAGGACTAGTAGACATTACCTAAAGAAAAGTGGTAAAAGAGACATGCACTTTTTGTAACAAGGGAGCACTAGACATAGAGTGGCACTACATCATGAAGTGCCACAACATATAATGACATCCGAATCACGTATGAGAATACCCTCGAAGAAAATAGCCTAATAACCTTGTTTGAAGAAAAGAGGCTTGACAAAACAACAAATATTTTAATCAAAATTCATAGTGAAAATCCAACATCACAAGATATCTTTGGGGTCGGCTATTTTAGATAGCCAAAACGTGTGTGTTACTCACGACTTAAATGACCTACTATATTCCACCCAAAAGATCATTCGACAAATTTTGATCTTCTTAATTAGTAAGGAAAAAGAGAGAAAGAAAGAGGCTTTTAAATACTTTATACCCTCCATCTCATAAAATTCTTAGTTAGTATTAAGTTATTAAAATCTTTGACTGGTTCAACGAGTCAACACTATTTATAAAATGATAAAATATAAAAAGAGATGAATGTGGACTGACCTGGGGGAATATAGCCCACTGTTCCTTTGAGGGCGGATGTTGTGGTGGGGCCGTCATCGTTCGGACTGAAGAGACGCGCAATTCCGAAATCGGCCACGTGACCCGTCATTTCCTCATCCAACAGAATATTCTGCGGTTTCAAATCGCAGTGCACGATTTGCGGGGAGCAGTCGTGATGCAAGTAAGACAGTCCATGTGCCACGTCATACAAAATGCTCACACGCCGCTGCAAGCTCAGCCGCCCTGCTACTTCACCCTGCAAATGCTGATCCAAGCTTCCGTTTTCCATGAATGGCAGAACCAGAGCTTTGAACTCCGCCGTGGAGCACGAAGTTAAAATCTTTACCAGATTGCGATGCCGGACTTTCCCCAGGGTCTTGCATTCTCTCAGGAAGCTTCTCTCCGCCCGTTCCGAGTTCGAATCCGTGAACACCTTCACCGCAATTTTGTCACCGCTGGATAAAAAGCCTCTGTAAACACAGCCATAGCTGCCAGCACCGATTAAATTACTGCGGCTGAAGTCTCCGGTCGCTCTTTTCAGTTCTTCCATCGAGATCTTCAGATCCCCTGCTGTTTTTAAGAAAGCGGATTGAGATAAGGGGCGCAATCTTTTTAGCGGAATGCAGGTGTATATTATCCAAAACCCCAGCCCAGTTAAACAAAATGCTGCAAGTACACCAACGAGCGCGGCAATTAAAATTGTCTTCCTCTTCTTCTTTGTCGAACTGTGGTGCTTGTTTGTAGGCGTTGAACAGGCCGCCAAGCCTGAACAATTACCACATAGTCTTGGATTTCCGAGAAAAGATGAGCTGTTCATCTTCTTTAAGACACCCGAACATGGGATTTGACCTTGTGAAATTATTATAGGAAACATCTAAGAGTTCAAGCATTTCAAGCTTGGAGATGGAGGAGGAACAGGCCCTGTAATATTGTTGTGAGACAAATCCAGATACTCGAGGATGGATAGTCTCTGCCCGATTGCTGATGGAAGGACGCCGACCAGACGATTGTGAGAGAGGTTCAGGTACTGTACGCCTACTAAGCCTGTAATCTGGGCGGGATGCTCCCAGAGAGATTATTTACAGAGAGATCTATGGCCTGTAACATTTGCATTCCTCCGATTTCAGGAGGCACCGGGCCCGTTAATGCGTTCACTGACAAATCTAAAAAGGAATTCAGATTCCGGAGGTTAGCAACTTCTAAAGGGATAGTTCCAGAAAGATTGTTACAGCACAGATGAAGATCCTCGAGAAGAGCACACTGTCCAATTTCTGGAGGTATCCTTCCGTAGAACTGGTTCATGCTCAAATTCAGCGTTCTGAGATTGCCGAGTTTCCCTATGCTCTTCGGGATCAACCCAGATAACATATTGCCATTGAGATAGATATATTCAAGGACGCCTTGTAAAAATTGGATTTCTGCGGGAATGTTTCCTTGCAATTTATTGTAACCGAGATCTATGGCTGCGAGATTGAGAAGGTTTCCTATTTCAGAAGGAATGGTGCCTACAAGGGAATTTTTGTCCATGTATAATTCTACGAGGGAATAAAGATTTCCGATCTCTTTCGGTATGCTTCCACTGATATTGTTCACTCCTAAGTTAAGGAAAATGAGGGTATCTGAGAGCTTACCGATGGAAGCGGGCACCGTGCCTGTGAGATGGTTTCTCGACAGATCAAGCTTTTGTAATTTTGGGCAATTGGAAAGCGCTTCCAGTATCAGTATCGGTCCAGAGGTTGTTCCGCTGACGAACACATTAGAATGCATATTGAGGATGACGAGCCTGGACAGCGTGCCCAATTCCTGAGGTATAATTCCTCCCATCTTATTAAACCCTAGCTCCACTTGTGAAAGGCGAGAACAGTTTGCTAGCGATTTGGGAATGGTGCCGCTGAGATTGTTCCCGGCCAGAAGCAACAAGTCCAAATTAGGAAGCCTGGCTCCAATGTCTGAAGGTATGGAGCCGAAGAAACTGTTGAAGCTCAATGACAGGTTCCGCAGCCCTGTACAGTTGAACAGAGGCGGCGGCATGGGTCCTGTGAGGTAATTATTGTCCAGAGAAATGAACACAAGTCGAGACAGCATGCCCATTTCTCCAGGAACTCTGCCGGTCAGATTGTTTTGAGCAAGATCGATCTTTCGCAGCATAGAACAGTTCCCCAATGCTCCGGGAATGTTTCCGCTGTGGTTGTTGCCGTAAGAAGACAATATTTGCAGGGCACCTAAATTTCCAAGCTCGGGGGAATGCTTCCCGTCAGATGATTTTTGGAGAGGTAAAGCTCCCTCAGTTGTCGAAGGCGTCCCAGTGCCGGAGGAATGTGGCCGGTAAAGCTGTTGTCGGACAGGTCCAGGAATTTAAGAGACGAAAGATTTCCCAACTCGGGAGGGATGAATCCCACCAAGCTTAGATTTCTAAGATTGATTCCAACAACAACGCGCTGTCTGCACAGAATACCCGTCCAGTTGCAGACATGACCGGTTGTGTCGTTCCAATTCTGCAATGCTGAAAATGGATCATTCGTTACTGCAACTTTGAAAGCCAACAGAGATTCCACTGTATTTTCATTTCCATCTGCTCGTTTCGCTGACACTGTTACTAGTAGCAGAAGAGCATATTCCACCAACAGCAAAAAGGTGAAGCGACCCATGATTATTCTCAGGTCAGGGCTGTTACAGCTGTAAGTGAGCAGAAAGAAAAGAATCTCTTAATATTCAATCAAGCCAGACCATTATAGTCTATTTCTTCTGGATTTAAGGTCTTCAAACTAAAATTTAAAAAGCTGTCCTAACTCTACAGGAAATTTCGTAGCAACTCCCACAGAACCTCCACTAGGTAGTATTTATCCATTTCAGAAACATAAAAGCACGCCACTAGTCCGCAAAAACACACACTTACGACTCTCAATGTCCAAGTGGGTTGTACGAATAATTTCCAATTTCTTTCCGTGATGCCTATTAAGATTTTGTTTTGTCTCATTTTCAAAAGCTTATTAAATAAAAGGTGTGAATGCCACAGATTCAAAAGTAGCTTTTTCCCCGCAGTGAAGAACGGGACCGCCATTGGAGGAGTACAAGTTTGACAATTGAAGATTATAATGAGTAGCATCTCTGAAATTCAAATTTGAGGGGGTGGATTCGTGACCACATAAATTGCAACTTCATTAGGTGTCGAGGTATTTCGAGGTATTGCGCGTCTACATATATTTAGCTTGTGCTGTGTTACATGTCAGCGGTCGCTTGTCATTATGGTCAATGCTTTCCGTGAACGTTGAAATTCATTCCTTGGCTTTATTTGTAAAGGAAATTTGGCATCGAAAACTCTCTAATTTAATTAGTAATAGCAATGGCATATGGAATGGAGATGTTGATAGGGATGTGTTGAAGAAGTTAAATTTGAAGGAGTGAAATATTATAGGGGAAGAGGAGCACAGGAAGAAAAGGATCAAGGGAGGAGTGCAGTTGTGGAGAAAATGTTGGGGTGAAAGTATGTGAAACTCTTCTTTCTTGTGAGGAGAATCATATCAAGCACGTGCCATTTTTGTCAATCGTTTGAAGGAGAAAGGGGGTGTGGTACACATATCGTTGAGACACCTTAGTTTGGAGATATATTAGAAAATAAGCCCTTGTCAATCAATACTCACACTATTAATAATTGTTTTGTGCAATGTTAATCATGTTTTGTGGATAGTTCTGAACACACGGCAGGTTTAAGAGAATTCAATTACGCGTACCATGGGATACGTTAGAGATAAAGACATGTGGAGAGGACTCGATATCCCATGTCTAGCCGATATAGTAGTTGAAATTGATAACCACAAAATATGGCAAATGAACCGGTTTTGAGCCATCTTTCTAGACCATTATCTTAGGCTATTCTCCAAGCTTTCCCAAGCAACAACATATATCGTCCCAGTGCAAGAGTTTCATATGTCAATTTGTGATGCGGAGCATCTCAACCTTGAAGATAATTTTACATCCCAAAAATAATTGAGAAAATGTAGGGAATTAGTTTTAGATCAAAGAATATAGGTGTTAATTGTTGTGTGAGAAAATCAAAAATATTTGAGAAATTTTAAGAGTTTGTTCTCCTATTAATAGAAGTTAGAGAAAGTCAAGAACAATTTTGAAAGATTTCAAGGGTTTATTCTCCTATTAATAAAAATGGTTATAGTCTTCCTTTGGTAAAATACTAATAGCCTTCATAGAAAATATCAAGTAAATAAAGTCCAATAAGCCCCACCTTAAAATGTGGATCATGCCTCCTTTGATTACTGAAAATATCTTAAAAATATGGCATCAACCTTGAACCTATATGGTTGTCTTTTATTTTATTATCTTAAACACATCCAATATTATCAAATATAAGTCAAGAAACTCAGTATGGTTACTCTAACCATAATTTTTTTTTAAATCTCTCATTACTTTCTCTAAATGCTTCATATTTTTTTGGAAAATACTTGAGATATATCGACATGTTTTTACTCCATATGATGAAAAAAAGCAATATTTGGATTATTTTCAATGATGATGGCATGGGAGAGAGAATATATTTTTGGTTTCATACAAATTCTAATGTCTTATGTGATTGATGATGGTTATCTAAGCAATTTATAAGCACATAAATTTAGTCCAGATCTATATAGGTAATAATTTTTTAAGTTCTATTTTTAGTTTTTCAAAATAATTTTTATCATTGTGTTTAGAGAGATTAATTTTGTTTTTTTAGAGAACTTTATTGACAAGAGATAAATCGTGGAATCTTGTTGAGGGATCCTCAATTGAACTTATGTTGTAAAAATAGCCCTCGATATCAAAAACAACCTGAAAAACATAAGTGTGATGGTGTAGGTTTACAACTTGTTGATGACAACTTTACCTTCAACTTCATCCCATCACCAAGATCACCAAATATGGTGAAATCACTATGATTTCCTATATTTTTGTGTTTTCTTATCTCAAGCATACGAAAACATGAAATTTTTATGGTTCAAAAAAATATACTATAAATTTTATTTTAAAAATTCTTTAAAATGATCTCTCAATAAAGTGTGTTATTTATTGTTAATTTATGTCATGCAAGTAATTTTTAGTATTCAACAATGTTAAGTTAAAACTACTCAATAGATTGTTTGCCAACTATTTGACAAAATGCTTTCGAAAAAAAAAATCCATAATCATTATTTTACGAATTGTTTGATAAAATGCTCCAAAGACACATTATTATGAACTACATAAATGAACCGCCATATATCATATTTCTATTGTGACTAATAAATTTGAATTTTCCATATAATTGTTTTCCTTTTTATATTATTAAAAATTAATACACTTTTCAAATATGTAATTTACCATATTTGTCAAATTATTTGGATGGGTGGGTAGTTTTTCATTTATTTCCAATATATCGTATTTCAATATAATTTGAAATAAATGGAATCAAGCAATTAATATTTTTCTTGGATTAACATTTTAGGAATAAATGGCGCTTTGAAAACATGGCAATGAGCTAAGATCTGTTGTTGTTTACAACACAAAAGATCCGATGATGGGATTTGGATTCCAATGACATTGTTTATTGGTTCCATGGTCACTATGAGGCCTTTAATGAAAGGTGAACATAAGTGTTATCCAATTTCACCCCCCCAGGGTTGAATTGATAACATACATCAGGATTCTCAAGTCCCAGGCTAAAAAAGAACGAGCTCTGAAAGAATGCGAGAAGTTGCAGAAAATAAGCCTGGACGAGAAAAAATTGTGAAAATCGGCTAAGTCCTTGTCCTAGAAATATTTGGGACATTCGGGACACCAAGGCGCGGTTCGGCCGAAACGCCTCCAGGCGGCCCGTGAAGCACTGGGACAAGTGGAACAAGTGTACGCGGAGGGCGCGAACCGGCCGGTTCGGTCGGAACAGGAAAATTTCGCACAGGGACATCTGGGCCGTGAGTGCGCGAAGGACGCGAACCGGCCGGTTCGCCTAAACAGAGACTGTGGCACCGGAGACAGTCGGACTAAATGGAAGCGAAGGGCGCGAAGCCAACCCAATGGAGAGAAAGAAAATCGACCAACCGCTTTAGTACATGTGGGACAAAGGAACGCAAATCCGGAAGAATTTGTCCCAGCAAAGACTTTGGACATTAGGGACAGATGGATGCGAACCAGCCGGTTCGGCCGAAATAGGAAACTTTCGCACAAGGACATGTGGGACAAAGGGACGAGCGGGACGCGGATAGCCAGGCAGACCCGCGGACCAACCAAACCACGCCACGTGTCAAAAGGAGAAATGTCCAAAAGTCAAAGGGGAGTTTTGAAGGGTCAGCCCGAGCCAATCAAAAGAGGACACGTGTCCTATGGAGCAGGAATGCGGAGCTCAGGGAGGAGTTAGAGAATTTGGCCAGAAATTCACCCAAAAGCTAAAAGAAAAAGGTCTGCCCCGTGCCCCCCTGTCGGCCAATCAATGTATGCCACGTGTCCCAAGTGGCGGGGGCGCGGAGGAAAAGTAAAAAATGTTCCAAGTCATCAAAAAGTCAAAGAAAACCCACGGGACAAGGAAGGAGAGAGAATAACACATCCAATCAGATCACAACACGTGTCGTCCAGGTGGCAGAGCGCGGGAAGAAATTCAAAACGCATTTTCACCTGTTTTGTGCCCTAAATCTTCAGATCGACATATCTTTCGATCCAGAGCTCGGATCTGCGCGTTTCTTTACATCAATGGAAAGCTGATGAAATTCTCTACACGATTCCGGGGTCAATATTGCATTTTGGTTCAGTTTAGAGAGAGAAAATCAAGAAACATCTCTCTCGCACGTAGTAATGGCCGGCGACATTTCAACAACCAGTTTAATGCAAATGGGTCACATTCTTCTTCAGCACGGCCAGAAGCGACGTTTCAACAACCAATTTAATGCAAATGGGTCGCATTCTTGATTAGCATGGCCAGAAGTGATGTTTCAACCACCGATTTTAATGAAGAATGCGTTTTGGTCAATGGTCAATGGCACTTGCATGTTTTTCCCACGTTTTCTCTCTCTGGGCTCAACCCATGCATTGTAAAAGGCCAAATTTGGCTCATTTCAGGTTAGACATTACAAGTTGTTCATCTTTTTGCTCTCTCCCTCCCTTCTTTTTCTTCTCCAGGGTTGAAAATGGAGTTCGAACCTCCTCCTTGCTCTGTAATGGCGTTTTGCCTTTTACTATTGAAATGATGTTCTGTGCAAAACTTCAAGCAACAAAAACGTGTTTTGTGATGCATCTGTCCATCCTTGCTTGTTTTTTTCTTATTTTCCTCTTGCCTCTCTTCATTGTGGTATTTGCGCATGTTTGCATGTTCATTGCAGGTTGGAGTCGTGTTTAGGGAGTTTTGGGACATTTTCTCGTGTGAAATCTATCCTTGGGCTCGTGATGCATCTCGTCCATCCTTCCCATTGCTCACCTCTTTTTGTTCCATGGCAGTGTTAATAGATGTCCAACTTTCTCCTTCTCTCGTGTATCACCGTTTTAGTGTAGGCTTTTACTTGTTTTTCCCTTTTCTCTCTCTCTCTCTCTCCTTGGCATGGTTAGATTAGGATTAGATTAGCTTGCCCTGCACTGGAATAGCTAGTGGCGGTAGTTTAGGAGCAGGAACCAACCTTCTCTCGAGATTCCTCTCTCGGTTTCACAAGTGCCACACTTGGAGAGAGGTTTCCATGTTGTGCAATCACACTGATGCACGAAGATCAACCTAGAAGCCTGATCGCATCCGGGGGTGCCGTGAGTCTGCAATAACAGCTTTTGCACGCCGTGAGACCTTAGAGGTCTTCCACTTCATCTTTTGCAGGTTGGTGTGTTCCTGTGAAGATTTCAGCCTTTGGAGGCATTTACAAACACATCTGGTGACTCCAGCTGATCAATAGCTCATTCTCTGAGTTGCAGACCTGTTTTCCATCCATTCCCATCCATCTTTCTTTCCATCCCTTTCATTCTTTTCCATTCCATGAAGTTGTGCAATCATGACTTCATTTCCATCACGGAATTCACATCAACAACAATAGTATATTCCACCTCCAACATGTTTTACAAATCCTCCAAATCAGCATTTTGAGCAGATTCAAGATCAGTATGCATACCCATATGAGCAGCAAGCAAGGTCAGTTTGGATACCAAGAGCAAGGGTATGCTGGCTATGAAGACCACCAGATGCAAGATGTTGGTCTGTTGGAGAAAATCCAAAAGATGGAGGTAAAGATGGTGCAGTCCAGAGCAATAGCTCAAATGAGAGCTTTCATAATTGGTTGTAGGACTCCTTGTCCATGGGGAGGCCCTTTTCCAAGACACTTCAGCCCTCAGGAGAAGCTGGACGTCATGATGAAGATGTTGCCCCAACTTGCACAATGGACAAAGCAGAGATAGAGGCCTATACACCTCGTTGTTGAACAACCTTGTCAATGGGTAAGTTCACACCATCATCTAGTCTTTCTCTTCCCATTACTCAAGCAAAGCATCATCTCATCTGGACTTGTAAATTTTGAACTCCATCCACCCGCTGTCCCAAATGTTGATCCCATGTCCTCACCTCTCGCCTTCCACCACACCTCAATTCTTCTTTCATTTTTCCTTCCAAATAGTCATCCTCTCCACAAGAGCTAAAAGAAATCCCCCTCTAAAGAAACAAGAGATTTCATCTCCTTTACCACCACAAAAATTGCCAAATCAATTGAGTTATGAACCCACCCTCCTCTTGCATTCCCAATTCCATGTGGGGAAGAAGAAATTGTAAAAATCAGTCATCAAGGACAGCAAGAGGAAGAGCCAAGAAAAGAAGAAATGATTAAGAGCTTAGTAAGTTTGGCTGCCAAGTTTGGTATGACAAAGATCCCCTTGATGGTCAAACCTACAGAAGAGGCTAAGGTTGAACAAATAGTGGTCAGGGCTGATTTTGTTGCAGCAGAAGAAGAAGTTCTTGCAGTCCCAACTTGTCCTCTAGAGCAGCAGATTGAAGAGTTTGACTTGACAAACTTCATGCTGGAGGAGAAGCTCACTCAAGAGCAAGATTGTCTTCGAACATTGGAGGAAGGAGAAGCTGCTCCATATCCAGCAGCAGAGGAGCACATTCTAGCTGTGGAGGAGAAAGTTACAGATCCAAGAGCTCTGAACACAAAGCAGGCTACAGGAGAACCTTCAGTTCTTCTTTCTACTTCACCTCTCTCAAGTTCCAATGCTGAAGAGGAGTTTGACCTCTCAAACTCAATGTTGGAGGGAGAAAGAAACCATGGTGGTCAAGTTACAGATCAAGAGGACACCATGGAGGAAGTTGAACATTTGCAGCAGGACAGCCATGAGGCAGTCTATCTGTCAGATTTGGAGGACTGTTTTGATGGAGAAGAACCGGTTGAGTTTCCACCATTCTCTCTTCCATCATCCACATTCCAAACACTAGAGCCTCATTGTCATGGAGGAGAGCATTCATTTGCAGCAGCTTGCATCTTATAACAGCTCTTCGGAATCAAGATTGGAAGATTTTAATCTTTCATGTTCTTCATTGGAGGAAGAGAAAGGACAGAGGAATTTCACCATTGCTTCCACACCATCCATTGAGGGTCTACAAGAAGACTCCACTTTTGGAGTTGAGAATCAGAGCTATGGGCATATCAAATGGATCAGACCTTGCCCAATAAGGTATTTGGCTTCATTGGAGCCAAGGGAGAAGTCACAACCACCATGCTTGCTTCTGAGCATGAGGATGAGCTACAAAGTACCAAGGATCAGCTGTCATACCTCTTCAATCCAAATGTAGAGCAACTAAAAGAGGTATTGGATTTGCCTTCAGCTGATACCTCGATGATTTGGGTGGAAGACCAGCTTCTTGTTGATTTTCCACTCATCCTAACAACCATGATCAGCTCCAAATCAATTGCATGGCTGCCACTTTTGAGAAAGGGAAGCAATTTCTCACAACCAATTGTGGGGTTTGTTTAGCTCGCCTTTGCTCCAGTTAGAATAGAGTAGGTAGGCTTGCTTTCAGCAGGAGAAGTGCTTATGCACACTCTGCATGTTCCATTTGGAGCATGTATGATTTTCAGTTCTGTAAGTAGTTTTTGGTGTTGCTGGTTTTGCTCTGGCACAGTTCATTTTAGTGGCATTTTGGTGAGAACAACTCTAAGTTCAATGGATTCAAGTGGCTCAGAGGGAGGTTTTCAAAGTTCAGATCAGTTGCAGGTTACAACTCATGACTCCATGCCCAATGGATGCTTCAGGCTACTGGTCTTTTCATCTAGCAGCAAATGACCCGCTGAGTCACCAAATTGTTATCCAATTTCACCCCCGTAGGGTTGAATTGATAACATAAATCAGGATTCTCAAGTCCTGGATAAAAAGAACGAGCTCGAAAGAATGCGAGAAGTTGCGAAAAATAAGCCTCCCCTATCCACGAGAAAGAAAAAAATTGTGAAAATCGCTAAGTCCTTGTCCTAGAAATATTTGGGACATTCGGGACACCAAGGCGCGGTTCGGCCGAAACGCCTCCAAGCGGCCCGCGAAGCACTAGGACAAGTGGAACAAGTGTACGCGGTGGGCGCAAACCATCCGGTTCAAAGCCAACGGAAAATTTCGCACAGGGACATCTGGGCCGTGAGTGCGCGAAGGACGCGAACCGGCCGGTTCGCCCGAAACAGAGACCTGTGGCACCAGGACAGTCGGACCAAATGGACGCGAAGGGCGCGAGAAGCCGACCCGGCCGGAGAGAAGAAAATCGACCAACTGCTTTAGTACATGTGGGACAAAGGAACGCAAACCGGCCGAATCGGACGAACCGGAAGAATTTGTCCCAGACAGCACTGGGACATTAGGGACAGATGGACGCGAACCGGCCGGTTCGGCCGAAACAGGAAACTTTCGCACAAGGACATGTGGGACAAAGGGACGCACGGGACGCGGATAGCCGGCAGACCCGCGGACCAACCAGACCACGCCACGTGTCAAAAGGAGAAAGGTCCAAAAGTCAAAGGGGAGTTTTGAAGGGTCAGCCCGAGCCAATCAGAAGAGGACACGTGTCCTATGGAGTAGGAATGCGGAGCTCGGGGAGGAGTTAGAGAATTTGGCCAGAAATTCACCCAAAAGCTAAAAGAAAAAGGTCTGCCCCGTGCCCCCTGTCGGCCAATCAATGTATGCCACGTGTCCCAAGTGGCGGGGCGCGGAGGAAAAGTAAAAAATGTTCCAAGTCATCAAAAAGTCAAAGAAAACCCGCGGGACAAGGAAGGAGAGAGAATAACACATCCAATCAGATCACGACACGTGTCGTCCAGGTGGCAGAGCGCGGGAAGAAATTCAAAACGCATTTTCACCTGTTTTGTGCCCTAAATCTTCAGATCGACATATCTTTCGATCCAGAGCTCGGATCTACACGTTCTTTACATCAATGGAAAGCTGATGAAATTCTCTACACGATTCCGGGGTCAATATTGCATTTTGGTTCAGTTTGGAGAGAGAAAATCAAGAAACATCTCTGGCACGTAGTAATGGCCAGAAGCGACATTTCAACAACCAGTTTAATGCAAATGGGTCGCATTCTTCTTCAGCACGGCCAGAAGCGACGTTTCAACAACCAGTTTAATGCAAATGGGTCGCATTCTTGATCAGCATGGCCAGAAGTGATGTTTCAACCACCGATTTTAATGAAGAATGCGTTTTGGTCAATGGCTGGGCTGCTTGCATGTTTTCCCACGTTTTCTCTCTCCTGGGCTCGACCCATGCATTGTAAAAGGCCAGATTTGGCTCATTTCAGGTTAGACATTACAAGTTGTTCATCTTTTCTGCTCTGCCCTCCCTTCTTTTTCTTCTCCAGGGTTGAAAATGGAGTTCGAACCTCCTCCCTTGCTCTGTAATGGCGTTTTGCCTTTTACTATTGAAATGATGTTCTGTGCAAACTTCTGAAGCAACAAAAAAACGTGTTTTGTGATGCATCTGTCCATCCTTGCTCATTTTTTTTTGTTTTCCTCTTGCCTCTCTTCATTGCAAGTATTTGCGCATGTTTGAATGTTCATTGCAGGTTTGGAGCTATGTTCAGGGAGTTTTGGGACATTTTCTGTGTGAAATCTATCCTTGGGCCTGTGATGCATCTGTCCATCCTTCCCATTGCTCACCTCTTTTTGTTCCATGGCAGTGTTAATAGATGTCCAACTTTCTCCTTCTCTGGTGTATCACCGTTTTAGTGTAGGCTTTTGCTATTTTTCCCTTTTCTCTCTCTCTCTCTCTCTCTCTCTCTCTCTCTCTCTCTCTCTCTCTCTGTTTCCTTGGCATGGTTAGATTAGGATTAGATTAGCTTGCACTCTTTGGAATAGCTAGTGGTAGGTAGTTTAGGAGCAGAACCAGCCTTCTCTGGAGATTCCTCTCTCGGTTTCACAAGTCCCACACTTGGAGAGAGGTTTCCCTATTGTGTAATCACACTGCTTGGATGCCTCGAAGATCAACCTAGAAGCCCGATCTCGCATCCAGGGTGCTTTGTGAGTCTGCAAATGTACAACAATAAGATGACAAGAAAGTTTTATTTCGATGTCAAAATCCATTAAAAAGGTATGATCAAAGAGTTCAAGATGAGCCAAGGAGGGAAAACAATCGAAGTTAAAATTGCACAAGTCTATGATAAGAAAGAAATGTTGAAGGAGTCACTTGTTGAAAGAGAAAATTTTCAACAAATTGGTTCTAGCGAGTCTAGAACAACAATGCTCTTGTGAGGTCATCAAATTGGAATAATTGGTTATATTAATCTCCTATAATTTTTCGTTATCATAATTATTAACAATGGCTTGAAATTTATTTTATAGCTTTTATATTTCAAATTAGGAGGTACATGAATCGACTAAGAGCATCACTAATACCTCCAAGCAACTCATTTTGAAATTGTATATATTCTCTATGTTGGAAAGGACTCGGAATGGATGATGAAACAAGGTATATGGTTTTATATATATACATATATCCTTCCAAGAACTAGTTCATCATGCAAAAAAATTTGAAGAGATTGAATTTCCCATGCTTAATTCATTTATATAGAGTTTGAAATGTAGTGCAACCCTCGGTGAAATCACAACAAGTTCATTCCAAATCAAGCATACACATTCTTTATTTTAGGCTAATAGGTGCTTGAGTACTATGTAGGGTATCTAGGGTTTGTAGGAATAGGTGTAAAGATCATGGTTTCAAGCGAGGTCGGAGTGACAAAAGTACAAAATAGGGAACATGAAAGTAGGCCACACATGAACTAGATATGAAGGTAAAATAGGGACGAAAACCTATGAACAAGTCCATAGTAGCGTACACCTTGTCCCTTCGCATCTGCTTTGGTCCAAGAAACTCTGTGGGATAGAATTTTGGAGTCGAGACAATTCAAGTCATTTCCACCTATTTTAGCTTTCTGGTCAACCCATATCAATGCACAAAGAATTATATTAGCTAAGTCATCTTATCTCTCTCATTGCAAGTTATTTTATATATCATTATCTATCATTGTTTATCATTGTGTATCATTGTTTAGTGGTTATTCCTGATATTGTTGTAATTAGCCTTGAAACTAATTGATTAGGATAATCTACCATTGGTTGACTTCCCTAGAGAGATATTAACCAATATAGGTTAAATCAGGAATATATGGTTTCCAAGTTAATGGAGCTAGTTTTGCACTCAATAATTCAAGGAGAGTGACTAAAAAGCTTCATGTCTTGAGGCTTGAGAGAGGAAGGAAGAAGATTCCATGAAATGTAATAGGAGAGAGAATTTTCCATGTGAGTAGGTAAAATTTATTCCAAGAAATAGAAAGGAAAAGGATACGGATGAGGAGAAGAAGGTTGCTTTGGAAGAAAACAAGAGAGTGAGTTTTCTATGTGAGGAGCCAAAATATTATTTTTAGTACATAAAAGGGAAGGAATTTTGTAAGCATCCCATAGAAGAAGATATCTCAATTAATGAGGATGTAGAGGTGATAGATTATGAATTGGAAGGAGAGCTATCATTTGATGAAGGTAAATATGTTTTGGAATCCCATAAGTGGGAAGAATTCGAGTTTTCATTGAAAGATAAATATAAATAATTTTTATTTATCTTTTTTAGGGAAGAATGGTTAATGACAACAAAGAAGAGTTTCGGGTTCCCATGAAGGAAAAAATAGTGGTGGCTAAAGTGAACATGAGTTGTTAAATACCTTATATATGAAGAGGAAGAAAACAAAAAGAATAATGAGGGAAGACTAACCATGGACATTGTTGAGAATGGGCCTTTTGGAGTCCATCATGTGAGCATAAGTTGTGAGAAGAATGTAAGCAATGGATAAGAGTTGGGCATATCTATGAGGTGTGATGAAGAGCTAGAAAAATTTTTGTAGGAACTCTTGATTCGCTTAATGTGTTTGTTCAATGTGCAAGTCAAACAAGGTAAATAATGCGAGAGAAATTGAGAAAGTGTGGTTAATTCTAGCATGCTCATATGTATGAGAAGAAAAGTGAAGAGCTAAAACTAGAAGGTAAGGTTGGAGCAGCAGAAGAAGAGCTAATTGGTAAAGATGTGTCAGCGGTAGAGGATTGTCTTCAAGTCATCATGGAGAAAAGAGAGTGTGGGAAATTGATGGTACATAACATTCTCAAGAGTATATACAAGAGGGATTTCATCTGTCAGTAGCTATAGATGAGAGAGAGACTCTCAAAAGGGAAAGCAAATGAGATTGAAAAGATAAATAAAGTCACTCATGTGGTATAGAAACAAACAAGAAGTTAGAGATGGTGGACATGTTTATACCAAGAATATTGAATGATGAAAGTAATGTTGCAAATGTGGGAGCATCCCACATATGTGTTCGTGAAGAAACTCTTATGAATCAAGGTACACATTATTCTCATATAGACAAAGAGAGTGCAAGGTTCTTTACACATGGCCTTGATGAGGTGAAAAATGAATATTGTAATCAACCTAAAATGGAACAGGAAAAGGATGAGATGGAATAGTTTAGTTTGTTACCAACCCAAACATGTGATGAAGAGTATAAGGTTTTAGCAGAGATTCAATTTGAAGATGATGGGATGGAGGAGATGCTTCTACAAGTCTTACAAGCACATGGTGAAGAAGAAAATAAGTTGATAAGAGCGTATTTGGGAAAATGTTACACAAGGGGATAGTTTGTATTTTTTTATCCTACATTTTTGTAGGGGAAAAATTCAATAAGAAGCGGGACAACGATACCCCCCGTGTCAAAAAATTCAAGCTTTACCTTTCCAAGACACCCCAGGTCTACTCATTCTTAACATCAAGCCTTACTCAGTTCACATAATGGTCCTCAATTGGATGTCCACCCAATCCCCCTAGGTGATTTTAGGATTTTTGAAGAATGTCAAGTTTTGAGCAGTTTTGGGAAGGACTACCACTGGCCTTCCCGGGACTAATGCACCCCCTAAAGCGTAATGAAGGAGAAAAATTCAACGTGGATATTTATTAAAGCTCCAATAACATACGTAAAAAAAAAATTAGGAGATTTTGGAAATATCCAGAGGTTTTGGAGCCGATTCAGCAAAAGTGGGTTTCTGGGCCTAGAGGAGCAAACACCGCGGAGGAGTATCTCGACCTTCAAGAAAATATTCTGGAGTGTTGTGAAGATTAAAAAGCACAAAAATTACCTTTTGAACTTATTTTTATTCCCTAAATGGTGGAAAAAATGTGACATCGTGAAACATCATGCACTTCCCTAGGCAACTCATTCTTCTGGCGCACAACTGGCAGTCCCGAGAAATAAGGGGTTATTTTGAGTTGTTAAAGTCATAATTTAAGATTTTAACCATCACCATTCAACTCATTTGGTTGTTTTCAATAAATTTCATATAAATAATTTCCTCAAAATGCATTCGGAGCATAAGATATCGTCGTTGCAAGTTGGGCCCAAGGTAAGAGTTCTTGCAGTTAGTCATTTTTCAAGTGGACATGTGTCAGCACCAAGATCCTGATGGGATTTCATGTCCCTTTCGTACCTTTAATAAAGGGACATACAGGACAAAAAAATCCCCCCATCCCTTTTTAGGCCTCAAAACACCAATGCGACCTCTTGTTTTCCAATTAAGCCCCTCGAGAGCTAAGTTTGAGCTTCCCCTCTCCCTACACAGATGATCACCAAGTATCGCAACTAGGCGTGAAATAGAAATTGATGTCCCTTTTATCCCTTTAGAAAAGGGACATAAGGGACAAAAAATTCCCCTATCCCACTTAATCCTTGTGGTTCCTCATGCGCCCAAAAGTCAGCTCTTAGGTGTTTCCCTCAAGCTCCCTCACTCAAATGTTCAACTAATTGAATCCCGCCAAGTGTCGCGATGATGTGCGATGGGAATTTCACATCCCTTTCATCACTTTATCAATAGGGACAAAAAAATTCCCATCCCCTTGTGCTTGCTTTGGATGAATAAATTTTCCAAACATCCCAACCTCCATTGCTTTAACCCGATCCTCAAATCCTTCCTCCCATTGAAAATATAGAGATATCAAAAGAAAAATGGGTCGAAACAACGAAGAACAAAGAGAAAATGAATATTTTTCGCTAGATAACTACGAAGTCTCCCAATCGAACAAGCTTCATATCTTGCAAATTACAAGTCAGATTGAGGTGAAATTTTTTGCATACCTCCTCATTTTTTAAGGCCATCATTATGTAATAGATGGGAGGTAAAATGATGCTCTAGATTATTTTGTACAACAAAAACCCATTTTCATGCCCTAGCTCACATTTTGTTGGATTTCCCACTAATTTGAAAGTCCGATAGAGCTAAAAACTCCCACACGGACTCCAAATGAAAAACCTATCAAAATAGAGTTATTTTCATCACAATCGGAGGTAAAAACCAAACCTAAAATTTTTGGAGCTCCGTTAATGAATGTCATGGGAACTTTGTGCCTGAAGTCATTGTTAGGTGAAATTTTCAAATTTTATTTCCAAGTATTCGGTGGGATAAATCAATGAAAATTATGAGTACAAGATCATGATGATTAGACAAGTCCAAAATATGCGTTCCATCACAAACCGAGCACTAGAAATCCACTCTCCAAAAATAGTAAGCTTTATTATACAAGCTTGTTATGTTAGGAAATTCATAATCAAAAGTGTCTATGGTGAAGGTAGTGTGCACTAAAGATCATCGGGGAGGTCGAATGGTCAGTCCAAAGTAGAAAATAGAAAAACAAACACTTACTAAAAATAGTAAGTCACCCCAAGAAGTGGCCGAGGTGAAGGCAATGTGCATAGGATTGAATGAAGAAGTTCATCACATCAGATGGTCAAGAAGAGGTAAAATCACCCCTTACCAAAAATAGTAAGTCTCCCATCTAGGCACCTACTATTAATGGTAAGTCACACTCAAAGGGAAGTTTTGGCATAATGGGATATAGAGGGATGATCATTCAGGTCAACATCATCATTCGGGACCATCCATAAGAATTTCTCAGAGGCATTCAAGATCCATCTCAGGGAACTCAATTGTGTCTCTCGACACTCACTTCATGGCTCAAGTTGCAGGAGTATCATGTGTAGGGTGGAAGTTGTGGTCATCAAAGAAACAATTCATTCAACTTGGCGAGAATCGGTTTTGAGCTCCCATCTCTTCGGAAAGGATCTATATGAATCGGTTTGCATGGTCATCGGTGAATTCATTCAACAAAGTATTCTTAAATACTTAACCCAAGGTGTATGTGAACCATCCAAAAGTTTTTCTCGGTTGCAAAGGATTCATAGATTCATATTTTCATTATCTTGAAGCATTCTAATGATCGGAATTAGTAGACTTCATCGGGAGCAACATCTCCTCTTCTTCTCTCTCTTCTCTTCCTCCCCCAACTTTCTCCCTCTTCAATTTTTCTAATTCTTCGTTAGGGTTTACACTTTTTAATATGTCTTTAAGTTATTCGAAAAGTGACTTTAGAAACATGATGTAAAATTAAGTCTCCTTGTTTTTATAAAAGGGACTTAATATTTTGTAGGAATGTGAATAGTCTAAAGTCAGAAATAATGCATATGAAGTTTCACCAGGAAGATGAAGAGTTGTTCCTCTTTATAAATTGTAATGAGTCCCTCATTTAGGCTTCTTCTTAGTTGGTTGTCAACTTGTAATCTCATGAGAGAATAATTCTTGTGAAGGATCAAAGAGATATCTAAAATTATTCTATTTTCCCACTCTTACATTCCTTTATTCTTGTTATGTACAATTTCTACTCAAGCATCAATACAAGAAGAAGGATTTTATATCCTTTTTTGACTAAGGGATTTATTTATTCTTTGTGCTCATAAGTCCTAATTGGTCTTGTTGCCATTTGCAGGGTTGTTTCTTCTTAAATTTAATGTGTGTTAGAACTTTCTGATTAATGGGTGTGGGACTTTGATTTTCTACCCACGACATTAATCCCCTCCTTTATTTTTCTCACTCCCTTCCCCTTCTCTCACAAATTAATCTATAGCAAGAAATTTATAGCTTTGTCCCAAGGTCAGTGGAGTGCCCCTGTTGGATCCCCAAATAAAGACCACCACATAAATCACTTTTCACGCTCATGCAAACACACGTGAGTTGCATTGTTTAAGTAGAGGGACTTAGATTCCTAGAGCATTGGTAAGAAATCCATAGGTTTTTCCACCTGAAAAAATTTTGGAACCCACTGTGGGGCAGATTTAGTAGCATCTACACCCAAATATGACCTGAATTTTTTTAAAAAAAATCAAAAAATCAAAAAGAAAATTTCTGGAATTTGGAAATTCACATGAACGTAATGTCTACAAATCATGGTTATTTCAGGTAACCCTCATGTTGAAAGACCTGAGATACTATTTCATATCCAAGAGGACATTGCTTCATATTTGTGAGAAACTATTTGGCACAATCGAAAAAGCTTCACTCAATACTTCATCACCACTAGAGTATTGGACCTCAAGAAGAACATGCCATTGAAATAGAAATACAAATAAAAGTTCAGGATCCACAAAGAAGAGCATAGAATTCCAAGCTATTGAAGGTACACTTGGCAACAAAGACAAGGAGGAAAAACCAATCCCATCTTTGAAGAACTCCAAAGAAGACAAGAGCTACTTAGAAATCCAAGGTCTCCACTTTGTCAAGAAAACATTCCCAGTGGAATTCCAAGAGTCATTAACCCATTGGACGTTGAATTCCTATAAATCAATGAGAATCTTGAAGATTTCACTAACATAGAGACTAAAGAAGAAGAAGCTAGAGAAAGAGAAGTAAGAGCTGAAGCAAAGATAAGAGATCAAATTGAATAAATCGAGAGAGCTCAAGCCGAAGCCAATGCACGAGCAACAACTGAAGCCGCATCCTTAGAAAGGTTGGAGGCTAGGATCAAAAATAGAATGGTAGATCATGATCGCAAAGAAGTAGGCCAAATGTACCATGGGGTGGAAGCATCGGCCCACTTTATCTTACTCAACCACTCCATGAAATACCAAAAGGCTCAAGGAAAAACTTCCCAAAATTCAAAGGAGATGGTTCACAACTCTCCAAAGAGCATATAACGTCATTCATCACCGCTTGTGGTGTGTCGGGAGTAGAACACAAGGATGTGTCATGTCTCAATCTTTGTGGAATCACTTTGTAAGAGAAAGTTGTTGAGTGGTTATATATACTAGCCCCAAGGTTTATCACTTGTTAGGAATACATAAGAAGTATATTTGAACACAAGTTCAAATCTACGAAGGACTACCAAGATCTCTTGGTCCAGTTGGTGCAAATGAAGAAAGACGCTTCTGAATTGATGAGAGACTTTGTCACCAAATATAACCGGATAATAAGAAGGATTCCTAAAGATGTCATGCCTCCCAAATTAATTTAAAGAGACTCTTCATTAGTGCCTTACCAGAGGTTGGATTCTTCCTTAGAAGAACCCAACCTAAGGATTTGAATGAAGTGCAATACTTTGCAATCAATACTCAAAGATGATTTGCTCTTGTTTGGAAAAGTAAAAGGTCTTAATGGAAAAAAAAGGTAAGATTTCAAACTCAGTCACCACAGATCCAATGTTTTATAAAATGGCAAATGACTTGGTTTCCATGAAGAAAAAATTGTCTCAAATTTCCATGTGGAATGCTCTAAGGGAGCCGAGTCCTTCGAATCGGTCGAGAATCACCCTGCCTCCCCATAGGCTTGCTCTTGAAGCACTTCGGTCAATGCTACGTGTGACACTGATGAACCAGAAGAACAACAAGAAGAAGAAGGTGGCGATGGAGACTACCTTGATGTCGAAGAAGTCAATGGCGAAACTCAAAATTGCCTTATTGAGTATGTTGAAGGAGACAAAGATGATGATGATGAAGAATATCCAAGCTTCTCGTGTGTGGTGTTCACACCGCTCAATCAAATAAATCAGATTTATCTTCAACAACTACAATGAAGAAGAAAAAAATAAGATCCTCCTATTAAAATTCCACAAAATAAGATCATCAAAGAGAGGGTCATCAATACCACCATCAATGGACTTAGCCAAAGAAAAACCAAAACTAGTCACACTTTGCCACACCAAGTAAGTCTTCTAGTCCTTCCCCTAGTTCTAAAGTGTCTAAGAATAATTCTTCTTCAAATGCTACTCCTACAAAATCATCTAAAGTAGCACCAAAGTCTCGCTTCCTGTCCCCTTCTAAACAAGTTACCACACTTGTTAAAGATAATAAAACTCCCAAGGTATCCACATATTTGCCATGTAAAGATTTCATCACCCCAAAACATCAAATTCATCTCTCGTGATCCCATTTGATTATGTAGAATACACGAGTAAAGCCAAGGTTTTGATCACAGAACTAGACTACTTGCAAACACACCCTTCTCAATTTGATAGGTTGGTCAATGTAGTCCATGGTGGTAATTATTAAGTTTCAATCTCAAATTATAAATGCTACTCCCAAAGACCATCCTCGATCGCATTCCCTTTCGTCAAATCGGGCGCCACGTGTCACTCCCAAGACCACCGTGGAATTTGATGTCCCTTGTGCACCTAAGGTGGGGGACATCAGACCTTGAAAAATGTGCCCAACCCCCATAGGGAGTCTTCTGGACACCCACGTGACCGCCTTTTAGCTCCCAGTGCTTTAAAGCAGCTTTTTCCTCCTTCATTCCCCGCCATTGGATTAAACGCCACATGTCGCCGTCTTGCTCATTGTGGAAATTGATGTCCCTCACATCCTTAAGGTCAGGGACATCAAACATGAAAAAATGCACCCAACTCCAACTCAAAAATTTGAAAAATATTCTAATTGTTAGTTGCTTCTAGTTGCTTCTCCATTACCAGAAGAAAGTTGCAGAGAACACAAGTCCACCACTCCACCATTGCAAGAAACTCAGACCAGATCAGAAAAGGAACTGAAATACCTTTTCCATGGAAATACATAGGTATCAGAAGGAATTTTCATCAAGCTAAGAAGGAGAAATGAAGAATAGAGAAGGAGAACAATGGAAATCCCCATGGCCATGAAAACGAAGATTCAAACATATCTTGCAAACCAGTGCTCGGATTGATGAACCGTTTGTTGCTGAGTTTTAATCTCTTGAAGGCCATTAAAAAATCATATTCAAACCTCCAATTTTCATCAAGGATTACTTGCAGTGAAGAAACCCTCTTTTTGGCTCTACGAAGGAAAAAGCTTGATTTCCCATCAAACCGGTCACCGGATTGAAGAGAAATTTCATGTGAAGCACCATAATGAAAAACCTATCGCAATGGAGTTGATTTCGTCACTAACGGAGACAAAAACCAGACCTGCAATTTTCAAGCTCCATTAATGGCCGCCATGACATAGTAATGGAAAAAATCAGCGAGCTACCTCTCCGCTTCTCAAGGTTCCAGTGGGCAAAATCACCCGAAAATTGGAGGAAATGATCGTTGAAAAATCTAGTTTCACATGAACTAGTTTTTGCGCCATGAAGCCCCTATTTTTTAGGGATATAGAGGGCTGTGTTTTTGTCAACATTCTTCCCTCTTTGAAGAAATTTTCAAATTCCTAAAGATCTAATGGGTGAAATCATCTGAAAATTGGAGGGAACGATCATTGAAAAATCTAGTTTCACATGAACTAGTTTTTGCGTCATGAAGCCCCTATTTTTTAGGGATATGGAGGGCTATGTTTTTGTCAGTATTCTTCCCCCACCAATGAAGACATCATTTTCCCACTTGTTCAAATGAAGGAATTACTCCAAATTCAGAGCGTGGAATCTGGAATAAAACCCAGAATTTCAAGACTCATTTCGGCACAATTTGACATTTGTGGCACACTTACTAAAAATAGCATGTCTCCTTGCATAGGGGAATGTTACTTCAGGTAAGCCACCATTTTAATATTCCATGAAGAAGGTGGTGAACACAGAGGGAACATCATAGGAAAGGTCATAAAAAAGGGTCATCTCGGCTCATAATTCACACTTACTAAAAATAGTAAGTTACACTCAAAAAGTAGTTTTGGCACAATGGGTCGCATAAGGATAATCATTCAAGGGGACATAATTGTTTGGGAGCATCCTAGCCATTTTTCACAGGGAATTCAAGATCCACCTTAGTTCATTCAATTGGGCAAGTGTTCATGAGATAATTTGGAGGAGTTTCATAGTGTGCAAGGGGTTCAAAGATTCAAAGTTTCACTGCATTTGGAGCTTTCCATCAACGAGGATTAACGGACTTCATCGATGACATCTCCTCTTCTTCTTCTCTCTCTCTTTCTCTCTCCTCTTCCCCCAACTTTCTCTCACTTTCAAATGTTCTAATTCTTCGTTGGGGTTTGCACTTTTTGATATGCCTTTAAGTCACTTAAAAGTGACTTTAGAAACATAATGTAAATTAAGTCACCTTGTTATTATAAAAGGGACTTAAATATTTAAAGTGGAATATGAATAGTCTTAAGTCATATTAAGGCATATGGAGGGTCATGAGGAAGATGATAAGTCACCTCTCATTCTATAAATTGTAACGTCATTCCCATTGCAAAGGGTTGGCAATTGATCTTGTAAACTCAAGAGTGCATTGTACCTAGAGAAAGCAAAGGAGATAGCCATTTTCTTCTATTTCCCCCCCTCTCAATTTCCTCCATTTCTCCACTATGTACAAATTTTGTTTGAGAAATTAATACAAGGAGTTTCTAGCTTTCTTTGACTAAGAGATTTCTTGATACTTTGTGTTCATCAAATTTCATTTGGTCTTAATGATGCTTACAAAGTTGTTTCTTCTCTTAAATGCATGTGATGATACTTCTAACTAGTGTGTGTAGGAATCTAATTTCCTACCTACAAGCATTAGTTCCCCTACCTCTTTTCTCACTCCCTTTCCCACTTTCAGACAAGGTCCTCTCTTGCAGGTATCTGCAAGCTTTGCCGCAGGGTCAATGGAGTGTCCCTGTTGGATCCCCGGTCGAAAGGCCACCATAGAAATCCACCTTTTCATGCGCATGCATATACGGTAGTTGCACCGGTTAAGTAGAGGGACTTATATTCCCAGAGCGTTGGCAAGAAATCCACAAGTTTGTCCACCCAACAAATTTTCTCGCCAACAAAGTTGATACTTGATCTGGTTCTCCATTAGTTTTCTTTCTTGTGCTAGGCTCTTATTTCCATTCCATGACCCCATGTACAGCTCCACTTTGTTTGATAGCTTGCTTTGATTTATCATCCACCATATAACCTACAAATCCATCTTACTCAAGTCTTCTTTCTTAAATTCCATAGTTCTTGGATCGTACTTGGGCTTCAACTTACATGGTTGAACCTCTTGTGATGGTATTTTCAAACCTTTAGTAGTTTCTAGAAGCATTACATTACCTCTTTCTTCATTGAATTTACTTAGTCCTCTATCACTCATGTTCATCCTTGTTACTCTATCTCTGAAACCTACATTCACACATGCTAACACGCAATTAGATTCAAAAATTAGAGTCTTCTTGACCTATTTAGTTGGTTCATGCATCTTATTCACTTGTTTGCTACTTTTATTCTCTTCTAGGCTTGTTTGTAAGATTTTTTCAACTTCCTCTGATGTTCTTCATCACTTATGATGTTTTCATGAAGACATTGTTGTTCTTCTTGAATTTCATCTCCCATCTCTTTGAATTCTTCCTCATTTCCTCTTACTGATTTGCTTTCCTCTTGTTTTAGTCTTTTCACAAAGACTGATTGTCCTTCACCTTCTCTATCTTGGTCTTCAAGTGACCTATCTACTTCTATTCTTCCCATGACACCTTCTTGTGTCTTCTCACTCTCTTGTTCTTCTATATCTTTCATAATATTTTCAAGGAATATATCCCATGTCCTTTCCTCTTATTCTCTTCTTTGAGAGAACTCACTACTATCACACTTACCTAGGTGACTCAACTGACCTTCTTTGTCACCCTTCTCTTGCCTTGAGATTTTCATGTTCTCTCCTAGCCTCTCTTGGGCTTTCATCTGAACTTCATGATGATTTTCAATGGATATTGATTTCTGCTCTTGCTTGATAGAATTTTTATTGCATTATCCTTCTCCCAATGACTCACAAACTCCTTGAAGCCAAATACCATGATTCTCCTTTCAATATCTGCATGATGATCCATCAAAGGAAAAAAACATGTTTTTTTCCATATTTCATTAGAAAACACTTATTCAATCTTCCATTATACACTACTCTTCTTTCATATTACCATGGTCTGCCTAAAAGTATATGACACACGTCCATAGGGATCACATCACACAAGACTTCATCTCTTAAACTACTAATTTGAAATGGAACCATGCACTGTTGATTTACTAAAATTTTATGATCCTTTTGCACCCATGCTACCCTATAAGGTGTAGGGTGAACTAACCTTCTTAAGCCCAATTTACTAACCATTTCCTCTGAAACAATGTTATATGTGCTACCATTATCAATAATGACATTGCAACACTTACCTCTTGTTTTACATCTGGTCCTGAATAGGATTCTCTTGTAGACTGGCTCTTGAGCTTTGGCTTGTTGTTGTAGAAGGAATCTCCTAAGAAAAATGATTCTCCATGCCTTTGATCATCATCTCTATCAATTTTCTTCTCCATATTTGAACACAATGCTTCTATTTTGGTCATCCTTTTCCCTAGGTCACTCGATCTCATGCTCCATGTGCTTTTGTGCACTCATCACATCATCTAACTTACTCATAAATCCCTCCTAAATAAAATCATAATACCTTGCAATGATGGCTTCTCTACTTTCACCATACTGGGCAACAATCATCCTTCACAACTTTTCTCAATCAATCCCAAATGTTTCAAATCTCTGCAATGTCGCTTATCCTAATAGAGCCCTGCTTTGATACCCAAATTTGATGTAAGGGGTCTACACTTTCAAAATGTTGGTATACTGAACATACTTACCTTTGAGCCTGCAAGATATTTCTCAACACATGAGAACTATTATTCATGATGTTCTCTCACCCCTTTCTTAAGGATCTTATTCCACATTTCATAGCACAAATCCTATACTCAAAACAACCTTAGGTATATTGCTTATTTATACACTCAATTGTATTAGTACTAGCATTCCTTTGAAGCAAACATGTAATAGATATACCTTGGCTATTGATCATAGCTCCCCTACTCCCGAATCATTCCATGTCCTCTTCAACACCATCCCCGCAATATTATTTATGCCAATTCATACCCTAATTTATATACCATCATTTGCATGCATTATCCTTGTCTTTACAATTTTAAGTCTAATAGGCTTCTTTAGTCTAAATTCCTAAAACAATATACAGGGTCATGAATCACCTCCATCATTCTTGGAACATCTCATCTAGCCTAAATCAAGGTCTTTAGACCCTTCATGCACATCATACATTAGTCTTCTCATATAGTTCTCCTCTTTAGGCCTTATGGGCTACTAGCCCTATAGGAATACAAGTCTTGTTTGTCTCTAGACTTTTTCTGAAATAATCATGCAATCTAATTATTTATCCAAATACCCTTTACCAAATTCTAGCTCATGTCTAGATTTCATCAATTGTTGCTTTGTACAGAATTGTACTTCCTTTGGACTGTATTGTGTAAATTAGGCCTATTTTGACCATAAGCTATAATAGTAGACATGTATGACTATGATATCACCTGAAATTTAATAGATCCAATTAAAGAATTTCAACAATATGGTGTCTACAAAATTTAATGGCTTGACTCCAAGTTTTGACCCACCATGCAACTCTTTTCCTCCTTAATATGTACACAATCAAAATCAACTCCGCAAAAATTCATGTAACTTTTGCACATGTGTGAATTACAGCCTGAAACTTTTCATACAACTATTTTATACCTAGAAAGAGATGCTCACCAAGTTTCATGATTTTCCAATGGTTAAAAATTTAGATATTCCTTTCCCTAGTTAGGGCCCGAGAGTAATTATTTAGAGCAACATGACTCTGTGGAAGGTTTCAAGAGCTATAAAAATTCCATTTTTTCCCTTACCTTATTCCAACTATCCATGCATTTATAGGTGTATGAAATCCACGTTTTCTTTGACTGTCATTTTAGAGGTCTCGGCCAGAACATGGTTCTCAATGCATACTTGATGAAATACAAACATAACATGTTAAATAACCACTCTAATACTTGTAACATCATCTCAACATCTTCATTATGTCTTGAAAAATTTTGTTACATCATGATCCATCTCCATTACATGACTGATTCTTTTGATTCAAAATTGTTCTCCTCTAGTCTAGCTCTCTAAATTGACTATTCAGCTCCTATATGAGCTCAACAACCAAACCCAAACTTAGAAAAGGATGAAAATACATCCCAAAACTCTCTCCACTCATCCACACTCCTATGACAACTCATTACACATCCATATAGGCTTAATTAGGCATAAAACAACTAATTCACTCTCTCTACACACCTAAACTACACTTTTACAAGCTTGTTCAATTTTCACACTCATCTACTCAAGTAAATCACTCATTTACATGAAATCAACATGTTATAATAGGTTTCCTATAACCCTATGACATTCTAAGGTCTTGATGCTCTGCATCACCATTATACCATGTTCACTCCTACTAACCTTCATAATCTGTAACAAATTATCCATAACATAATCAATCCATTACATATACTCACAGTTGATTACATCCATGCATGTAACATTCATCCATTACTTAACACTAGGAGCTTACACATGTACATTATCCATTACTACTATTCTTATCCTCATACAATGAAGTGCAACACTTATTTATAAAGGGTGGGAAATTTTCCTTCACCACTTACATGTTTTAATTCTAACAATAGATATCCTAAATATAGGTCACATGCCTTTAAACCCCTGATTTAATCTTCAACTTGCATTATAAATAGCTCAAGATTTCCTACGATTTTATCCTATATTTATGTCTTTCCATATATCTTTTTATCCCTCTTCACATGCACTTTACGTGTAGTCGGTACCTTATCCTTTCCATGTCTATTTTTGGATGTTTCTATCTTGCTACACCAACTCTTCTTTTCCTATTTTTAGCTTGCACTGGAACTTCGGCTAACTCCTGGAACCTTTGTGTGTGTGTGCAAACATTTACACATTGATCTCTTCATCCCCTTGCATTTATACCTTTCATACAAGGAAGTATACCTTCTCTCACATGTGCTCTTGCACACGATCTCCAACCTCTACACGTGGATTATACTTAACCACTTCACAAGCCCAACATTACCTTACACTAGGAGTATTATTTGTCTGAGTAATATAACAAGACTAAAATAATAGCCTTTAAAGAATAAAATAATTAAGAATGCAGTAAATACCCCAATGGAACTTAAAGAATAAAGAATGTGTCCCTTCACTTGAATCAAAAATTTAGGCCTGTGGTGATGGTAAGAGTTCTTGAAATTCCCTATTTATTACGCTATCCAATTACTTCCATACCTCGAGCTCATTGGCAGCCTTATCTAGTGTCGTCTCCAAAATGTCTATAATATTCTCTATAGTCAACTCCTCAATCTTCTCCCCGCAGCTCCATAATCACCATGTCTAATTTTAAAGCAAGACCCTCTAGACTATCCCTCCTACACATCACCATAGGCTGAATTTCCTTGAGGATTTCCTCAATTGTATCAAGCTTGGCCTTCATCATTTATCTCTTCTGTTAAACCTCTTGTATGTGATTCTCACACTCATAATTCTTTTTTTCATTGTGGCCTGCAATTCTTCAATTCTACCTCATCATTGGCACTACACACATTCGAATCGTTGTAAACTCTTAGCAGCTTATCAAAAATATTCTCTTCCTTCTACACGACCTCCTTTATTTCTACAAAAAAACATATATTATTCAATCTTATTTTCTACCTTCTCCTTATGTGCCTTCGACAACCCTTTTATTGTAGGCCCTGACCCGCTTTTCACTTTTAATAGCAACAAGTGTACCATCTCCTCTAAATACTCCATTTATGTTTCATGGTTTTGTTTGGCTTGCTTACCAAATTTGGACACGTGCACATGATATTACTTACAATATCAACTACCTTATTGTAAGCATCGACATTCTTCTTCTTCTCATCGATCAAATGCTCGAAAGCTTTTGATTCTCAATATCTTTCTACTTTATATCCTTTTTCATTTTACGATTACGGCCCCCTTATCAATATTTTTCTTCCGAATTTGGTGGCCATCTTGTTTAGAGAGTTGCTCACTTTCTCATCTTAGAGCTTGTTTTATTCTATTACAGAAACACCCTTCATGGTTCCTTCTTCAGTTTCATTTCTGAAAGTGAATCTTTGCTTACCTCAAACTCGGGCTCCTCTATATGAGTCTGCATGGTCTATAAGATATTTTTTCTTGTGTGTGAAAGGGCCTCGGCCTTATCAAGCATTTCCTAATAGAATAGGTCTTTTGTTGGTACTAAAATTTGAAATATGTCCCTTAGTATATTTTTGGGTCATCAAGGTAGGAATTTTGAGGTTTTTAAGGTGGGTTTTGTCGCTTCCTCTCTCCCCGTCTGTTTGCTTTCTCGGGGTCTCTTATGTTATATTAAACTGCTCATGTATCGTCTCCCCTCTAGTGTCATGGTCTTCCCCAAGATTTTTTTCTTCATCATCCCCTTATTTCTCCTCATGCTCCTCTTTATGCTCTTCATCACCTTTATGATCTTCTTCTCCTTACACATCGCACATCTCCTTTTCCTTCTCAAGTTCTTCCTACTCTTCTTGCACAACATATTCTTCTCAAGAATTTTCTTCATGCAGGATCTTCCTTATGTTACTTCACTTCTACTTCCTACTCTTATTCCTCGCGTGGTTCCTCTTGTACCTCTTGTTATTCATATTTCTCATCCAGATTATGAATGATTTGGGGGTCTTCTTTCTCTGTCGAGTCTTGGTATGTGATCTTCTTTAGTTGGGGGTTCTTTATGCGTTCACAATGTGCTTTATTCTCTCTGCTTATTTAATATTTTCTTCTTCTGCTCTAATCGAGAACAAGCTCTTCTTATTCTTCTTGTTCTTCTTGGAAGTGTTTCCTCACGCCTATGCTTAGGGATCTTTATCGTGTGCTTCTTTGGTGGTTGTGTCATGTCAACGTTGCACACATCGACTTCTTTTCCATCCCTAAACTTTGGATGTAGGAAAATATAAACTATGCATGCCTCTTTACCAACTACCAAAATCATAATTGGGATAAGTTCCATGCTATCTATCTCCATGGTTTTCACATATGTTGCCATTGATACATACCCATATCTCTTAAGCATTGTATGGTAGTCTCGCATTAAAATTTAAGTGTTGTGCGTCCTTGATTTGGTTTACTACACATTTGAAATACTTAGCCATGAATGGAAATGAAAGTTTGCACCATGGCCCCATCTCCCCATTTCTCAATAGAAACCTACCAAGGCTGAAGTGTTGCATTACTATAAATTGAGCATGTCCAAGAAAAAGTGTCGGCATTCCCTAGGTATGCACCATTCATTTTCAAATGTATCATGCATTATTTTATACCACTTCTCAAGGTGCTCTTATAAGGATTTGAAATTACTTCATCACAAGTAAATTTGGCAAACCTTTTCATTTGGAGACTTATTTTTGATGGGGTGCTCCCACAGAATGTCTTTGAGACAATTTGGTACTCCTTGTTACGATTTGTTGTCACACCAAAAGCTCAAACTCGGTGGTGGAGAGGTATCTCATCTTGTTTTAACCAGTTGTTTTACCAACACACTCCGCAAGATGGAGCTAGATGTAACCACATGAGCCCTAGGTCCATCATGTATTCACCCATTAGGTCTAACAAAATTAGGATGCAATGACACCGAGACTTCTTGGGAGGTCACCCATCTCAAGATTATTCCAGGTTGGGCGTGCTTAACTCGCCTGACTCTAATACCATGTTACAATTTACCGTCACACCAAAAGCTTAAACTTGTAGTGGAGAGGGATCTCATCATGTTAACTAGTTGCTACTCAAAAATGCCCCGACATGATGGAGCCGATGCAACCATGTGAGCCACTGGGCCACCATGTATTCACCGATTAGGCCCAATGACATTAGAGGCAACGACACTAGAACTTCCCAGGAGGTCACCCATCCCATTACTACTCCAGTCGAGCAATCTTAACTATCTCGGTATCGAGTTACACAACTTTCTATCACACCAAAAAAGGAACAATAACCAGATCATACCAAGCCAAGAACATAGATGCTAATCAAACACCATGATCTATAATATGAAAGAAATTCACCGAATAACTTTACATAAAACCTTTGTAAACAAATTAGCAACAATATCATATATTATTATGGAACTCAATGAAATACAATGAGAATGGGCCTTGCTTTTATAGGCAAGGAATAACAATCTAAGAATCGGTGAAGGTCCTAGATCAAGCCATAAATCAAGGAAAGAACTAGTCATCAAAGAACTAGTTAAGTCCGTAGATTTAGGAGAGAACTAGATATCAAGGATGTAGTCAATACCATATATCAAGGAAATAACTATACCTAACAACTAGATAATATCCCCTTATATCTAAATAAATAAAAATAAATATCCACACACATAAGTGGGTGAGGATAAATACAATAAAGGTAAATGAAGTACCTAGGTGAACATGAGCTAAGGTAAATATCTACTCAAACACACCCCTCAAGTGAAGATAGGGGCCAAAATAGAAGTCACATGTCCATAGTATGAGTCCCACAACTAGGCTTGATGAGGTACTCATGTATAATATATCCATGAATAAATATCAAACCAAAAGAAGGAAAGAATCCTTCTAGAAGAAAGAGAAAGAAGAAGAAGAAGAAGGAAGATTTTCTCACGAACACCGCTAAGAACAAATTCTGAAATCCCAAGCATTCCGCATAACTCAAGGTAGCGAGGTGATGTAAAAGGCTTCATACGGATGGCTGAAACATGTTGTTGAGTCAGAATGTACTCCAAGCAAAGAACTTCATCCTGAATGTGATGACGAATGAAGTGGATGTGTATCTCAATATGCTTAGTCCACTGGTGCTCAAATGGGTTGCGAGAATGTGAATTACACATTGGTTGTCACACCAAAATATAGTCTGTGAATCCTGTGGGAATCCAAACTCTGCACAATAATCGTCGAAGCCAAATAATCTGCTAACTTGTCAGAATTCACGCCTGTACTACTCTCTCTCTAAAGATAAAAGTGCAATAGCCTATTGTTTTTTTGCACGCCAAGCAATCGGAGAATAAACAAGACAAAAAATATAGCTAGAAGTGGAACACCTGTCATCAATAGAACCTACCCAATTTGAATTTGTATACCCAACCAACTGAGTAGAACCCCTAGTGTGGTGTAGGACAAAGTAGGAAGTGCCTTGTAAATAGCGCAAAATTATTTTAACACCTACCAGTGACTACTATGAGGAAAATGTGCAAACGGAGATACAAGCCCTACCGTAAATGAAATATCAAGGTGATTATGGGTCAAGTACATGAAACTCCCAACCAACTGCCTATACAATGTAGGATCACAAAGTGGTGTGGTACATGTGGAAGTAAGAGTAACTCCAAACTGAAAAGGAGATGGACTTGGCTTGCAATAAGCCATATCAAAGCGCCGAAGAAGATCATGGGTGTACTTTTGTTGACTCAAATGAATCCCTAAATTTGTATGAGAAATATGAAAACCAAGGAAATAATGTAATAGCCCAAGATCTGTCATGTCAAAATATGTAGAAAAAGCCCTCTGAATACTCTTAATGTGGGAAGAAGTGCTGCTGTAAATAATAGATCATCAAAATACAAGACAAATATCACAATATCATCACCAACATGCTTTGGAGATACACTATATGATCAAAGTGGCAACGGAAAAAACCAGTAGATAGAAGAAAACAATCCATATTCTCATACCAATCCTAAGGGGCTTGTTTGAGACCATAGAGATACCTTCAGAGCCTACAAATAAGAGAAGAATCCTGAACAAATCCAACCGGTTGCTCCATGTATATTTCTTCTTGTAAATCTCCATGTAAGAAGGCACTCTTCATGTCCATCTAGTATACAGGCCACCCCTATGATGCAACAATAACAAGTACAATGCGTACAGAATCCATCTTGGCAACAAGTGAAAAATTCTCAGAGTAATCAATACCTTTAACTTGTGAAAAACCCTTTGCAACAAGACAAACCTTATACTTGTCAATGGAACCATTAGTTGTGTATTTGGTTTGGTATACCCACTTATACCTAACCATATTTCTTCCTTTAGGAAGAGATACCAAATCCCAAGTATGATTCTTCATCAAAGAAGAATACTCGGTTGCCATCGCATCATCCCACTCATGTATCCCATAAGCCTCAAAAAAAGATTGTTGATCCTTAGAAACTTCCCCGACACAAAATTCCAGAAATTTTAGAATGTGTGTGATGATGCCTAGTGGGTGGAAGATCCTGTATGAAAGGTGTTGCCTCGAAACTATAGTACGATCCCACTTAGGCATAGTGACAACATCAGTGGGAATAGGATCCTTAACGACATCGATAACCTCCTCATCAATCTCCTCAAAGAAAGGATCCTCAAGATGAGATGAAGAATAAGGAGGCATGGAAGAAGATGAAGAATCATGAGGAGTGAAGCACTCATCAAACTGAACATGTGTTTAAAAAATAATGTCATTTGTATCAGGATCTAAAAGTTGAAAAGCTTTCATATACTCACAATCCCCTACAAAGATCAAGGGTTTACTCTTCTTATCCAAAGCTTTCCTTTTCTTCTTTGGCACAAAGGCCCAAGTATGGCTCCCAAAGACTCAAAAAATGAGACATTTAGCTTAGTGTTGGACCAAGCTTCCTCTAGAGTCAAATGCTCAAGTGCTCTGTGTGGTGTGTGATTTTGAATGTAGTTAGCATAATTAACTACTTCTACCTAATAAATAGGAGGTAAATCTCTAGAATGCATCATATATTTAGCCATTTCCTTCAAATTTCTATTCTTTTGTTCTATTAAGCCATTATGTTGTGGAATATGAGGAACATAATGTCAGTGAGTAACGCCTTGAGTTTCCATAAAGTAAAAAAACTCATTGCTGAAGTACTCCCCCCATTATCAATATAAAGGTTCTCTATGCAACTAGAAGATTGTTTCTCTACCAAAGCCTTGAATACTTTGAAGTGTGAAAAAACATCACTTTTTTACTTGAGAAAATAAAACCAAGTATGTCTTGAGAAATTATCAATAAAGGTAAGTACATATTTAGCTCCATTGAAAGAGGGGGTAGGAAAAACCATCAAGTCACTATGCACAAGCTCAAGTGGTGAATAAACTCTCTTAGACAAATTCTTAGGAAATGGATCTTGGTGTTGTTTCCCTAATGCACAGCCAGAGCAAACTCCCTCAAGACAAGAAACTCTAGGAAGACCATCTACCATACCATGAGTGCTCAACTCCTTCAAATATTTGTAATTAAGATGTCCAAATCTTTCATGCCAAAGTTTACTCTCTGAATCTGCATGAGAAACCAATCATATCCCTATAGAAGAAGTGTCATCAAAATCCTCAAAGTGATATAGTCTAGAACTATGATCAACAATAACCTAAGAAACAAGTGAATAAGGGTCCAACAAATTTCTTACTTCTACCCCATGTGTTGTAAAAGTTACTATTTTCCCTTGACCAAAATGACAAATTTGATATATAGAAAGTAAATTTGTAGTGATGTTAGGAACATATAGTACATCTTGGATACTACCACCATCAAGTTGTATATCACCTTTTCCCTCAACAGAAAGAAAGGAAGAATCTCCAACCTCAATTTTGGAAGTAGAACTCAAACCTAGAGAAACAAAAGACTCCTTGGAAGAAGTCATGTGATGAGAAACACCAAAATCTATAACCCAACTATCTGCAAGTGGTGACTGAGATCTCCCAACAACATTAAGTGTTTTTCCATGTTGATTAGAAGGATATGGAGTGGAGATAGATTTTTTTTGTTTCTTGATTGTATCCTCTAAGGGTTGCATTCGCTTATAACACCAATGTTCTTCATGATCAATACCCCCACAAAAAGAGCATGAAAGGATAGACTTATTCTTATATTTACAAGACTCCTTGGGTTTAGAGTTGTTTTATTTGAGTTTAGGAGCACTTTGAGATGGATAAGGGGTGGATTTGGTTTTAATTTTTGGTTTTCCCTTGCCCTTAGGATTAGATGCAACTAATACCTTTTGAGATGTATAAGACTCAAGGTGAGACAATTAGGATTCTTCCTTAGTAAGTCTTTCACAAAATGTTTCTAAGTCAAGAATTTTGAATGTGTCACCTAAGGCATCCATGCTAGAGAAAAAGGTAGAAGAAAATATTTGAAATGTTCCTCTAAACTTGGATAGAATCAAGTAAACACACTCTTCATCTTTATTATCTCCTCCACTCCCCTTAGACTGTGTCAATAAATGCTTGAACTTGGTAAGATAGTCTATAATTATTAGAAAATCTTCAATTAAGAGAGGTGATCGCAATTTCAAGTTGCATGGATCTCATATGATCCAATTTACTAAATAAATCCTCCGATTTATCCCATATTTTGAAAGGAGAGTCACACTCTTCCAAATGAAACAAAATATTGTCACTTAGATAAGTTCTTATCAAACCCATACACTCATAAAATTTGCACTCGTCTGAAATTTATCATATTCTCTAGTGAAAATTGGTTGTTCAAGAAGTTAAAGCCCATAATCCTTTCCACTTAATTATAGTTTCCATTCTTGCTTTCCATGTGTGGTAATTATGTGTTGTTAATGGCTCAACATGATCTAATGCAGAAGTAGACGCCATCCTAAAAAATCACCAAAAGAAATGCAAGAACCAAACAATGCAACAAGACCCCAAGCAATGCAACAAGATCCCCCATATTTTGGCACTTTATAATGTGTGCGTGTTACAATATGAAACTTTATAATTATAGTGTGATTCTCAAAATAAATATTTCCAATGGAAAGAGCACAAAAAAAAAGCACTTTTGCAAAAAAACGGCACTCAAAATTGAGTTACCAATCAAAATTTACAAGCTTTTCAATATTATGCTCTACTATTTATTTTAGTTGCCACTAAAACAAAATAAAATGTTCTTTCCTTCACCACAAAAATAAAATGAAAGGGGGCTGGAGTTAAGCACCTACTAGTAAGAATTACAAGCTTTAATCCCTCATATGACCATACCATATGACCAAGGGCTATGCCAACACTCCTATCTCTTGTCTTCCTTCTCTGTTTGAGCCTTTTTCTCCTCTATGATTGATTCCTTCAACTATGTATGGTGATCCATCTCTTCCCCAATGTCGCACAACCTTGTAACCTTGCCAATTAACTTGGAAGCTAGCAGCATCCTTCTACCCATGAAGTAAAAATAGTTTTTGTACATGTGTGTCATCAACCACTAAAAAGGCATGTGGGCTTCCTAAAGAAAGGCACCTCATACAAGTGAAGTATCCCCACCCCTTCCAAGGTTCTACGCATTGAATCATAAAGGACTATATATCCTTCTATGTTCCTTTTATCATCTCTCGCAAGACATCCTTATCGATGTATGCCTCGTGTGCTGCGCATGCATGTGGTAAGCACTTACTAATTTTTCATTTCCACAACTATGATGCCCATGGTTTCCTACTACAACCTCTTATGGGTATTTCATCTCAAAGAACCATTCCTTGATTGATTCCTTTACAGGATTTTTTTAATTTGGTATCTTCTTCAATGTCATTATATCTCTCTAACGTGTTTAACCCTTAAACCTACCAATTTTGTGCCCTAGGTGCAAAAATCAAACACTTACTTGCTCAAGTCATTCTTTCCATGTCAAACTTCTAAAATTTTCTCAATTATGTTCCCTCATTTACTCCAAATTTGTGCCCTATCCAAACATCTGAATAAGCTCATGCCCTAACTCTATTTCTTCACTTCCTTTGATCCCTAACTCTCTCAATCCACCATCCGAACCTTGCCTCAACACCCTTCATCACTTGGCTGCCACTTTATCTAAAGGATCTCTTTGTATTCAATGTTCTCTTCTTGTTCTTCCTTCTACATGTCTCTTCTTATCTCAAGTTCACACTTTTTCCATTTTAGTTTGAAATAGCTATCTTTCACACTAGCTCTCAAATAGAAAGGTAAGAATGACTTCATTCGCACACATTTTATATATTTTTCAATTTCTAATCACAGTAATTACACTTCATCTACCACCACTTTTAGCTTTAAAGAATTTTTTTATTTATCACTTTTTCTTTTTCTTTCCCCTATGCACATAATTCCATAACCTTATGGTGTGCTACTACTTCTCAAGCTATAGACCCCCTTTTTGCACACCTTCCTACGTCACATGCATTCTTCCTCTCATGCCACTTATGAAGTAATCTACCTTTACGCTACCTCCCTCACATTACATTGTGTGCCTCTTCATTCATGTTGTTTTTTATGTGAGAAGTTCCATCAACTTAAAACACACTCACATCGTATCCAACTATTCACAACACTTTTTTCTTCGTACACCATTATCTCACTCCATTATGCGCTCATTCACCAAAGATCCCATCAAGTTTGTCCTCCATTTTTCGTGTTATGCATATACACTGTTTACCCTTTAGTAAAAACATATGTGGTCCTTTATGCATCAATGTAAAATAAAGTGATCAACGTTTACGTACAAACTTGCTTGTTACAACAAAACAACCGAACAAAAAATAAAGGGAAACCTAAGCTCAATGGAAATACTTCCTTATTACAAACATAAAGAAATAAGCTTATTTATAGTAGGGATTCAACCTACTCCCATTGAAGTAGCCGAGAAACATGGTTCCATCCAAGGTTTAGAATCGACATGCACCTATTTCCGGTATCTTGGTTACTTTAAATGGTATCAACCAATGCAATTTGAGCTTTCCATTATGGCGTGAAAACTTTAAATCATATAAAAGGACCATCATTCCCACTTAAAATAATTATTTATGATATTTCTATCATGCCATGTGTTTTGTCTTCCGACTCCATCACGGAATCACGCATCGCTCATCTAATTGCATCGCTTTATCAATGCACTCTTGTACATTTTTCATCATAAAGTCCTCCTGCGTGCACAATATGTAGGGAGGGTAACATGAATTCTACAGGAAATACTACCTCCATGTCAAACACCAACTGAAAAGGTGTGGCCTTATTTAACCTCTTGTATGTAGTTCTATATGCCCATAACACAACTGATACTTTTTCATCCCAATCCTTTCTACCTACATCACAAATCTTTGTCAATGTTTTTCCCAAGATATTATTGAAAGCCTTTGTAGTTCCATTGGATTGTGGGTGATAGGGGTAGTCTTATGATGGGATACCATAAAATTTTCCAATAGTATTCTAATTGTCTCATTCAAGAAATGAGTCCCCTATCATTGGTAAGGCTCAATGGAAAACCATACCTACTAATGATGTTTTCCCATAAAAATATTATTATTGTAGTTGTAGTGCAATCCTTTGTAGGCATTGCTTCTTCCCACCTTGTCAAATAATTTGTGCATGTGATAATGTAATGTGCACCTGTCCTCTACGGTTAAGCTGGTGTGATTGGGCCAACAAAGTCTATTTCCCACTTCTCAAAAGGATTTCCGTTTGTAATATTTCATAAAGGAATTTCATCCTACTTTCTCGGGATTTCCTATTCTTTGACAATTATCACATGATTTGACAAAACCCTTAGTATCTTTGTAAAGTTTCTCCCACCATAAGCCTGCAAGTAATATCTTGTGTGTAATTACTTCACCCGCATAGTGAACTCCTACAATCCCTCCATGTGCTTCTTCCATTATGCATTTGCACTCGTTCTCCTGCACACACTTGCGTAAGAATTCATCTCCACCCATATTGTATAAGTCTCCTCCAACCAAGTGGTAGGGTGTCTCGAGATGGAGAGATATTTATTTTCTAGTTTCTTCATTCGCTCGGAGCAACTCTAGCAATGTCTTCCAAGTGAGTGGCGCGTAGCATATTTTAATCAAATGGGCATATGACATATTTTTTTATATGCTTTGCATGTCTTTTCCAAATTTAATTCTTAACAAACGATCTAGTCCTAATTTTCTTTTGCCATGCTTTACTATAACTAAAAATCAAACTCTTGGAATAAGAGGATCCAAAAACAAATACACCGTTGTAAAACTAACTTGCTAACCACATATTTAAGTGACATGTGATTAGTGTAGAATATAAAAGGTGTTACTAGAAAATAATGTATGAATTTTTGAAGCTCATACACCATTGATAATGCCTCACACTCATCTTGGTATAATTTTTCTCGATCGGTGTTAGCTTTACTTTTGCAAAATAGATGGGATTATCTATATTTCCTTCCCCTGCCTAGGCTAGTACTATGCCAATTTCATTCCCAAAATCATTCGCATGAACATGGAATGGTTTATTCCAAGACGGCGACATAAGATAAGCGCAGTGGTTATCTTCTATTTTAAAGACTCAAATGATTATTATTGCGTGCCTCTCCAATAGATTTTTCCCTTTTCCTTTAACAACTCTTCAAGTGGCGCACAAATCTTGACATACCCATTAATAAATATGTGGTAGTAACCAGTATGTCCAAGGAACCCACGCACTTCACTCTAATTAGTTGGTTCTTCCAAATCTAAAATGACTGTAATTTTAGAGGGATCTACTAACAAGCCTTCTTTACAAATGATGTGTCCAATCAAAGTAATGAATGGTGTTGTAAAGATACACTTCTTGATATTCAGGGATATGCTAAGATACATACTTGTGTTCATGAAAGGTTTTGCAAAAGCTATTGAAATGGGGAAGAACACTCAAGAACCCCAAAGCTTTGTGCAAAAATCCCCTCAATGGACCATATGATAAGAAATGAGCAAGGAAACCTATTTGCATGCATTCAAACTTGAAATGAACAAGAAATCTAACAAATAACATTAACCTCTATTCTTGAAAGCTTAACAAAATATGCCTACTAAAGACTTAAGCAATCAGTTTGCATTTTTAGAGAATGGGAGCTCACCATTAATGGCTTCAAGGCCAATGGTTCTTCCCATTTACTCTATGCTTGTTTGTATAACAATGATAAAGAAAATAGCTCAATGCATGGATGAAATAAAGACTCTAAACCCTAGCAATAATACTATAATTTGGTTTAGAGGGAGAAGTGTTCTTAGGAAATGAGAGGGGGTAGTGGGGTATTTATAGTTTTCATTTGGGAGAATGGGAGGCTTTTTGGTGCATGTGGGATCAAAAAGAGTCCACAAGTGGTTTAGGAGAGGTTGACCATGGTTAGGACTAGTTAACCTAGGCTAGGCTAATTAATCCTATTTAGAGAGAAATTAGGGTTCTGGGAGGCTTCTAAGGCCTAATCAATCCAATAAAGTGGATTGATATTCCGGGAGCTAATAGAGGTGGTAAAGAAGAGGATATTAGCCAAAAAGAGGCTATAACAGCTGTTTAATTGACTTATGAGAGGACAAAGACCATATAAGGGTCGAACAAGGGGAGTTAGATAGATCTAACTGATGAGGTGTTGCCAACTTGTAGGAAGAGGACTAGCTAGGGAAATATTAGGGCTAATAGTGCTTTGATCAAACTATAGTTGTCTACAATTGCCCCTCTTTGGGGTGACGTAAGCTTCGTCACTTCAAAGAAAGTAGACAAGTATAAACGGGTAGAAAATTTTGAAGGGGTAGAATAAAAATTAATAAGATGAAGGATGCCCCCTCAAGTGTCGATGAGGTGACGAAGGAATTCAATCAACAATAAAAAAATAGGAGAGAAATCGAGAGGAACGAAAATGAGAAAATAACAAGGAAAAGGGATATTTAGCTATCCACATACCAAAGTGCTTTATAGAACAATGCATAATCATCATTTTGCTTAGAATCCTCATCATCAGTCCTTATTAAAATGTAAGCATACGACGGAGGTGTAAAATGACATGAAAAGCCAAGATACAAACAACTGTCATGTACTAAGAATGGCCAAATCCATGCAACATACACGAATGCAATGCAATACGAGAAATAAACAATCTCACCTAACAGGAAATAAGTACAATCACACACACTTAAACCAACAATGTTCAAGATAGTTGCACAAAGACTTTGTTATCGAGATGTAGTCCCAAATGTTCTAATAAATGACAAGGGTGAAGGATGATGCCCCAAGAAATGTGTATATGTAAGGGAAAAGATGGAGGACACTTGGGTCCAATGAAAAAGCAATGTGCATGACAAAAATAGTACTAGGCAACTGATAGTGCCCCAAAGTACAGATGAAGTAAGCAGCGTAGATTTTGTAGATGATTTGAAGATTTATATGATCTACGGGTCTTTGTTTCAAAATATTTGAAAACATCAGCAAGATATGGGATGAGTGCCATGTGAGAGACACATATTTCAGCTGTAGATGAGTGTTTTAAAGATTTTTAGTCCATTTTCGAAGTATTTCAATGTTTTTAGTTTTTTAAATGGTTTTTCAATTTTTAAATTTGTTTTGATTGGTCGAAAGAATTTGTTTAAGAGACCAAAGATCTCCTAAAAAATATGTGTAACTTCCTCAAGGCAACGAAAAAGGCGTTAGGGAGCATAGAAAGTGACCCAGCGAGAAGAATTATAAGTCAAAAATAATAATTTTTTAAAATAATCATCATGACACAGGAAAAATAGAGGAAAAATAGAAGAAAAATGATAATAAATGACACCTGGAAAATGAGTAAATCATTCCAGTGTAATGAAGAAGTGATTGCAGGGTGGTACAAAACGTCCCAAATATGTGAAAAATGAGTAAAAATAATTATTTTAATAGAAAAATAATCATCTCGGTGGATAGAAGAAGGGCTAGAACGATCATGGCGGAGAAAACATGCCCCGGGGGCATCGTGGCAGCCTAATATACCCACCCGGGGTAAATCAATCCGATCAGTTCATTTTTACTAGAGTTCTTGTGAATTTTTACGAGTGAGAGTGACAGCCCTAGAGTGAGATGGTGAGAATACCGAGCAGGAGGAGACAAGTAGATCACATCCGAGAGTTCATGCGAGACCCAACGGATGGACCCTACGTGAGTGGCCTATCCCTCTTTGTGAATTATGCATTTAATGCATTTTTTTAGGGCTTTTTAGGCTAGGTAGGAGAATTTTGATGTAAGCACGCACACACATGTGTCAATGACGTATACGCATATGCACATGCATCAAAACCAACAGGTATGCATACGCGTATCCATTGAAGGAACGAATATGTGCATGTGTATCTATTAGGGGTAAATGAAAGGGTGACACATGCACATCCATTGAAAGGGCCACATATGCGTCTTGGGTGGGATAAACGGGGACGTGCACGTGCGAGATACAAGCACGTCGGTGTCATATTGGGCACATACACATCAGTGCGAGATGAAAAAAAGATAGATGGGGTGCGTATGCGTGGAGATAGGTGCGTATGCATTGGGATGGGTGCGTAGGCATCTAAGAAGGGAGCATAGCACCCTTTCGACAAAACGGCCAAGGAGAAAAGAAGGCGAGAATAAAAGAAAGTGAAATGTTTAGGAAATAAAATACCTCGAATGGTGATTTACCAAAGAATTTTAGATAAAAGTAGAGAAATGACTACGATACATGTGTGTTTTCTTGTTCACAGCGTATACTACCCGTCCTTCGGACACGTGACCAATATGGTTGGCTAGCGGCGATAGAGGCCCGGTTTGATGATGACAATAGAGTAATATTGAAACCTCCTATATATTACGAGATTAGCTCATGTGGTGGATATACCCCAAATCACATTATATCACGGCCTTTTGACACTATAGTAGAGCGATGGCACAACGAGAGCCAGTGCTTTCAGCTCCCGACCGTGATATTACGATTACTCTTGAGGTTGTGTGGCGGATTATGCGGGTGTTGATCCAGGGTCAACTTATCCAGTCTACGAGCATTTGGATTGATATTCAATGATATATCATAGATTTGTTTGGTGTCTCGATGATACCATGACATGGGATGAGAATTAGACTATCACAGTGTATTGAGGACTTAGAGCTAGATCGAGTGGTGGTTTATATGATGGCACTTGTCAGTGGAGTTTTAGTCCATGACAAGACCGGTGCTTCATTTCCGATCGGCCTCCTTGGAGTGATACACGGTTTGGTAGTGGGAGAGACCTATTGTTGGGGTCAGTGCATTCTAGCACATCTATACTGGGACCTTCATTTGATTACCTACTACCGTCAGAAGACGGTAGGACCAGCCCACTTACTTCAGATTTGAGCTTGGGACCACATTGCCATTGGTCACCCCTTAGGTGATTTGAGAGTTCAGACACCTGAGGAGCCTTCTACGATGGGTTGGGTCCCGACAAGGGATGTTTTACGGCCATATATGGGCAATGCATATCACTATCGTCACGAGCTTGATGAGCTACAACAATTATCCATGGTTTGGAGGCCCTATAGACATTTATGGTGGCCCGAGGATGGTTTAGAGCTCAGTACTACCATAGTGGAGCACTTTATATTAGGCGCACCCGCAACTATATGCGGGAGTTATACATGGTGGATCGATGCTGAGGCGGTTTGACATTACCTAGGATGTTCCTGGGCTAGATAGGTGGTATGCTCGTAGGGCCCACGAGTACGTTGATATGGGTCCGTAGATTGCCCGAGATAGAGCACCGGCCATTTTCCTACATGTGGTACCTCTTATTTGTGTGCCACCTCAAACAGTTAGAGATCTAGGTACTACACTTGAGTATGTGCCATGGTATCATGGTGTGCTTTCATGTTGTCTCGACTATTTATAGGGCGGCATATAACATTGGTGTGAGAGCTCCTCTAATGGGGCCTCCTAGTGGTGACGAGGGCGAGCCATTGGTGGCGATGACAGATGATGATGATGATTGTGGTCCCGACTCGCATCGTTATGTTAGGGCGAGGATAGGGTCAACATTATAAAAGCCACTTGGACGGGGTCCTGAGGCCTCGGCCGAGATAGGATTTTAGGGCACCCGACATAGAGTTACCTCCGGTAGGCATCCTAGGTGGGGATATGCACCCCCTTCAAATATATTTATAGATCGGGTCCACCACCTCATGCTCCAAGGGGTGGTGACGATGGACAGTTAGCTACCCTTCAGCAATAGTTACAGGCGGTGATTGCCATTCAGTTACAAGTGGCTAGAGAGAGAGATGTAGCCAGGGCAAAGGTACGAGCCCTTACAAAGATAGCGAGATCGGCACATGCTCGTGTACATATTTTGGCATTGGAGAGAGATCAAGCTAGAGCTCGTGCCACTTAGGGCGTGATAATACCCTATGGCATAGTCGGATTAGTGAGATGGCCGCACAGGGGCTCGGATATTTAGTCTTTTACACCGGTCTCGGACCCAGTGCGAGATGGTTTTCACTCGGAGGATCACACCCGGACATAGTCAAAGGGCTATATTGTGTAGATAGATCGGGCAAGAGCCCAGTGCGAGATGGTTAAAATGTTGCAAATTGAGCTGTGACCCCATTTCCAATCGTGGTGTGTCACGTCTTCACGTTGAAAAGTCAAAGCAGGCCGATGGAGGTTTTGAGAATTTGAGCTTTTTGTTAAAAAGAGTTTAAATGGTAGATTTGAACCACATTTCCTTAGCCACTCAGATGGCGCCATGTATCCACCTTTGGAGGAGTCATGGGAGGGTGGAGTAAAATGAGAAATCACACTTTTTCTCCCAAATGTCAAGAAATGCAAATTTCTCCCTGAGGGTCGTTGGTGCTTGGATCTTGCCACGCATAGGGTCCAAATTTGAAGGTAAAAGGGGGAAAAGATAGCCAAATGCACTCATCTAGTATTTAACATCATTAACTAACCAGCTTTGCAAAATGTATAAATAGATCATTCTTCATTCTTTTTCTCTATATCCTTTTCATTTCTCCATGAGATGCATTTTTGGTTTATTGTGGAGCCAAATCAATAAGTTTAAAGGATGTAAAGTTGATCATCAGAAAATAGATTTTATCGGGCATACACGATAAAAAAGGGGGAAAACTTACCAAGAATCACTTGAGTGCTATGAAAGTGGTTAAAAGGTAGAAATGGTAGGACCACATGAAGAAGAAAATAGTGAGATGCCCCTGCTAAAGTAATCATGCTCGAACCGACGAAATATTCAACTTTTTGAACCTTCGGTTTCATGAGTGCATTTGTTTCATTTCACTTTCCAAAACTGGATCTACAAAAACATTATTCCTTTTGGATATTCTTTTCTTAGGGATAAAGTATGGATGTACACGAATTGTTATAAGAACATGGTTTTGGCCCGGATCGAGATTCTAGTTTTTCTCGGGAACATTGTAAATTTGAAAGTAATTCAATATAGAAGCTTTCTTTCTCATTTTCCTCTATTATATCTTTCTCTCTCTTTTCTCAATTCAATAGATCATTTGTCTTTGCATTCGGAAGAAACTTTGTGTTCTAGTCTATGTAATCTTTAGAACTTTGTGTCTGCAGATTTGCATCGGTCGTGAAGTAATTGATCCTTTTCTATATTTTAGTGGTTCATTGAGAGTAGGGAGATATTCTCGCTATCTATATTTCCCAAAATCATTGTTGTTTTCTTCCTTATCCCATCTCTTTATTCTTCCATCCCTTCGATTGGTAATCTTTTGAGTATGAAAACAAGCTAGGATGCCGGATCCAAACATTGATAGTTGTAGATTTGTACATTTGTTTTTTTGGCTTTCAATAAGGGAACCTCTCCCATTAAAGAGAAGGGACTTGTTTTCCCACAGTGGTTTCAATCCATGCTCCATTTTGAAACCCAACGATTTTGACAACTCATTTGGGAAGTCATTGTAAATGGATATCGATTTTGAATAACAACTTCTTGATCATCTTTAATCTGGTGATTCCAAGATACACTCGGGGTAGAAGAACCCTTGGGGAAGAAGACCCTCATTTCCAAATTCTAGATCATCAAGGTTTCTCTCTCTCTTCATCAAGAAAAATAAGAGGAACAAGATCTGCAAGCACTCCTCCTGCTAGAGACAAAACTTCTGGGAGTGACATCCCTCAAGATCAAATCAGTCCTAATTTGCATGCTTTGATTCTCGCTGGTGTTTCAATTCCTCTCCAAACAATCTTTCCAAGGATGAAAGCTCCTCTGCCTTAGGGCCAAAGGGTTGGGCCTCTTGCTCTTCCCCACCATTGTATGAATTTCCTAGAGGCAATAGAAAGAATTTTCCTAAATTTAGAGGTGATGGGAAGGTTCATCCAGATGAACATATTGCGGCCTTCATTGTTGCTTGTGGTGTTCTCGGAGTTGAACATGAGGATATCTCCGTTAGAATTTTTGTGGAGACATTGCAAGATAATGCTATTGATTGGTTTTACCATCTCCCTGCTAGATCCATCACCAATTAGAACACCATGATGACCTATTTTGAGCAAAGATTTCAAACTGCTGAGGATGTACATGCCCTCTTGGCCAAGATTTCTCAAATTAAGAAAGAGTCACATGATCCCATGAGATAATTTGTGGCCAAATTCAATAGGATGGTTAACAAGATCCCGAAAAACACACGCCCGTGGATCGATTCTAAATGTTTCTTCCTTAATGCCCAACTACCTTAAGTGAGATATGCACTTAGAAGAGCTAATCTTGCCACTTTAGATGTTGATCGAGATTTCTTGTCAATGTTGAAGATGATCTGATCATGTCCGCAAGCTAAGGAGAGAGAATCATCCAAATCCAAAGCATCTCCTTCTTCCACATCTTCTCCTGGAGATAACGTAGATCGATTGGTATTGAAACTTTCTAATGATCTTATTGCTCTCAAGAATCGCTTAGCCCAACATGCTCCTTATCGGGATGTTCCTAGGAAGAACTTTCAGCCCGAATTGGTTGTCATATCCTCATACCAGATTGGTAATTGAAAGCCCACTTGTTAAAGTTCCATTCAATGCAACATATGAAGTCTTTGGAGCGATGACGAGGAGGAGAATGAAATCTATGAAGAACATGAAGAAGAAGCTGATGAAGAATTAGAAGAGTTGAGTGGATCTCATGTCCATTTTCTCACCACTGAAGGTATAGACGAAGAGGATGATTATGAAGAAAGAGTTACAGAGATGAACAATGAATCATGTCTTTGTCATGACTCGTGAGAAAGCCAACAAGAAGGAGAAAGTGGTGCAGCCTGCTAAAAGATATAAGGAGCCTCCTACGGTCATTCCAATGATTGCAAGGAGAGGAGATCCTATTCTAACTTCTTCCACACCCAAGGTAGGTTTTGTTGTTCCTTCCTCCTCTATTTCTGCTCCTAAAACTTCTTTCCCTTCAAATGATAGAGTTGATAAGTCAAAAGTTTCATCTACTCCTATCAATGATGTTCCATCTACCTCTCGGTTCTTTTGACATTATTGACCATCTCAATAAAACTAAGATCCATATCTCAGAAGCTGAATTCTACCAAACCCATCCCAAGGCCTTTGCTAAGATGGTAGACTTTGTAAACTCCAAATCCAATCCTTCATCCCCTAGTTCTAAAGGTCTCTTGCCCACTCCTTCTCCCTCATCTCAACCAATACTTATGGCAGCACTAACTTCATCTGATGAGAAGATCAAACCATTTTATGTCACTCTCCTCATAGTTGGCCACAAACTCAACAATTGTGTTATTGATTCTGGTGCTTCAGATAATGTGATGCCTGGTAAGGTAGCTCATGCCCTAGGCTTAACCGTAACCTGCAATTTTGGTTCATGTTACTCAATGGAAAGTAGAGAAGTGCCATTTGTTGGAAGGATCAAGGATGTACAAGTAGCCTTTCTTGCTTTGCCGAGAAGAGAGTTTTAGCCACCATTTTGGTAGCTAATATTCCCCCTTCTTATAGCATGTTGCTAAGTATAAATTTTTGAAAAGATGTTGGAGGAGAAATCATGATGGATTGGTCACATGCTCTTATTCCAGTGAATGGGAAAATGAAAAAGCTCTTGCCTAAAAATCAAACTGAATATATCGTGCAAAAAATAGATGACCTAATGGTACAAATACTTTATGAGGACATTGCTCGCAGTAACTACATGATCATGTCACAAGATGAGGCTAACCATCCTGAGGATGTGCTTCTTGATCCTAATGGCGTTTGGATTTTGGAATTTGATGGGAGCTACTCCTTAGCTGGTTCTGGAGCTGGTGTGGTGTTTATTTCTCCTAAAGGGAAAATTCATCCTTTCTCCTTCAAGCTCCAATTTGAAAACACAAATAATACAACTGAGTATGAGGCTCTCATCCTCATTTTAAGCATGGAAAAAGAGATGGGGATCAAGAATATCCTTTCTTGTGGAGATGCAGAGCTGATTGTAAAACAAGTCAGAGATCTCTTTCAAGTGAAGAATAGAAGGTTGAAACATTACAGAATCTGGTTTGGGATTCCATTGAGTTCCTTGATGCCTTTTCCATTGAAGCCATGCCAAGGGAAAGAAACACCGGGGCTGATTTCTTGGTTGTCTTTAGGTCTCTATTGATCCCTCATCTAGATTTCTCCCAAGATAAATTCACTATTGAGATGATTCATAGGCCTAGTGTGCTTGATAATGCAAACAATTGGCAGGTCTTTAATGATGATTAGCACTTACTTTCCTTCCTTGAACTCAGAGATAATTTTGACGCGTTTTACTTTGAAGGAAGCGGAAATCTACCTAGAGAGTGTGTGCCTCCAAATGAAGAAGATAACCAAGAAGAAATGGATCATGATGGTGGTATAAAACTAAAAGGTAATAAGATACCTAAAGGGTTGGTAAGTTTGGAAGAGTTATTTGATAAACATGATAGGTACATCAAGTCCAAAACTTCCAAAGGAGCTCAATAGTCTGTTGACTATGAAAAGATAAACATTGGGAATCTTAATGAACCCATGTTGGTAAACATTGGAAAGTGTTGCACACATGAGGAGAGGGAGAAAGCACTGGATCTATTGAAAAGATATGATGTTGTTCTTGCATATTCTTATGATGACCTCAAGACTTTTCAGCCAAAATGAATGCAACATTTCATTCCTTTAACACTGGGATCAAGCCCTTCCGGTAAAAGAAAAGGAAGTATAACCCTAAAATTGCTGATAAAATCTTTCAAGAGATCCAAAAGTTATTGAAGGCTAAGATCATTTTCCCCATTCACCATTCAACGTGGATTGCTAATATTGTGCATGTTAGGAAGAAGAATGGTGAGATCTGGACTTTTGTTGATTTTAGGAATTTGAATCAAGCCTCCTTGAAGGATAATTATCCACTCCCCATAATGGATAAAGTGTTGTAGGTTGTTATAGGTTCAAAAATGTTGTCCATGCTTGATGTATTCTTACGATATAATCAAGTAGAAGTGTTGCAGATCAACATAAGACTGCCTTTACCACTCCTTGGGGCACCTTTTCTTACAGGAGAATGCCTTTTTGCTTCATCAATGTTGGTACCACCTTTCAGAGGGAAATGGACCTGGCCTTTGGTAGTCTCAAGGGAAAATTTATAGTTGTATACCTTGATGATCTAACTGTGTTTTAAAAAAACCAGAGCCGATCATTTCCAACAACTTGAAACTGTCCTCCAAAAGTGTAGAGAGCATGACATCTCCTTGAATCCAAGAAATCTATCTTTTGTGTCACTAAGGGAAAATTATTGGGACAAATTTTCTCCAAGGAGGGAATCAAGATTGATCCAGAAGATTCCGATGATTCAACAGATCCCTCTCCCCACAAGAAATAAGGTTGTGCACTCTTTCTTGGGTAAGATCAACTTCTTAAGAAGATTTATACCTGATTTTGTTGAACTTACTTTGAACATAACCCACATGATGAAAGGGAAGAAGACTTTTTGTTGGTCCTTTGAAGGAAAGGTTGCATTTGAAGACATCAAGAGAGCTATAGAAAAGACTCCAATCTTGGCATGCCCTGATTATAGCAAAGACTTCATTATCTATTGCTATGCTAATAAAAGTACTCTAGCTACTGTGTTAACCCAAGAGAATGCTGAAGGTCATGAACTCCCCATAGCATTCATGAGTTATATTTTGAAATCTCATGAGCTGAAGTACACCATGATGGAGAAACATGCTTTTGCAGTGGTCAAAGCTGTGAAGCAGTTTCATTTTTACATCCTCAACTCTCATTCTATTGTGTTTGTGCCTAATATAACTATTAAATCCATTCTTACACAACAAGAATTTGGAACCAAGAGAGGCAATTGGGTAGCTAAAGTTTAGGAGTATGATCTTGACATCAAACCCACCAAGCTAGTTCGAGGAAAGGTATTATGTGAACTCATTGCTGAAGGAGCTGATGTCAAATTGTCCAAGGAGGAAGTTGATATCCCTGTTGTTCTTTTCCTCAGCTCAACTAATGAATGGTATGCTGGCATTGCACACTTTCTTACTTATGGAGAATGTCTGTCCCATTTGAGTGCTAAGGATAAGAGATCCATCAAATTAAATTCTACGCAATATGTGTTGTGGGAAAATGCATTGTTCAAATGAGGCATAGATGGAAGGTTTTTGAAATGTGTTGACAAAGAGTAGCAAAATAAATTGTTCTTAGCTTTTCATGACCAGGCCTATGGAGGTCATTTCTCTTCTGTTGTCATGGCCCACAAAATCCTCCATGTTGGATATTATTGGCCTACGTTGTTCAAAGATGCATCAAAGTGGGTAGGCAAGTGTGAAGCATGTCAAACCTTTGTTGGAAGACCTAATCTCAAACCAGTGGTGATTGAGGAACATTTTCAACAATGGGGTTTAGACTTCATTGGGACACTCAATCCACCTTCAAGTACCGGGCATACTCATGTTTTGACTACTCACCGATTATTTCACCAAGTGGGTGGAAGCCATTCCAATTAAAAGTACTACTTCTGAAGTAGTATGCAACTTCATCAAAGAGCACATCTTAATAAGGTTTCATATACCAAAAATATTATCACCGATAATGCTTCCAATTTTTCTCTACTTTGAGATGATGGATTTACATTATGGCTATGGCATTTCCCTTGCCCACTCTTCAAATTACTATCTCCAAGGAATGGGCAAGCAAAATCAACTACCAAGAACTTGGTCAATATTGTTCGAAGCTTGTTAATGAATCTTAGAGGAATTGGCACAAGAAACTATATGATGCTTTATGGGAAGATAGGATTACACCTAAGAGAGCCATTGGAATGTATCCTTTTCAAGTGGTATATGGATTTGAAGCTCAACTACCAATGACATTAAAACGCCACCTTTTACACTTGATGAAGGCCATTGAAGATGCCAGTTTATCCAACTCATTGGACAAAAGGATTATGTACCTTCAGAGGCTAAATGAAGATAGATTGCAGGTGGTTGATAAGATATCAGCTCATCAACTCAAGGTAAAATCTCTGTTTGATAAAAGCGCTAAACCCAAAACTTTTCAAGTGGGAGACAGTGTTTTCTTTGGGAAAAAGGCATGAACCTCGAGGTAGCCATGGTAAATTTGATTCCCTTTGGCTTGGTCCTTTTAAAATTAGACATTTCTTGGTGAGAACTCTTTTTACCTGGATTACATGGATGGTTCTCCTCTCCCACTTCCTTATAGTGGGAAATTTTTGAAGTTGTTTAAAACCTAGGAGTTTTGGCGGTCCCTCTGTACATTTTGTATAGCGTTTTGCTTTCCTTTTTTTGGTTGGTTTCCTTTCTGTGTTCTCTTCTATGTTGGTATTGCTTCTTTTTGACTCCATTGCCCATTGGCTAAGACACTGATTCGATCTAATTACCCAGAATTCTCTAAGGTTCTTGATTTTTCCTCTTTCCTCTACCAAATCATCCCTAGAAGGAGCCAGTTGTTGTCCTCTCAATTTTACCCACCCTTTTGAATCTAATTTCGTGAAAATTGGAGCCCTGCCATAGAATAAATTCATGTTTTAAACTCCTCAGATGCTCGTTTTCATTTCCCACGACGTTTTTAATCAAAATTTCCTCAGTTGCTGCCATTAAAATGTTTTACCTATTTTCAATGGATGGGAAATGATTTTAGTTCTTCTTTTATGTGTTTGGAATGTGTGGGACCTTGCATCTTTCGTTTTTAACCTTTTGCAGAGAAAGAAATTCTTCATTGGGAGAAAAATGGCGTTTTCCGTTTCCTGCAACTTCCTACATTCTTTTCCCCGTCAAATTCTTGCTCGGAAAGGTGAAGCTACACATTTTCTTCTCATTGGATGTAGCTAGATGGGCTTCTTTTTAAACGTATCACTTTTGGTGATTTTGAAAAAAAAATCATATTTTCCCCGCATCCCCACTGGTCCCTGATTGGCTGGAGCAGTTTTGACGGAAGTTCAAGGTGATGGATCCACTTTATTCTCTAAGGAATTACTACTAAAGGGTAAAAATTTCTAAAAAGACCCGTGGCCCCACCCATGTGAAAGGATAAATTTCTAAAATGAAGCCCGTAGTCAATCAGAAAGGGACACATGTTCACATTGAAAAGTCAACGGCAAAGGCATGGACTTTTGGGGGAAAGGTTGGATTTTTTTCCCCTTTTCAATAGATAAAAAGCAAAGCACATCCCTGCAACCAATCAGGTGAGGCCATGTGTTAAAGAATCAGAAAGGGATACGTGGCCATTTTTCAGTTCATATGCATTATGGCGGACCGGCGAGAGGACTTTAGGAATTTTAGCCTTGTTTCCACAAAGGGTGAAAAATTCTAAAATGGCACGCGGCCCCGCTCATGTGAAGGGATAATTTCTACATTGAGGCCTACAGCAAATCAAAAAGGGACACATGGCCTACGTTGAAAATTCAATGGCGATGGCACGGACTTTTGGGGAAAGTAGATAAAGTATAAAATTGAAGTGCATTCCCGCACCCAGTCAGGTGATGCCACGTGTTGAAGAATGAAATCGGAATAGTGGGCCCATAGAGGAAATTGAGAATTTGAGTCTTTTTCACCAAAGGGTTAAAATGTTGCAAGTTGAGCCAAAACCCCATTTCCAATCGTGGTGTGTCATATGTTCACATTGAAAAGTCAAAGTGGGCCAGCAGAGGTTTTGAGAATTTGAGATTTTTGTTAAAAAGAGTTTAAATGGCATATTTAAACCACATTTCCTTAGCCACTCAGATGGTGCCATGTGTCCGGCCTTTGGAGGAGCTACGGAGGGGAGCAAAATGAGAAATCGTGCTTTTTCTCCCAAATGTCGAAATGCAAATTTCTCCCCGGGGCCATCGTTACTTGGATCTTTCCACGCGTAGGGTCCAAATTTGAAGGTAAAAGGGGAAAAGATAGCCAAATGCACTCATCTAGTCTTTAACGTCATTAACAAACTAGAGCTCTGCAAAACAAAAAAATTTTATCATTCTTCATTCTTTTTCTTGGTATCCTTGTCATTTCTCCATGAGATGCATTTTTGGTTTATTGTGGAGCCAAATCGATAAGTTTAAAGGAATGTAAAGTTGATCATTAAAAAATAGAGTTTATCGGGCATACACAATAAAAAGGGGGAAAACTTACCAGTAAGCACTTGAGTGCTATGAAAGTGGTTAAAAGGTAGAAATGACAGGACCACATGAAGAAGAAAATCATGAGATGCCCCCTGCTAAAGTAATCATGCTCGAACAAATGAAATATTCACCTTTTTGAACCTCTAGTTTTCATGAGTGCGTTTGTTTCATGTCACTTTCCAAAAGCGGATATGCAACAAATTATATTCCTTTTGGATATTCTTTTCTTGGGGACAAAGTATGGATGTACACAAATTGTTATAAGAACATGATTTTGGCCATGGATTGGGATCTGGTTTTTCTTGGAACATTGTAAATTTGAAAGTAATTCAATATAGAAGATTTCTTTCTCATTTTCCTTTATTATATCTTTCTCTCTCCTTGCTCGATTCAATGGATCATTTGTATTTGCATTCAAAATAAACTTTGTGTTTTGGTCTATGTAATATTTAGAACTTTGTGTCTACAAATTTACATTGGTGGTGACGTAATTGATCCTTTTCTATATTTTCTTGGTTCAATGTGAGTAGGGAGATACTCTGCTATCTATATTTCCCAAAAGCACTGGTTTTTCTTCCTTCTCCCATCTCTTTATTCTTCCATCCCTTCGAGTGGTAATCTTTTGAGTATGAAAACAAGCCAAGATACCGGATCCAAACATCGATAGTTGTAGATTTGTACATTTGTTTTTCTAGATTTCAATAAGGGGACCTCTTGCATTAAAGAGGAGGGACTTGTTGTCCTCTCGACCGTGGTTTCAATCCATGCTACATTCTAAAACCCAACACATGGCATATTGTATCGATGATGTATATATGACATTGAAAGTTATACATGTATCATATGGACATTTGATGATGATTTTGTCATGTTATATTATGATTATGCCTTGTATGATTTGTGATTATTGCTTTGTAATCATTGTATCATGATGTATGATTTCCTTTCCTCTATGTATGTGACATGCCTTATATTTAGAGATGTGTATGTTTCATGCTTTCATATTGATGATATATTTGTGGATAGTATCACATGTTTTGGATATATGAGATGTTTCTGATTTCTTATTCTAGCACTTGGGATGATACTAGATGATATTGGTATGGGGGATATATTTATGATTATGTCCAACCCCTCTTGTCCCCATTGATGATACAATATGCGACGATTAGCTTAGCATACATGCATGATGTAATACTTAGAATTTTGGTATATATGATGTAGTAGATGATGTTTATATGTGATGAATGGTAGATGATAGATGTGATAACAAACAACTGTGCAAAAGAAAAATACACAAGCAAAATTTAACAAAGCTAAACAAATGTACCTATACAACATAACACAACTTATGATACAAACACACGATTTGACTAAAACATACTAAAGAGATCAAATTGACATTTAATCTAATTAAAATGAACCCTAATAGATGTATATAAGCTACAAATGAACCATATGCCATATAAACAAGATTCAACCCATGTTAAGCAAATGAATCAAAAAATCACACAAAAAGGTACTCTCAATCAAAACTATACAGACCAACAACTAAAAGTAATTAAATCATTACCTTGTTTTTACAGACAACATTGACATATGTTCTAATGTTTTGGGCTTATCTAAAAGATAAGTTCTAAAGGCTATTGTTCACACTATTTTCTAAGACAATGTTGTGCGATTGTTGTAGCTTTGTCCCTAAAAGGGAGATTTTGTGAATGTTTTAGTTTGTTTTGTGTATATTTTTTTGAGTGTTTTCACATTTTCTAAGGTCATGTTCAAAGCAATGTACAAGAACAAAGAAGCGTGGATGCCCCTAGCGTGATGTGGGAATATAAAAAAGGTAGAGTGTCATGCACGTATGTGTGAGAAGGTGAAAAATTGAAGGTCCCACTAGTGTTAGATGGGAGTATACAAAGGTAATGTCCTTCACGTATATATAAGAGAAAATAAGCCAAATCACGATTCGGCCAAGGTAGCTTGATGAGGGTTCTTAGACCTAGCAAAGGGAGTCATATCTAGAAAGTGGTGAGGGTTACCCATCCTGTCAGTAAGAGTGAATTGTGTCCGACGAACCTTCCTTGAGCGTCAAAAATTGGTTTTCACCCAAAGACTTGCCCACTGCACCACAATTGTGTGGTTTTCACATGTGGATGACACCGCTTTTTCCTTACTATTTTCACATTTTTTTCTTTTTTTACTTGTTTTTCTATTTTTAGTTCTTATCCGATATTCTCACATGCTTAAGCGCAGAACCGCTTGAGGTGAATGGTGTTCATAGGTTCCGGAAGATATTCACCTTCTCGAGTATGCAATTTTATAAGCTCTTGATCCATACTTAGCAATGACCACATAGGGGCCTAGCCAGTTAGCTTCAAACTTACCTTTCTTTTCTCTCTCTTTGGTGGTGTTCTTCTGATTTTATTTTAGGACTAGATCTTTGAAATCAAATTCTTGATGAATGATGTGCTTGTTGTATCCCCTGGACACTCTGTTTTGATAGACCTTTAGGTGATTCGGTGCTTCGATACGCTTTTCATCTAATATTTCCAACTCTGCCAGTCAAGCAACTTTGTAGTCCTCGTCTTTTTCAAGGTAGTCTTTGAGAGATATTCTCAAGGAGGGAAGCTCCACTTCCAAAGGTATGATGGCTTCAGTTCCATAGACAAGTGAATATGAGGTCACACCAGTAGTAGTGTGGATGGAGGTTTGATAGGCCTAGAGGGTGGGATGTATTTGTAAGTGCCAATTATGGCCGGTTTTACTGACCATTTTCTCCATAATCCATACAAGGGTTTAATTAGTGGCCTCTACTTGTCCATTACCTTGGGGGTAATAGGGAGTAGACCATTTGAGTTAGATATGGAAACGTTGACACGATGTCTTTACTGTTTTATTTTTGAAGGATTTACCATTATCAATGACAATGGCTGAAGGGATACCATAATGGTAGATGAGATGGTTCATGATGAATTTAGAAATTTGTGCATTGGTGACATAAGTAAGAGGCATAACCTCTACCCATTTGGTAAAATACTCGGTGGTAGTGATGATGTGAGTATGGCCATCTGAAGAAGAAGGATAGAGCTTCCCTATGAGATCCAAGCCCCATTTAGAGAATGGCCAAGGTGTTGCGATAATAGGTCAGAGGCACCAGTCTTTGGCGCATGCATTAAGTTTCCATATTTCTGACATAGTTCACACTTCTTTACAAAGTTGCAGCAATCTGATTCCATGGTATGACAATAATAGCCTACTCTTAATAGTTTTTTAGCTAAGACCATGTTGCTAGTGTGTGCTACACAAATACCACCATGTACTTCCTTAGTAGCATGGATCGAGTCAATGATATCCAGACAAATAAGTAGATTCCCGTCATAGCCACGATGATAAAGGGTGCCTCCTAGGAGGGTATAACGAATTATACGGCGGATAAGGGATTTCTTCTCGAATGGGTGATGCCTAGTGGAAAAGTGCCATCTTGTAGCTATTGAAAGATAGCGTCATACCAAGGAGATAAAGGACCAACAACTTCACATGTCAAACATGACTCTGGCATATCATATGCAGGCACTTGTAAATGCTCTATGAAGAAAGGTATCTTACTTTCTTCATGTGAGATGCGTAAGAGAGACCCAACAGTAGCCATAGCATCTGCAGATCTATTATGTGACCTTGGATTTTGCTCGAATATGATATGTGTAAAGTACTCCTTAAGGGTTTTGACCATCTTTTTATATGGAATGAGCTTCTCATCTTTAACTTTGTACTCATCATTAACTTGTTTAATGATAAGTTGAGAGTCTCTAATGACTCTTAGTTATCTGATGTTCTAAGTAATAACTAGCTTGAGGCCAGAGAATGAGTGCCTCGTACTCTGTAATATTATTAGTGCATGGGAATCCCAACTAGAATGCTCTTGGTATGACATCACCTATGGGAGTGATAAGCACCACTCCTACTCTAGATCCATGGAAGGTGAAAGATCCATGAAAATGGACCTGCCATTCTACAGATTCTTCAATATACATCATAGATGCATCTGGCAAATCTAGGCACAAAGGTTCCATTCCTACGAGAGGGGGTTCTGCTAATTGATCAGCCAATACCTATCCTTTTAAGGACTTCTGATTCATGAACTCAATATCAAATTCACTCAGGAAAATGATCTAATTAGCCATTTGACCTATGAGGGTGGGTTTGGATAAAAGGTATTTGAGAGAGTCAACTCTAGATATGAGTTTCATTTTATTGTTCGGAGATAATGGCAAAGCTTTTAGAAGGTAAAGACAACTGCCAAGCAAGCCTTTTCTATCTAGGGGTAATTCAACTTGTTCACAGTCAAGGTGTGATTGAGATAGTAAATTACTCTCTCTTTATGGTCTAAGTCGTATTGGGCAAGTAGTGCACCAATAGCAAACTGGGTAGCATAAATGTATAATAGGAGAGGTTCACCTGGGGTAGGCGGCATGAGTACAGGTGGGATGACCAAGTATTGTTTTAGTAGTGCAAAGGCCTTTTGACAATCTATTACCCAATTGAATACCACATCTTTCTTTAGCAAATGGGTAAAATGGTGGCACTTATCCGTGAGTTGTGAAATAAAGCGACGGATTGCTTGAATTTTCCCTTGTAGGCTCCTTAGTTGCTTGAGAGTGGTAGGTGGTGGCATTTCTGTGATAGTCGTAACCTTTGCATGGTCTAGTTAAATCCATCTTTGTGAAACAATGAATCCTAGGAGCTTTCCTAATAAAACACCAAAGATACATTTCTTAGGGTTCAAGAAAACCTTATAGTCTTGCAGACGCTAAAAAATATGCCTCAACACTTGAGGTGCTCTCCCCTACTCTTGGATTTTACTAGGATGTCATCAACATAATCTTCCATGATGTCATTCATCATATCATGGAAGATGACAGTCATGGCCCGCTAATAAGTAGCCCCGGCATTCTTGAGTCCGAAAGGCATGACTTTGTAACAAAATTTCTCCCAAGGGTGATGAAAGATGTTTTATGTTGATCTTCTTCTCGCAACTTTGTATATGGTTATAGCCTAAAAATCCATCCATTAAGGACAACATTTCATAACCAGTAGTGGAATCAACTATCATGTCAATGTTAGGTAGGGGAAAATCATCCTTAAGACATGCCTTATTAATGTCACAGAAATCAGTGCAGATTCTTATGCCGATTGGCTTATTTTGTACAGGGACTATGTTAGATATCCACTCTGAATAGTCAATAGGTTTAATAAAATCAGCAGCTAACAGTTTTTCCAATTCTTCTTTGACAAGGAACGCCACCTTAGGGTGCATCTTTCTCAATTTTTGCTTGATGGTTTTGGCATTTGGGTGCACAAAGAGGTTGTGCACAACTAACTCTAGGTCCAAACTAGGCATATATGTGTATGTCTATGCAAATATATCCACATATTCCCTTAAGAGCTCTACAAAGATCTTTTGTTCCTGAGCTGAGAGTGAAGCTCCCAATTTTACCAGTCTTGGTTGCTCTTCTGAACTAATGTTGAAATTTATTGTTTCTTCAACAAGCATTTTGGAGGCATCTTCCATCCATGTAGGATCGGGGGAAGAGTAAGATCAACTTCCTATGGCAGCTCCTTATCATCTTTTAATGGGTAAACCACTTCATCCACAGACTCTTTGTTCTGTTTATCTATGAGAGCTTCGAAGATTTTGTCACTGTGAGACTTCCATTTATCTTTTTGCAAGGTTTCTCTGAAGTGTTTTTACCTTTTTAGCACCTTCTTGTTCAAATGTCCACACATCTCTACCTCTTCTCCAAAGTATGCACAGGGGTCTAGGTGAATTGCAAATCCTTTCTTGCGGTCTCCGAATCTCCGAGCTATGAATAGAATGCCTCACTATTTTCAAAACAATCTAGTGGCATGTGAAGTTGTTGATCCCAATCTACAAGTTCAGGATATACTAGGTTTATTTGATAATGGGTTAGGGGGTTGGATTCGGATAAGGTAAGGACCGTTGAATCTAGGAATAGGTTAGTGGAAGCAAGATCCTCATAGAGGCTACATTGGGAATCTGTGTTGCTTTCAGAATGAGATAAAACATCCTCACATTCAGAATAGATGGCATTAATCTCAGAGGGTAGAGTGTTATGAGGCCTTATCCCAAGGCCATGTTTATCAGACTTGAAACGGGGGATGGGAATAGGCTCTAATTGGCCTTGTGCATTGATGCCACACCCAAATCCACTATAGCCCATGACAAACATCATGCGGTGACCTTTTATGTCTTGGGTGCTTGATGGCATAAAGCCATGGTACCTTCGGCACTCTGCTGGTAGGATATTATAATATCTTCTCCTCATATAGGAGACCGCTATGACAAACTTTTCCAACGGTTTAGGACACTTTGCTCATGAGTGTTCTTGAACTGAAAATAAGGCTTACCCCTTGTTTTGGGAGATACTAATAAATATGATATTAAAAATCCTATTCAAGAGTGAATGGCTCACCCGGCCATATTTTACTGATGACGTTGCCTCCCATGAAGAGAACGGTTAACCAACGAAGGAAAATCTTTATTACGAGGCATGAGTGACTTTGGATCTACCCATTTCTTAATAGCTTTCATTTGTAGGGGATAACAACATCCACCAAAGGACACTCATAAGCCACAGAGGACAAATTGTGCAATGCCCTACAATGTGTGAATGGTTCCAGGTCACCCCGAATTGTAACCACCTATCCTTCATGACAGAGCTCTTGATACACTGATGGAAAGTTGAGGGAACACACTCATATGGCATGAATCCATTTGCACCCCAAGAGCATGTTATATGGAAGAGCTAAGTCAAGGACATGAAAGGTCGTGTCATGACAAGTAAGGCCTAATTCTATGGAAACTATTATAGTACTCATTGATTCTCGTTCTTCATTGTCATAAGCCATGATCGTGATAGTTTTAGCTCCTAGATCTGTTTCGAATGACCTAGTTGCTTAACCAGATAAGGGTGTAAGTGTTTAGACTAGATCTGCGATCCAAAATTACCCTCTTGATTTTATGACGGGTAACCACCACTTCTAGATATAAGGGTAAGTTATGTTTTGGGTTGTTACATGGGATTGCGGTGCGATCAAAAGTAAGAATCATTGGAGTCCGGATGCACAATCATGGCTTTAAGGTTTGTGGGATCTACATCTGTAGAAACTCCCAAATTTTGTAATGTTTTATATAGTATGTTCTTGTGGGCAATAGATATTTTAAGGAGATCGAGAATAGATATCCTAATAGGTGTTTTCTCTAGCTGATCTATTAAATTATACCGACCTTCCCGTGGGATAGGCATGTGATCTCGGTATGATTAAACGAGTAGGTCTCGTTCCTACTACACAATTATTCTCAAAGATCCTAATAGTTTTGATCTGTTCATTAGATGAGCGAATACATCCTATGATAGAATCAAAGGAACTATCATTAGCGGGATAAACATAAGTGGCGCTTCTATAGTCATTGGAGGTTTTCCCATGATCGGCTTCCTTTTCTTTTTATCTCGTGTGATTAGGAAAAGCTTCTTTGTAAATACCCATTTTCTCATTTTGAATTTTTCTTGATTCAAGGGGAGAATATACAAAGTGATTTTACCCTCTTCAATGAGGTCTTGTATGTAATGGCGCAGTCTCAAATACCTATCTGTTTTGTGTCCTTTAACGCAGTGGAAGTCGCAATAATCATGGTCTTTGAACCAAACGGTTTTGGAGCATCCTCTAGGTAGGGTATCTGTCGTAGTTGGATACTCCACCATTTTTGCATCATCTAATTGTTTTAGGATGGAAGACAAGGACTCCGTTAATGACATAAATGTACGTTTAGTAGGTGCTTTGGGATAAGGTCCTTGTGAAAGCTTTAAAAATGGGCATGTTTGTATAGCTTGGACTCTTTTGGAGTTGGTAATGCCATCACTAACAAGATGTTTGTTTTTATTGAAGAATTTTGGTTTATCGATGGATTTAACTTCATGTTTTTCTTTAATGATAGACTTAAGTGTTCCCTTTGCGATGAGGGCTTTCTCGATTTGACCGCCTTTCTCTATGACCTCTTCAAAGTTTGAGCCACAATGCATCTATAAATGCAAGGCTACTTTTGGGTTTAAGTTAGGAACAAATATGCTCACTAGCTATTTTTCTGGTAATGCACAAGGGAAATGACTTGCTAACCCTCGTCATCATTGTAAAAAGCCTGCAAAGGTCTCATTGGGTTTTTGTTTTGTATTGCATAAATCATTCATTGTGATGTCACTTTCCATGTTGTAGAAGTAATGCCATACAAATTTTTCTGCTAATACGAGCCACATTGTAATGGAGCCCTTGGGTATGCTATAGAACCATTCCAATCCCATGGCTCCTAGGCTACAAGGGAAAAGTCATATTAAGAAGTTATCGCTATATGCAACCTCTTGAGAAGCCATATAAAAGTCTTTTACGTGATCATGAGGATCACTTTTTCATTTATACTTATCAAACTTGGGAATGGTAAAGTGTTTTGGGAAGGGTTCTCGTAATATGTCCTTATCGAATGGGTAAGGGCATAGTTCTTCATACGAATATTTCCTATCCTAGCCTACATTTCCCTCTTGTAATGTAGTAAGTGTATTTTTCATCGATCATAACTCTTTCTGAATGATTTGTTATTTAGTAGGTCACATTGGTCTTTGTACCTAAGTCACGTTAAAGGTAGTGTCAGTGTATGGCTCAAAGTGAAACTCACCAAGTTTAGTTTTATTTTTGTCTCCATCTAAATTTTTCCTTAAAGAGCCTAGGTTTGCTAGTTTTTGGCTCAATTTCAAGATCTATTTTTGAAGGATTTCCTCTTCAACCAAAGGGTCCTCTTCTTCCTCGAATTTGGGAGGTAAAGCTTTATGCTCAATTTTCACTTTACATGAAGATTTGTAGAGAGGTCTTCGTGATGGGTCCCCTTCAACAAAGTGGCATGATGTTGCCCCAAAGTGGAAGCATATCCCACATCAAAAGGGTTATCTATTTCTAAGAGGAACCTTCATTCTCCTAGTTTAGGGTTAATGACCTTAGTTTCGCTTCGTACTCTTGCGGATGTTTAGCTCCTAATTCCAAGACTCTTGCGAGTACTTAATCTTTATTATAATATAGGAGTTCATCAAATCTACTTAGGTCTAATCTCTGTTGTTCTCCGAAGAGTCTGACTCTTCTCCACTATGGTCTATTAATAGCTCTGCATCTTTGACTTGAGAAAAGAGAGGTGCTAAATTGTTACTGCTAAATGGGAAGGTTTCAAAGGGTTTTCTCCTAAGCCATGCTCATTTGATTTAGTTGACATCTTTATGATTTTAGGAATCACTATCCAACATTCATATGAAGCTAGTGTGACCCATAAGTGTGTGGTTTTTACAAGCAATTCAAGGTGATGTTTGAAATATGCCACAATGTATCCTAGATGCAATGTTATGTAGTTGTTTTTATCAAAGAACACACATATGCACACTTAAAATGTAATAATCACTCAATTTTGTTGCTACCAAGCCTATACCCTAAAACCAATAGTGACAATATCATATCAATGCATAGGTCAAGTTAGATTCCCTAACAAGACCTAAATATCAAAGTGGTATTGACACAGTCTCTGGCGAGGTATACTTAAAATTAGTTTGGATGCCAATGAAAGCTAAGTCCTCTGAAAAATGGATGTCGCGACTAGATATAGTGTAACAAGGCTATCGTGATACATTAACCGAGAAAGCAAGGTGTTAGTATCATGACAACTTTATTACGATATATATAAGGCGATATCGACACTTTTAAAAAGACTTAGATGACATCAAAACTGAAACTAAGTGATAAGTATAACAAGGAGTTTTCTAATTGTGCGAGTAGCGTAACCACGCAATAGAGGGACTTATATCACGTTCTCAAAAAAAATGAGAACACGACATAAGTACCAAGGTTGTGCGACTAGAATGTGAGCAAAACTATCAACTCAAGAAGAGACAAATGATGAACCGAACTCACAACATTGAGGATGATATTGAAATCAAGATCGAAGGACTTTATCAAAGATACAAAAAGTGTACCTGTGTACTTTAGATGTTGAACAACCCAGTCATAAACATGGATGGGCATAAATGGAAAAAAACATGGTGAGTATTATCTCTAATAAAAACGCACAAGATATGCACCTTTCTCACCCTGAAAAATGGGTGGTGAGAATGCAAGGGTATAGATCAAAATATGAAAATAAACTAAGCGTCACTTGGGAAAAGTTTCCCTCGTTCAAAAACGAGAATAAAACTAAGCTAAAGTGGGACATAGTTTAATTTCATGATGAAAGAAACTTAGATCAAACTTACGTGGATTATTTGCTTTGTTCAAAAACAAGGTTCGAGTCCAAATGAGTTGTCACTTCGTGATGGCTTGACACAAAGAATGGACTAGCAAAGTGGGCTCCAAGACAGAATGGCCTCCTTAATAAGTTCTCTCAACTAGGTGTTACAAAGTTGTCTTAAGTGAGCGTGATTTACCCAAAAAGTCGCAATGACTAAATTGGGAGTATCTCAGCTTTACTTTACCCCCTTCAAGCATAGTGGGAAATAAATGTGTCCATGTGTACTCTCACTGGGGTCACCATATAGACAACTAGTAACGCTAACTCACAAGGAAAACTAATCAAGTGGGTAAGAGGAGCGCTTCCTGTTTCATCCACGAGGTTACTCAAAAAGGGATTCTTTTAGGGATCCCGGAACCACTCCCATTGTTGTAGATTAAGGCATTATGCCAAAGGGGTTTTGTTCTAGTTGAGCGGATAGGGACATACCCTTTTCTCGAAACCTACAATACAAAGAGTGATAAAAAAGTGGTGCATTTTTTTATCTTTTTAATTTACATTTACTTTCAAGTAGCACACCATTTGGAAACCTACATAAAATATGTGTATTAGAAGTTTTGTCTTTTCTTCGATGCCTTTCTTTCTCAAACGTTAGGTCCTGCAGATAACGAGTTTAGTAGTTTTCCATTTACAAACTTAAGAAAGAGAATTTACACTTTTCTTTTGATTCCTTAGATCGCCAAAAGGCACAAAAGAAGAGCATACGCAATGTGAAAATTCCACTAAGACAAATCGTATGGAAATCTATTTCACTTTTTTAGCATCTAGAACAAGTGTTTTTGATCTCCAAGATCACCAAAAAGGCGCGAGGAGAGAAAATACACACTTTACAAGCTTTATTCAAGCTAAGGAATGAAAACACTTAAGTTGTTTAGTTGAAATAACCAAACAAAACCCTGCAACCACCTTGTTAGTCTTCAAAACAAACTCAGAAAAGTTTAGAAAAATTATTTCACAGCCTGTAGAAAAGTTTCTAATTTTAACTTAGACATTTGCGCACCCAAAATGACACCTACATGCCCCAGCCAATGGATACGCACCCTTACTAGCGTAGACGAGGGGCAAGGAAAAACTAACAGAGGGGTATGACACCTACGCAGCTCTGCAGACATAGGTACACTAGGGTTTTGATGCATGTACTCCCTCTTCAACGTGTACGCATGTAGGTAAAAAACTTTTAGAAAATAGTATATCTAATCGCAACGGTTTAACGCAGACACCGATAGTTCAATGGGTACACCAACGGTTCAACGAGACGTGGCCTAGGTAAAAAAATAATAGAGTTTTTATATAGTCACCGATATACGCCAACGCTTCCAAAGAGACAGTACACTCCTAGCCAATGCAGAGACACTCACGTTTCGATGGAGACACATCCTTGTCTAATTATGTCATTAACTATGTAATATGTCCCAACAGTGCGCCCTCAACTCAACACTAGCACTAGGGTTTCATGGAGATGCCCCCATGAAGAGACTGTGCGTACTCTGAAAAAACCCGCAAAAACACGAAATAGAATTTTTCGAATGCCAATAGGTTATTTGTCAGTTAGAGAGAAATATTTCTAACCTTAACCCACAAATTAACTATGCACCAAGCTTATTTAACCCCTTTAAGAATTGGAAACAAGAAAATAACAAGCTAATGTTTTCTAAAAATCTAAAAATGGGTTAAAAAAGCTTGAAATAAACCTCCATTACCGGAGAATGGACTTCATGTTCCACTGTGCATGCCAAATGAGTTCAATGAAGGTTTTACAAAAGCTATTGAAATGGGGTAAGAACACTCAAGAACCCCAAAGCTTTGTGAAAAATCCCCTCAATGGACCATATGATAAGAAATGAGCAAGGAATCCTATTTGCATGTATTCAAACTTGAAATAAACAAGAAATCTAGCAAATATCATTAACCTCTATTCTTGAAAGCTTAATAAAATATGCCTACTAAAGACTTAAGCAATCAGTTTACATTTTAGAGAATGGGAGCTCACCATTAATGGCTTCAAGGCCAATGGTTCTTCCCATTTACTCTATGCTTGTGTGTGTGACAATGATAAAGCAAATAGCTCAATGCATGGATGAAATAAAGACTCTAAACCCTAGCAATAATACTATAATTTGGTTTAGAGGGAGAAGTGTTCTTAGAAATTGAGAGGGGGGTAGTGGGGTATTTATAGTTTTCATTTGGGAAATGGGAGGCTTTTTGGTGCATGTGGGATCAAAAGGAGTCCACAAGTGGTTTAGGAGAGGTTGACCATGGTTAGGACTAGTTAACCTAGGTTAGGCTAATTAATCCTATTTAGAGAGAAATTAGGGTTCTGGGAGGGTTCTGAAAGGCCTAATCAATCTAATGAAGTGGATTGATATTTCGGGAGCTAATAGAGGTGGTAAAGAAGAGGATATTAGCCAAGAAGAGGCTATAATAGCCTGTTTAATTGACTTATGAGAGGAAAAAGACCATAAAAGTGTCGAACAAAGGGAGTTAGATAGATCTAACTGACGAGGTGTTGCTAACTTGCAAGATAAGGACTAGCTAGGGCAATATTAGGGATACTAGTGCTTTGATCAAACTACAGGTGTCTACACATACGCCTTTCAAACATCGGTGTAAGCAATCACAATGTTCCTTTACCAAGCCATATATCATTTAATCATCCAAATAAATCTAAAGAAATTTATGGATGAAGTCTTGAAATGCATGTACAAAAATACACTAGAACACCACTAGCGTATTCTTCTTCAGTGAAAAGAATAACCATGTAAGAAGAGCATCCTCATTCATTTGCAAAGGTTATATTTTCCTTATCTTCATACGTAATCTAAACCTAATGATATCCCGAGAATCCATCTCATTAAGAAATAGATCTCACACCATTCAACACCCTCTAGTATCTCCTCAGTAAATGGTGTGGGAAAAGGATCAATCACACATGAGGCATTTAAGACCATGTACTCAACACGATTTTGATCCTTCCATCCTTCTTAATGCTGATAACCATCATAATTATCTAATTTAATTATTCTATCAATTAAATAATGTCTTCCTTCAACATCTTATTAATCTCATCTTTCACCTTGACTCATGATTAGGATTCATCTAATAAGGCCTCTTACAAATAGGTCACACTCCATCTTTGATCTTGATTTTCATTTCACCTAAGAAGGCATGGACTCCCTTTAACTCATGGTATCCTCTAGGAAATAGATCTTTAAATTCACACAAGAGCTCAATTATTTTTGCTATCTCTCGCTTAAGATCAATAATAACCAATTATGACCTCTTTTTACGTATCATATGTCCCGATGTTAACATTATTTACCTTCAATGGCACATGTTATGAATGCACCTACTCATTTACGAGTCCAATGCTTCATGTGTGTACCTTTCGTACGCTCAATGTTAAGGTCCTAAAGTTCTTCATCATCTATAAGATAGATGAGATTCCCTTTCTCTTTTTCCTTCCATGCACATCCCAACAGAGTTTCCTCTGATTCTTCCTTTTCTTCAAGCACCTCAAGACCAGTCACCAAATAATCTGAATCATAATCTCTTCAATTATTATGCTACCTCCCAATGTGATATGCCTCTTAATCTACAGAGCTTCATGAAACGGTGGTTTAGTAAAAAATTTATCAAAATTATGGGTGATACCTGAAGTTATTTTTCACTAATTTGATGTTTCTTTCTTCACCTCAACATGTATGTACCATGCATGCACACACTCACGTAATGTATAATATAACCTATGCACCCATAGGGATGGTGGTAGAGCGTCTTTCCCTTCCATATAATTCTTTAAAAAAATTGAATGTGAGCCATGGGAGGTGTCTTCCCATCATATTATGGTACCTGTGACGGAAGATTATTCCTAACAAACCTCGTCAAGAAAGCCACTTTTATCTCACACCAATAAATCAGGTTTCCTCTATGTGTAACCCACCAAAGGTGCTTTGTCCCTCTCAATGACTATACTAACATGTTTATCCTACCCCCTCATTGCACAACTATTCCTCTATGGCACGCAAGAATGATTTAGGATTTTCTTCTCTAGTGTACTTCAAAACCCGACCTTTCCCAACCGTTTGACTGGTCATGGTGTACTCAAACTTTTCACTCTTCCCGAACCTCGTGACCAACCATCTCATAAGTACCATGAGCCCAATCATCACAAGATACACTAGTAGTGTCACTTATGGACTGCGCGTCTTCCCAATGAAGTATGCCATCCTTTGATGGCTCTATATTCTTTGGGTTGCACACCGTATGTGCGTAAATATTGTTAAGATATTCTTCATGGATGAGTTCTATGTAAGGCACAATCTTCACATCATCCATTGGTATCACAAAATGCTCCTATTTTTCTCGAAATCACATAACACTTGTTAAAGCACAAGTCTACATTATTGGCATAACACCAAGGATGACTTAGTAGTGTAGGGAAGTTGTTTGCTTCCGCAAGCTCTAGGACCTCAAAATCACCCTTAAACTTGGCTCCTTAAATGGTGATAGAAGCATCCTTCAGAACCCCAATGGGCATAGCCCTTATCTTATTAGCCATGTAAAATACATTAGAGGATGCCTGCAATGGCAGGCTTCCCATCTTGTTCCAAGTATCAAGTGTGAGGACATTTACTTTTGTCCTTGTATTAATGAGGATATTGCTTATAAGCCATCCATAAATCACTGCATCCAAAGTAATTTTCTTATGATACTCATGATCATGTGGTGGTAATTTAGCATGGATAATTTGTTGCTCCATATCTTAACCTATGTGCGACATTTTCTCTTGTAACCATTTTCCCAATATAGGTATGATATTCTCTTGCCTAAGAAATGTTCCCTCTCGCGTGCTTGCTCCTTCAAGCACTATATTCCCACCTAGAGCTCCTTAATGATGTCCATGGTATCTTGATATACTTTCTTCTATTAGCCCACATCTAGATACCTTGTATGAACAACCTCCTCTATTCTAATGACCGGTCTTAATTTTTATTTCTTGTGCACGCGTGTTGCTTATGCGTGCGTAGTGACCAATAATGGTTGTGGTTCCATTACAACTAATTTTTTAGGTGTCCATTACCCCTTCTTGGAAAGTTCTACCTGAATCATGGCTACAACCTTATTCTTTTTGTTACTTTTGCACATGTGATCATACAAATACAAGTAAATCCTCAACCTTATGTGCATTGCCACAATATGCACAAGTTTGATTCTTCTGACACTCGTGTAGATAGTGATGAGGTAACCCAAAAGTGTAACATGTTCCTTGTGTGAACCTTCTTTGGCCACCACAACCTTTTCCATGATATCCTCTTTGGTATTTTTGGTCATTCAAACTTGCACTGCATCTCGGATCTGGGAGAGCCAAGTTGTTTGAGACAACAATGGAATTTTCCCCAAGTTGTGGGACCTTGTGCACTTGAGATGGATCTCCAAAGAAGGTCGGTTCCTCTACCTACCTCTAACGCTATTGCTACTCCTAATGCTAAAATAAAATCCTAGACTAAAATTCCAAGGAACCAGGGATAGAAGGATGCAGCGAAAGGGGAAACAATGAGCTAAGGATGGCGATAGCGCCAGTGAAAGGGTCGATCACTCTCCATGAGCGGTGAAGGAAATAGAGTGGGTGCGGAAGAAGAGGGCAACATATCAACACATGGGCTTGACCTTCCGACATGTGCAACACATGAATACATGGACTATAAGTGGGAGAACACACAACATGCCAAAAACACAAATAGAGAGGTGATATGTAATGAAAACGAGAAAGGGAAGACAAGATTTCCACAAAACATGATTTTATTGCTTAAGGGACACACTGTCATTTACATTCACACTAGGAGGTGAGAATACATGATAGAGACCATGCCAAGGTCTGAAACCCATAGAAAGTCTTCCAATATTTTGGCATGGTGTCATTACAATAGAGTGGGATGCTTTTTACAAAGTATAACTCTACTATTTATAGAATAAAAAGGAGATAAGATGAGGAGGAAGAGAGGGAAAATTGGATTCAAATCTTCAACCACAAACATCAAGTGATAAATGCCTATAAATCCACTGTAGGGTTTTCGATGTGCTTCCCCATGTCCTGCTTTGGCATGCGTAAAAAGGAAGGATGCAAGATCCGATGATATATGGTTGTTGGGGTTGATTGCATGTGTGCATTGATGAGCTGAAATATGTTTCCTAATTTCCGCCTACCAAATCTCACCTAAATCTGATTTTGAAAAGTCCAACATGTAACCAATGTCAATAACTTTCAAATGAGACCAAGCATGTAGGAATCTAAGCATTACAACATAAGTTATGGATATTAGAAGTCTACATGTCATTCTCGACACGTATTGACATATGGCACACACCGATTGACTAGGAAATCGACCAACTATTCATCATCGATTTTTCATTCCTACCACATATTATGCACTAGTTGGTTATCCATATTTGGCACTCTATTGGTGTGCTTTGATAGGTTGTATGTAGCAAACTCAAGTCCTGATAGTCAATTATGTGGCATAGAATGGTGCGGAGAGGAAGGCGAAAAGGCATGCGTGCGCGAGCGTAAGGTGCAAAAGGAAAACAGAGGTAAGGCGTAGACGTACAAGTATCGCACGTGGGAGGAATACTTGCAGGAGAAAAGTATGGGGAAGGGCACAAACATTCAACTAAGGAAGGGCGTGTGGTGGTAGAAAGATAAGAGGGTGCATGAAGGATCTTAGTGTATGCAAATGCGCAGGAGGAATGCATATGACTTAGCCAATTTGGGAGGATAGTCTACAAAGGTGCGTGCAAGGAGTGCATGACATACTAGAATAAAAGAGGGTGCACTGAGCAAAGGCACAAAGGGGAAATAGAAGGAGATAGCATAATGTAGAGGGATAAGCAAGAAGGCGCATAAGGGCAAGCAAACGAATTGCATCCAAGCAAATTGTGCCAAGCAGTCAAGCTTGAAGGTGTACAACCTAAAGAGTGAAACATTAGAATCAAAATGAAATATAAGTTATCTAAATAACTTCGGAAGTTATTTGGGATAACATATTTGGTGATTTTCGAGGGCCATCTTCCTGCTAGATGAAGAGACTAGTAGCCTTAAAAGCATCCATTGGGCATGGAATTAGGCGCTAAATGTAAAATTTGATCTATAACTTGAAGAATACCCTGGAGTCACTTGAAGCTTTGTCTAAACTTTGAACTTAATTGTTGCTCACATACAAAGATATTCTGAATTGGATTGATGAGAGTGAAAGTTTTATGTGGACTGTTGGAACCACCTCTTCTGAAAACTAAACTACCATATCAAAAGCAACAACATGCACACAGCACAATAGGAAAAGAAAGACATCGAGGAAGCACACCAAAACAAAAGCACAACACTATATACAAAATCTTAAAATCATGCATGTCCCAAGGGGAACACGTAGAGTGTGCACGAGCACTTGTTTTACTAAAATCAAACCTACTCTAACCTAAAATAACCAGAGGCAAAGGGCAATCAAGTAGAACCCATGCAACAGAAGGGAGAAGTAACTTCCCTTTCTCACAAATTATGACCATGTAATTGATTTGGCGTTGAACATGGTAGGGAACAAGAGTGAAAAACCAACTTGTAGATGGTGTTTCACCCTCATCAAAGTATCGACAAGAAAAATATATACCTCTTACACTTGTTCGCACATGGATCCGGGAGGCATTCTTACTTGATCTTTGGTGTCTTTGAAGCTTAACCTCATGCTCTAAAGTGAGCATGATCGGTGGAAACTTTGTCTTTGGCTCTAGACTAGCTAGATATCTGATCATGCACAATTTGATCCTTGTGATTTTCCCATTACTCTTAATCTTAATCCCATAGATGGGATCCTTGTGCAAACTTTTCTACTAAAGGGGAGTGCTTGTAGGTTTGGTCACGTAAATATGAGGCGTGAATGGTTCTTCATCTACAAACAACTTGGTCTCCTTCAAACTAAGCCCTCTGAACTAACTGGATTTATTTTGAAATAAGCACCCTAATGATCTCATCATTCCATTCAAAGTCACATGAGTCATACCATTCTTCAATTGTTCTACAATCATCTAACATGATGACATTGGTTAGGGATGGCATGTAGCCAAGTGACTGTTCATTTATAAAGCACAACTAGGTAGAGGGGACTCTGAAGGAAATAGGAGGATGGGGGTGGAAAGGATGAAATATGCACGCATTGAATGAAAAGAGGCACGCTTGAAATGGGGAATGGAAGAAAATTTAAGGTGGGGTGGAAGGGATAAGGGAGAAATAATCAAATCCTCAGTGCGAGTAGTGCACAGAAAGTTAGGAACATGAGCAGTAGGCTGAGATGATGTAAGTTAGCATGGAGGATTGGGAGGGTTGTATGATGGTAGTGCAGGATTGCCCCATCGACAAGTGTTACCACAAGCTAGATTTTTGAGCCTCCATTTCTTTCACCCACTTTGTAATATGGGGAAAAATCTCAGTGATAAAGTGTAGATTTTTTTGGGCAATAAAGCATCCTGGTATAGGGCCAATCCATGGACAAGGGACCTTTTAGCTAACTCTAATTTTCTTTATGGAGCACTTGACTCTGAGTTGCATCATGTCCATCTCCATCTTTTGTACTTTCCTCTCAAAATCAGTTTCTTCCATAGAGTCACCACCATCATCTGCATAAACATGTTCTTCATAAACATTTTGGTTAGAAAAAATTGGGTTACATGCATTTTCAGGATAATGGGGCTTATAAAACTGATTTGGAGGAGGATTTTGAAACTGTGGTGATGGAGGGAAATAGATCTGCTGTTGCAAATGAGAATTCTAGGAGGGGAAAGAATTCATGATTGCACAACTTCAAAAGAGGAAGGTGGAACGATGGAAGAAGGAAAATGAATGAAAAAAGAGGGGAGATTGGTCTGCGAATGAAATAATGGGTGCGTTTGGATTAGTGGAGTCACCAGATGTGTTGAAAAATACCTCCAAAGGCTGGATCTCAACAAAACACATCAAACTTATTGAGATGAAGATGTAAATCTCTTCACACTTGTCCGACCGGGTGTGCTGTAAAACTCGTAAGATTCAAACTTCACTGCATCTTGGATCCGGGAGAGCCGAGTTGTTAGACCTTGCGCGCTTGATACAGCCTCCGTAGAAGGTGGCTCCTCTACCTACCTCTAACGCTATTGGCACTCCTAATTCTCGAGAGTAAATTCTATACTAAAAATGCCAAAGGATCGGGGATAGAAGGATGTGCGTAAAGGGGAAATCCTAAGCTAAGGAAGGTGATAGTGCCAGGGAAAGGTTCAATCACTCTTCATGAGTGGCAAAGGAAACATAGTGGGCATGGGAGAAGAGGGAGGATGGCACACACCAGAGATCAACATGCAGGCTTAGCCTTCCAGTGCATGCAACACATGAACACGGGGAAAATGCACAAAGATGCCGAAATCACAAACATAGAGGTGAGATGAAATTAAAACGAGAAAGGGAAGACAAGAGTTCCACATAGAATGATTTTATTGCTTAAGGGACACACAATCATTTACATTTGCACCAGGGTGAGGTGAGAATAAATTACGAGACCATGCCAAGGTCTAAAACCCATGGGAAGTCGACCACCATTTTGGCATGGTGTCATTACAACAGAGAGGGATGCTTTTTACAAAGCATAAATCTATTATTTATAGAAGAAGGAGAGAAGAGGAGGAGAAAGAGAGGGAAACTTAGATTCAAATCTTCAACCACTAACACCAAGTGATAAATTCCTACAAATCCTCCTGCAGGGCTGTCACATGCACTTCCCCATGTCTCTTTCGCATGTAAAATAAGGAAGGATGGAAGATCCGATGAAATCTGGTGGTCATGCGGTTGATTGGATGTGTACATTGATGAGCTGAAAGATGTTTCCCTATTTTCTACCTACCAAATCTTGCCTAAATCTGATTTTGAAAAGTCCAACGTGTAAGTGATGTCAAAATCTTTCAAATGAGACTAGGTGTGTGGGAATCGAGAACTGCAGCAAAAGTTATGGCTATAAAAAGTCTACAGTCACTATGACATGTGGCACGCACTGATTGACTAAGGAAATCGGCCAAATATTCATCTCGATTTGTCGTTTCGCCAAGTTTCACACACCGGTTGGTTGTCCAAATTTGGCGCCCTATTGGTGTGCTTTGATAGGTTGTGTGTAGCACACTCAAGTCCGCATTTGATGATATGGCACATAATGGCATATAGGAAGGCACAAAGGTATGTGCCTGGAAGTAGAAGGAATGAAATGGAAACAGAGGGAGGGAACATGTACAGGTATCGGGCACGGGAGGAAGGGGAGGAATACTTGCGAGGAGACGAGTATGAGGAAGGATGAGCAGAGGTAGAAATAAAAGAGGGAATGTGAAGGTGCTTAGTGTATGCAAGCATGTAGGAGGAATGTCGGGGACTTATCCAATTTGGGAGGCAAGTCTACGAGGTGCGCACAAGGATTTCTTGACAAACTAGAATAAAATTAGGTGCACAGAGGGAAGGTGCAAAGGGGAAATGGAAGGAGATAATAGAATGTAGAGGGAGAAGCAGGAGGGTGTGTAAGGGGGCAAGAAGGAACCGCATCCAAGCAAAGTGTGCCAAGGGGTCAAGCTTGAGTACGTGTAATGTGAAAAGTGAAACATCAAAGTCATAATGAAATATAAGTTATCCAAATAACTTGGGGAGTTATTTGGGATAAAATCATCCTTCCTTACCCCGACTACCTCCTTCATTATTCTTCCTAGCTCTAGTATTATCCTTTTCTTGCTCAGTCCTTAAGATCCACTTTCTATACGAGCCTATCACAACCCTATTACATAGGCCTCACGAATATGATCAATTAAATGATAATTGGACGTTTCATGAGTTTCCACATCACATATTTTGAAATAAAAAGAAACATTCTTCTCGTGTGGAGAGTTGAAAAAGTGGGAAGTTATAGATGTGATGGTTCTTGTGATAATTTTCACAAGATTTCAATAGCATGTGTACATTCATGTGTGGAAAATTATCCTTTGAATTCCCCTCTTCTTCACAATCGTTGCACAAGATTCCACTACATGTCTCATGAGTTTAATTAGCAGATAATTTTTCTAATCGAGTAATCATTGTTGTGATCTAGGCCTCAAGAAATAGACATACTCTTGTATCTACGCTCCCAACCGCTTTACGTGTAGCGCTTCTTCTAAAGCCTCATGCAAGTCCATGAATGTCTTATGTGATAATGTCCTTCGAAAAGGTGTAAACAATCCCCTAAAAACCATTTTGCATGTTGACTCGTGATGAATGTCGTATGAAAGTTTAAACAAAAAGTCTTAAAATGTGCATCATATTCCTTGATGCTTTCAGCCAAGCCATGTTTAATATCTTTCAAAGGCACTAATGATCTACTACTCAAATTAAGGTATGTGAAATTCATCTAAGAAATTGGTGCACAAAGCATCATAGTCTACTATCGTTTGGTGTGAATCATACTTACTATACCAATTATGTGTGTGCCCTTGAAGTGTGGTAGTAAACCCGACTAGCCCTCTGTTTGAGGCTATTATTCATTTGACTTTCCACAATAGGTCACACTTATACACATGATTTGTTACATCTTCTATTCCCCAATAATCGTGAAAATGAAGGGAAATATCAAAAAAATATGAGGAGGATTTTTGGTGGTGGGTTACTTCCTTGTCTTGGATTACTTGGTGGGGGCTAGATTCGATCCCGAACCTCTACTAGGATTTACTCCATGTCGAGGAGGGCCTGAGCCTTCATAGCCCCTGTTACGCCTTGAGGACTTGTAGAAGTACTACTTTGCATACCTAAAGTAATTTTGAATTACAAACCAACTATTTGGCCCAATATTCCACCTATAGGAGTTCCTCTAATATGTAGCACGCCACCGCCATGTCCTAACGTCACACTTACCAAATTTCTTCCAAACAAATTATGCCTAAAAATGGGAACCTCGTGGCGTTGTCATATGCGCTTTGTTTATCTGTTGGAATTCTTGTGCGAATACAAAAACATGCCTACTCCTCAGTATCTCCAACCCAACATGGCGATCCTTAGTTTCCTTCCTTCTCACCATCACCATGATGATTGTCTATAACAAAATTTGAATTATGAACACCAAGCACAAGGGCCAAATGTCCGGGGTGGGTAAGATGTTCACCAACGGATCTCATCCTTTCTTCAACATACTCTCTTTAATCGGATGTTAAAGGTTTCCTTCTACTACAATTCCCCAATATATGAGGGACATGGTCCTATGGTCCCTTGCCTTCTGCAGGTTCTCATAACATCCACATGGACCCATACCTCTCACTCTTAGTCAATTGATCAATTGAGCAATCAATTAAATTATAAAACTTAAGAGATTGGTTTAAAATCATTCTTGAAGAAGTCAATTACTTGGAAATAGGTGGCGGACATGCAAAATAGAAGGTTCTATTTTCAATTATAAATCATGCATGTCAAGCAAAGAGGAATTCCAGGAGGAATATTATCACCGCCACCCTTTTCATAGCTTCCACATGCTTTGGAATTCATTTAAAGCTTCTTATTTGTAATTGCCCTTTATACACTATAAATAGAGGAAGAACCTACGGGTTAAAGGATCGGAATTTGTAATCGGCATTTTTGTGTTCCAGACTTTGAGATGAGACCCTTGATAGCTTTCTGCAAGAAGAGGAATAGAGAAGAGATTTCCAAATAACTTCGTGTCAACGGTGCATTCATCTCGTATTTATTTCTAGATCTATTCATAAACTTTGTGTTATTCTAGATCTAGATTTAAAAGTTTCCTTTGCTTTAAATTTCGTATTTCATGATCTATTTGTTTTAATCTATGTACATGCAATCAACTCTATAAACTATTGTTTGGGTTGCACATCCTCTCTACTTTCTTCCATTTCCTATTATTTTCCTCTTCTGCAGATTTTTCCTTTCTTTTACAGATTTGCTTACTTGTTGTAGAACCGTGTAGCTATGGTTCATGAGCTACATAGTTAAATTAATACCAACATATAGATATTAGGACATATAAAATGACAAAATATTACACGGGAGCCTCACCAGTAAATGAGGGAGATTTACCTCATAAGTGCCTAGGTTTTCAGCTATGCAGAAAATATAGCCAACAAATAAAAATGCAAATGATTAGTGCTACTCAAGATTGAATTAATTTTAATTCTCTTTAATTTTTATAATTTATTTGGAAAGGAAATTAGGTTTTTATCATTGAAATTATTATATTGTTGCATTTAGTTATTTATACTTATTGTATCAGTTGAAAAGGGTTGAGATTTTGAATATCATATATGGAAATTGTAAATTTTTCATGTACTTAAGAAAAGTATATTGTATGTATATGATACTATTAAATTCCTAGAACTGGTTATCATTGTGCGGTTTTAGCCTTGTACAAAAAATAAATAATGTAGGTAATGGAATGAAATAAACAAATAGTTTGAGATTGAATTATTCTATAAACTTATCATTGCCCTATTTTTTACTAGGTTGAATCGAGCTAGCCAATAAACCCCTTAAACGCTATAGGAAATAAATTATGTAATTTCACAAATTAATATTTATTTATACATGTAAGGTGGGACTTCATTGAGACCAAGCCCTACAATATGATAAAGAAACCTTGGTTTTGTTTTTCCTTAGTGGGCACTTTGTGTCGTTGAGCTCTTTTATGTGTGTCATTATAAAATATGTGTCTTGTTGCATGACAACTAGAAAAAATATGATCATGTGTAATCCTTACATTGTGGCATGTCAATTCCATCCTAGTGAGTTTGGGTTATTGTCCTTTGAACCTTGTTTGTGGTCCTTAGAAGTATATTGGACCTAATGAGTTGCTTCCCTTGAGGGAAACATGATCTTGCTACCTAGACTCCCCTTACGTTGTCTTTTTGCTCTAGTATCCTCGTGTGCCTTTTTCTCTTACAACTAATAAATGAATGATTAATTAATTTTTGCAAGCTGTATGAAATAAAAATATTGTGCTTATAGTGATAATTTTAAAAACGATTTTGTTGTGGGTTTTAAGTATTGCAAAGTTATGATGAACCTAACCATATAACCTCTTTAGGAGGGCACTTGTGGGTGGGACTTGTAACTTATAACAACAAAAATGCTTTTAATAGGATCTTGTTAAATTTTTAATTTGGAACTTGATTTTCTCCCTCTCAAACTTGTTGATAAACCTTTAGATTACTCAATAAAAGTAAAGTGGGGTGTTTCCCTAAGGGAAAACACATTTAACTAGACATGGATATTCATAACTTGAAAAGAAGTGGTATGTGGCTTTCATATACTTTAAATGTCTTGCAAAAAAAAATATTAGATAAGGATTTTAACTATGATAAATGTTTAAGTATATCACAAACTATGTAAATAGTGGATAAAATTCCTTCTTCTCTCTCTTAGTGGTTTAGCTATTGTGTTGTGAATCACTCTTTTGAGAAATTATTGAACTTATATTATTGTTTTAAAGCTTATATGTATGTGTGGGGGTGAGACTACATAATTTTTAGTGGAGGTATAAGGGGTTGTTAGTTGAAGGGAGGAAAAAGGATTTGGGCATTGTTGCATTGGAGGAGCCAAGGGAATTCATGGCTAGTATTAGTGGAAGGATTTAAGGGGTGGTTAAGGTTAAGGTATAAAGGGTATGTTGTTTTTTATTGTTGTTGTTGTTTCTTTTATCTTGGAGGAACCAAAGGCTAGCCATGATTCCTTTGTGGAGGAAAAAGGGTAGTACATATGATGGTATCTCCCTTTGCAAGCCTTATGGGTAGGCTTGGTGGTATGTGTCATATGTACACATTTGTTGTAATTTATTTCACATATCTTTTATTCCAAGTAAAATTTAATCATTACATGAGCTGGTTCATGTTTGTGTAAGCATATCATGCATTGTGTTTTAGTAATTGATCCTTAAGTGTCATGTATGCAAGTGTTTTAAAAAAATTACTTCATTTTAGTTATGGATTTTGGTCTTGTAAATTGTGGGTGTTACATATGGTATTATGGTAGAGGTTTAAACTCGGAACCTTTGAGATAGATTGATGACTTGATTACTAAGTATGAGATCGTGGAGGAGATGTAATTATTATGTTGTGTTGTTAAAAATATGTACTTGTGATGTTGCGGATGTACCTATAGCGTATATCACTTCCTTGTTATATCATGTGTGTTATTAATGTTTCAAGTGAAAAATTATGGTTTTTCAATGCATCGTGATGTTATATCACCCTAATTCATTGTATTTGTGTTATTTTTTATATTATGTGATAAATTCATTTTCTTGTGAATTAGGGGCATATCGTGAGGTAATGAACCTCATTATATTGTACTTTTGTTATTAGTATGTAATGAATTTGGAGGCAACTCTCAAAACTTTGAAAATTTTGCAAAATATTTCAAGAGAAGGATTTCTCAAATGAGTATAGAAGCAAAAATAATCAAAACATAATAAAACCATTTTAACTCTTCATTTGAAATCCTCTTTCAACACATAGCAATCTCATTTAAACAATAAAATTTCAAGAGAGTAAGGGAAGTGAAAAGATGTTTTTGGAATTTCTTTTTACATAAAATAATAAATTGAATAGGGAGGCCTACCTCCTATTGATGTGATTTTTGTGCACATTATAGCTCAAAGGGTTTTCACCCACTCATTTTAGGGTTCTAGAAATTTTCTAAGGCACTAGTTGCACGTGTTTAGTCTTACATATGACCAAATGGTGGAATAACAACATGTGACCTATATCCTTTTAAGGGACGTTAAGAAATAAATATAAAACAACTAAAGGGTGGCTTAAATATTACTTAAAGTTTGTTCTCATTCCATGAGACCAAATGCAATGGATAATCAAAATGATGCCAATGTATAGATGGTGGATCATGTCAAAAACACAAAACAAAGAAAGGGTAGGGTAGAAAATAAGAATCATACTTATGCAGATCCACCTTCATTCAATAAGAACTTCCAAGATTTGATGCAATAAACTAATAATTTTTCAAGCATAGCTTTTTCATATACTTGTGTAAATGATGTTATATGAATCGAGGAAAATTTATGAGTACATTTATTAGTAATACCTCTTTGTAAATTGAATTGAAACAAAAATATAGAAAAACACATCCTACAAAATAATTATGAAATATCTAAGTTCTTGCAAAGAAAATAGCCATGACACATTCAACTATAAAAAGCAAAAAGAGAGGTTAGCATCTAAAATGACAAAAATAGATATTGATAATATTAATCAATTAATAAAATAGCAAATAAACATCTTACAACCATCACTAAGCTATTAAAGAACAATATTCGCTAGAAAATGAGAAAGAGAGCTAAATTAACATAGTTTTAATAAAAAGTGTATTAACTTGTATTAATTCAAATAATATTTTCTCCTTAAAGAGATATAAATTACTTTCCTCCTCTATCATCTCTTGGGGATAAAAATTATCTCCACCATTTTACAAATATAAAGAGTTCCCTACATATACACACGACACCACCTTTACAAGGATATAAATAGAACAATAGCAATGAAATTTAGGGGAAAACTAAGTGCAAAATGAAAATTTTCATATTTCCAAGGACCTCTAAGTTTGGGAATGAAATGGAGATAGAATCCCCTAACATAAGTCCTTTTAGCCTATGAAATAATTCATATTGTATAATGCACTCCAAGATATTTCCATTGAGTATATTCTCACTTGAAACACAAAAAAATGAGGAAATGGAAAAACTTTGAAGTTATTTACACTTTGCAGTCCTAATTTTCTATAACCTTCTCCCATTGTTCTACGCATTTATTTGTAATGAACCCGTAAGGTTTGCATCATTGGTTATCATTTATCTTTTCTCAATTCTCTATACTATGGGTTTCCATATTGTTTCCATGTGGCAACTATATGTAAAGTCACTTAGTATGGATTTATTTCCTTCTACTTTCATTTTCCCAAATTTTGGGTGCATGGATAGGTTTCAAATGTCATCGATCCATAGATTCATATGCTGGGATCTTTTCAATGTTTCCTTTCAACATGCATTTTATTTCGAAGCCCATACATATGGATGACAAGCACATGGTTATCATCCGTGAAATTCACCTTTTGAATCTTAGAACTTTCCTTTTTGCTCAAAGAGTCCGGGGATATGACATGAAGACATGTCTTCCATCCATAAATTCTCCATAATTTACCTTTTTTTCCTTTATACTCTAAAAATTATGGATGCATAGATTGATGCCAAGTGTCACACATGTGTAATTCATTGTGTTTCCCTTTCTTCACACTATTTTCCTTGCAAATCCTAGTCTTACGGATTCTTTCCACCTGTTGATAATCTATGAATATATACTTAGTGGATTTTTCAACATTGGTGAACCAATTTTTGTTTTCTTTTATAACTCAGATACATTGATTGTTATCACATAACAGTCATCTACTAATCTGATACTTAAAGCCTTTGACACTTAATCTTCGCCACTTGTGCTTTTACACTTAAGAATTTACACCAAAATACAGGATTATTCCTACGGAGCCTCCTTCCTACATTTAATGATTAAATTTGTTTTATATATAAATACGATATATGATCCCTTCTCCTTTGAATGTGGGATTAAGTTCCAATGAAAAATACTTGATCATTTAAAAACATGACCATGGAGGATCTAAGGCTCCAAACAACATAAGGAAGAGCTAGTAGATGAAACATTCACCTAGTCTTAGCCATGACAATATCCAAGACATGTGGCACACAAAATCACTAAATTAATGTTTTTAACATAGGTGTTAAATAAAAATAAATGTTTTAAACCTGTAATAGTCTCAAAATGAATCAACGTTAAATATCAATAACACTTTACACATTACACCCGTATTGTTTCAACTTAAAATATAAGGAATTACATAAATCATATTACAAACATTGTGTCCCTATTTTTAAAAGGAATTAGGGGTGTTGTGGTCATAAAAAAATGGAAATTGTTGTGGGGAGATACTACTCATTTTTGGAACCCTTAATATTTGGTTTAACTCAAAAGAAATATTAATGAAGTGTCAAGAGTTTTGATATTAATTTTCAAATCAAATGTAATATTTAGATTCATCAAAAGACATACTAAGTTAAAACATGGAATAAGTACAATTATTTGTAATTCATTCATTTACTATGACCAAGAACTTTATTATACAATTTTTTAGATCACTAACTTAGATAGTCCTTCCAAAGGCGTGATGCTCAATTATTGATTTTGCAAGAAAGGTTCAAATGATGGCTAGGGAGCTTCTCTACTTCCAACCATGTGTTTATTTCCCTAATAGAGATACTTTTGGTTCCACTCATGGAATTTTTCCATTTCCGACTTGGTCTCCATAGCCATGATGGAGTTTACCAAAATCACCAACCCAAGAGAGAAAGTCTTTGGTTTGATTCAACATTTAAATACTTGGATTTTGTATTCAAATGTATAATTAACATTATTTTTCTTATACTCCTCAATGGGTTAGAAACTAGTATATCTACATTAAAGTAATGATTCAAAACAAGAATGCTAAGATTATTTCCTTTAATGGAAACAAATAGTTTTTGGGTGATTTTTTTAGTGTTAAAATAGTATTTTGTCTTCTCCCACATTTTACCTTTCTTTAATGTTTGTGATGATTTTAAAACAAGAAATCAAAATAAAAATGAAATGTAAATTCTCGAAACAAGACATTAATGAGACTTACAAATTTTACCAAAATTTCCAAATCTCAACACTAAGCAATATTTCTCAAATGAAAAAATCCACATGTTCTTATTCATAGGAAGGAGGAAACTTTTGATTCGAAGTTCCGACACATTTATGAATTTTTCCTTCTTGAAAGAGATAAAAAGAGACAAAAAAACAAAGTAAAATAAACAACTAATCTAAGAAAGAAAACTCATCTAATCATAATCTAACAACCGTAAAACTAAAGAAGGTGGATGGACTTGAAATGTCTACATGAATGAAATCATATTGTTATCACTTGATATTACACCCTTTTTGAGGCCGAGCTCATCACCTAAGTTAAACATGGAATGAAATTTAAAGTGTGGGACAATGGAATCTTTTAAGGTCAATATGTAGAGAATATTGGTTCCTTTTATTCTAGTTTACTACAACTAATCTAATCAAGACTAGAATATACTACCAAACTAGTTCTAACCTAAGATTTCCAAGGAACCAATATTCGAAAGATTAAATACTAGAATGAATAAAATATGATGGATAAAAATACAATAGAATTCAATTATGACTCTAAGAGACACATATGTAACTTAGCATGTGAAGTTTCAAAATACACACAAAAAATCTAAATAGAATGATCACGATAAGACTAAAATATTACAAGATGACTTATATATTTAAATCAAACATATATACATTCAAAGGAAAGAGATCAAACTTGTAAAACATTATCAACAAATTATTCATTCATAATTCCACAAATCCAAGACATGTGAGAAATTCATAAATACATTACAGAGGTCTCCATGCAAGCATTAGCTTAACACTCAAAAGGGCGGAGCTCTATAACTAGAAAAAAAGACACTTAAACCATGCCCATACAATAACTTATATAGGATATAGAGAAAGAAAATATAAGAGATCATATGGCACCCAACAATGAATAAAACCAACCACTTCACCAACCACCAAGGGCCAATCGACATTCAATTTTACAAACCATGTATGGGCATTAAATGTTGCTTGAATCACACCATATCAAATCGTCTGGGAATGCGTGTTGCACAATACAAGGTTTAATTTTGGTTTTCGGGAGTGGTTATGTTGGTGAAATAATTTGTCATGTTGCAAATTATGTGTTTCCACCAACAATCATGGGGCTAAGCCCCTCATCTTACATATGGGGTGGCTCCCATTATTGAATGTAAACTACCTAAATATGTGGGGTGGTTAATAGGACGGGATCACATAGGAACACTCTACTAAACCTGTATCAAAGTGCTTGTATGGAGTACAAGGGAGGAAATTGCAGCAAAGGGATGTAAAGGGGAGTTGGAGAAACAAAGAGAGGGGGTTAATGTTATGAGTAGGAACTATCATATTCTCACCAACAATAACCAGAGTAGGTCCACATTCAATTAGAAGAATCTAACTTATGCAAACAAAAATGAGATCAAAAACTAAAGACACAAAGTTCCATTAATTTGTTCCTCAAAAGTACAAAGCCTTTTCTTGGTTGTTCAAGATCACTATGCTTGCAAAGCTAGGAAATAGAGAGAGAATAGAGGAAGCATAAAAAAATAAATGGAAGAAATACAACTCTTATTTATTGTGTAGTGGTGATACAAAGCTCAACAACATACAACAATCCACAATTGCTAGCCAAAAACTAAAACTTCAAAACTCCCTTGGAATGGAGAAGCCATTCCAATTTATAGCATTGAAAATTGTCTTCTCATCTACCCCCCACATGACCTTTCAAGTTCTTATTCCACTTGTGACTTTTCATCTTCCTTAGAAGTGAGGAAATAAGTCCCCTTTTTATAAATCAAAAGGGACTTTTACAATGTAACATTAGAGAGTCACTTAAGTGAAAAAGACAAAATTTCATGATTACATACAATGAGGAATTAGAAAAGAGGGGAGAAGAGGAGAAAGAATGAAGAGAGGGGAGAAAAGATGCTCCCAAGCATGGATGAAGGTTCCTCCACCCTTGATGGAGATCATATCCGATGATGATGAAGATGAAATATTGATATATGATGACCCTCCACTATGATGCTCTACCGATGAAGATTGATCCTTTGAAATCTTTGCTTTTTTAAAACTCTTTAAATGTTGAACCTCTGCAACACTATTTGGACACACCGAGAAGAGGAGTGATGAAAACTTGATAGGTAGACCACCAAGAGTATTGAAATATGACTTCCCTCATTGATACAATCCTTCTACTTCTTGAGACATTGTCATATATTTATGAACAATCATTCTCATGGGGAGAATTTGGTGCATTTTGCTCACACAACCATGATCATGATTCTGTCACCGTGAGAGCACTAATGGTGAATGAAGAATGAAGCCAAATACTTCTGATACCAGAGTAAGGGAAGGAGAAAGGAACCAAAATAAATTTCATCCATCTTATGATCATGCACTCCATGTGAGATGAAGTGAAATGGTTCTCGGACAAAACTGGTAGTTTCCCATTTAGGCACTTTATGCTCACCACATTGGGGAATGCGGGAATTTACTTGAGAATTAAGAGAAATACTCTTATGAGTGTCGAGATCATTATAAAATTCATAAATGAATGATATGTGATCATTTTGATCTCATTTTATCCATTTACTATTTTTAGCATGTTCATCATGATTGTCCAGTTTTTGCCAGTTTCACCAATCTGCCTCTTTTTTAGTGTCTCGAACATGGGGGAATGAAATGAGGTATCCAAATTCAAAATTTTCATAATTAATATTATTAGTAAGTGATCCAATGGAGAATTGCTAAAAATATAAATTGGTCTTCCTAGTGTCAAATTCAAATGAAACCAATTGTAGAAGTTTATATTTTGCATTTTAGGCCTTTGCTCCAATTTTGAAGGATTCCAATTGCCAGGTTTATGTGAATCTGAAAAATGGATATTTTTAGCTGAAAATTTCATATGTATGTATAAAATGGAAGGTATAATTAATGGATGCATGTATATACTCCCCTTAAAGGAGTTTTTTCAAGGATTTTACAATCCAGATTTCATGGCAATCGGAGCAAGGGTTTGGGAGTAATGAGAAAATTTGTGTTTTGGAGCATGAGGGTTTTTGGTGAAATTTTGGTAGCATAACAGAAAGGGAGCATGTGAAGAGGGTTTTAAAATTACCAAAAATGGATGAAAAATGACTAAGGACAACCTTTATACCATTCCTCCTTCATAAACCTAGCTAACCCATGTTTTAACTCACCTTACTTAACCCGGTTAGATGAGACTCAAGGATGGGGTTACAACTTTCTAAATGGGTCTCAGACCCCCTCATTTCCCTTACCACATTTATTAAGGGAAAAAGGGACATCAGGGGTGTAAAAATTTGCATAGGGTAGGAGCATCATGAAGAAGGGGCAAAAATTTGTTATGAAGGTGAGTTGAAAACACTTCCCTAACACCCCAAGTTGTAACTTTAAGTGACAAGATATTCCTCATCCTTGGTGGTGCAGTATTTTGTCCCCCATGTCCCTTTATAAAATTTAAATAGTTACATAACCATATTCCAAGTGTGCATAGGTTCATCTCATCATGAAGAAGGGGGTAGGTGGGATTAGGTGAGAGGAAGAATTTTCCTAACCGCCCAAGATGCTTTTAAGTGACACAACTTATATTCCTCATGTGATGGCGCACTTTTTGTCCCCATGTCCCTTTTGAATTTTATAAAAGGTAAAAAGGGACATCATGGGTCTCTAATTGTGTATTTTCCATTTATAGAACTCCGCTCTCACTATTGCACTGCTAAAAATAGCATGTTAGAGTGCTTTCTTGCCCCAAGAGATTCCCTTGGTGCTTCCTAGGAAAACCTTATATGATTTTGAGTGTAAAATACCAAAGGAATATAATTACAATATTTTAAAGATTTGATTATTCCTTATCTTTTAAATTTAATCCCCTTTTCAATTTTAGTTATGGGCGGTTCCTCAAGCTCAAATTGCCACCGAAGAAAATCCCGCCTCTTTGTCCAAATAAACATATGGAACATGTAGAGGGGAAAATTTTATCCACTTTTAAACTTTAATCAGCTTCTCACTCTCCTTGAACTCCCTAAATTCTCAATTGAATCTTCATCGAGTCAAGGTCTTTATTTGCACTGTCGAGCCAATATCTGCAAATATGCTCCTCAGAATCCTTGAAACCTTTTTCAAAATGAATTAGAAACTCTTAGATTTGCAATTACTATATTATGATCTCACAATACCTCCCAAGCTTCCCAACCCATCTAAAACCTAAAAAGCCACTTTTAGTTAAAAAATAGTCCCCAACACTAGCTAAAAACAACCCGGTTTTGGAGAAGATTTTCTCGAGGTTCCAAATATTTCCTAAACTTTCCTAAATCACTTCATTGAATATTTTATCTCCCCACACAACTCCCGTGTGGTTGTCTCAAAACTCATCATACGAGGGGTGTCCACCAATGTGAAAAAAATATGAAAATCAGCCTTTATCGGCCTCTAAGAGCAATTCCTTCTTACTGGTTATGAATGAATCCATGAATCACCTCCATGCACATGAAACACACTTGAAAATAAAATTATCACATTCCTCCTAGTCATTATGATGGTAACACAACAACTGAGTTGGCGAATGACATGTTTACATTGACCGGAAGGGGATTTCTAAATGTGGGTTAGGTTGTCACAACAAAAAAATAAAGTTTTCATGCTAGACATTTTGCATGACAACAATTTTGAACATTTAAAATTAGTTGGGTACAATTTTTCCTTTTCTCTGTGGATTTTTTATCATCAACGGTATTACATTTATCTTTCATGTCCTTCCATGTTATTTAGCGGACTTTTGATGATACACATATTTTATTTCTCTTATGCTCCATGTCCATGATTTCCTTCTTATTATGTGAATTTTCTTATGCTTTCAGTTAGCCCATTTTGATTTACATAATATTGTGTTTATCATGTCTTTTACTTTTTGTTGTGGATCTCTTTTCCCGAAACTTTCTATTTTACTTCATTCTATGCAACCCATTTCAACTCTATTCGGGTTTTAATTTCCCTACATCCTTTCATTTTTCTTGTACATTTTCACTTAATTTATACCGACCATCCACAATTTTTCCTTAATTCCGTGGATTTTCTATTTTTGTGGTACGTTGTTTCATTGTTTTGCTTCTTCCTTCCACTTCGGATTTATACCGAAGCCACATAAGTCTAGAACATGAATTAATTTTTCTAAATAAGCATCGCTTTTATTGGAAAAAAATTTTGGTGACTTCTTGGTCCAGAGGATCCTCACCGAGAAACATTGATCTAAAAATTTCTCGAATCATTTACAAGTAGTTTCATTGCATGGAGAAAAATTCGATATTTTCGGCGATATCTTGTTTGTATAAATCGAGTACGTATGCAAATGTTATGGCTCACTTTGAAATTTTGGGCAATTGGTGAATTTGGGACTACGCTCAGGTTAAACATGTGCACACTCACCAAGTGGACCAATGAAAATATGCCATGTGGAAAATGTATATGAAAGGTTAAAAGTTTTGTATTGACGTCAGTCTTGGACACTCAAGGATTTAATAAGTGGGCCCCACTATTTACTTGTTGGGGGCCCTTAGTCAGGTTCAATACACTCAATTATGGAGGGGTGTCTTGGCCTCCTTCTCATAATAACATTGCAGGGATTTTGTATATATCTTCCTTATCTTTGTAATTCTTGTTCAATGTGGGATTTTATTGGTTTTGCATTGTAAAGTGCTCGGTGGATAGCCCAACTCGACCGACCAAGTCAACCTATCCACCGATCCACCCCCTTATCTCTCCACATTGGTTAGTTGGTTATAGTTTTAACTCCCACACATTTCATTTAAACTGCCATGCCTTATATCCTAAGTGTCATGCATTGTATTATCTATTTGCCACTATTTTATTCCCCTATCTCCTTAGACTTTAGCACAAACTCTTTAACCCTCCACACAAGCTTATCCCTCCATGCAACCACCACATATAAACAAATCACCCCAAACTTATAACCAACCGAGTGTATAACCAACCGACCAACACTTTACAAAATGGCACTAGGCCAATACAAAGCCGACACATTCCTATCATTTAAACAACCCCAACTCGGCAAAGACATAGGCTATGTGGGATTTCTCCCACAAATAGAATTACAAGTGCACAAGAAGGGGCTCGAACTTAGGTCAGCCGGTAAAAGGATAAGCACCCAATCGATGGGCTCGTGGTGTTAAAGTATTATAAAATGGGCTCTATTCTATATATTTAGGCATTGTTCGGAGATTGTGTGTAAATTTTGTAAAGCTTATATCTTGAGCTAGGAGAGAATTTTGAGAAATTGTAAAAGGAGACTAGTATTATTTTTGGCAGGAGATTACTGTGAGAAGGTCGATTCTTGTAGAAATCATTGTAAAGGTTTATTTGCAAGATTTTAATAGATCGGTCCCATTCAACTAGACCCAGAGACGTAGGCCTCAAGCGCCAAACTCCGTTATCATGTCTCATGTCGAATTGCTGGTGAATTTTCTCTCGTATTTTACACAATACTTGTAGATTTTATTTATTTATTAAAAATACAAAAATATCGTAATGTCAATTTTCCTTAAAAATCATTAAAAGAAAAATATTGAGTTGGATTGTGCAAGTTTGCTTTGGATTTTTAGATCACTTCTGAGGACATTTTCCTACTAAATGAATCAAATTGGTGACCCTTTACATCCATTGGTCATGAAGTCAACATATATCTCGACAACTAATCTTGAAAACCTTGATAAATTCATCTTGGTTCTTCTGGGATGTTTCAAAAATCATTATGCTTTAGGACTAGCCCCTATTAGCTTACAATCTTATTCTTCTAATCTACGCTTTCCACAATTTCCTATTGTGGATTTTGCATTTTATTCTTCTTGCTACTCTAGCTTGCGGGAATTACAAATGGGTCCAATAACCTATGTAACATAACACTTATTCAAGGAAGATCACCTTGAAAGGATTGAGATAGGGCATCTCAATCAACGATCATAAAAAAGGAACAAAAGAAGGGCCACTCCAACAAGAAAGAAAAAACAATAATATGGAAAGCATGAGAACAATTACACTACTATGTGTAAGATAAAAAATGACTTTCTCAATAGTGTGGTTTAAGTTAAATCCCATTGACTGGGATTTGGATTATCTCCCCATTGAGTTTTGATAATTCAAATGAATCGATTTCTTACAAGTTGTAATGATGTATGGTCCACTCCATAGTGCATCAAATTTGGAGTGTCTCCCTGGTTTAGCTATGTTTGGATCCCATTTCAAAACCAAGTCTCCATCTTTGAAATTTTACATTTTGGATTTCTTATGAAACCATTATTTGGTTAGCTTTTGGTATTATTCTAATCGATCATGGTGGAATTCCTTAATTATTTCAACTCAACTAACTCTACCATTCTAACATTACTTTCATATTATTATTGCAATTCTAATTGTTGGCTAATTCTAGTGAAGGTGATTCAAGAGATAATGGGAGCCTAGCCTCTCTACCATATACAAGAACAAAGGAGATTTACTTATTTCTCTTTTAGGTGTTAATTTTTCATCCCAAAGAGAATTATTGACCTTTATATGTCACTACATTTGATTCATATCCATTATCCTCTATATTATCCTGATCAAGTTCTTGTTGTTTGACTCAACAAGGCCATTAGCTTGAGGGTAATAATTGGAGGAAGTATTTAGATAGATACTTGTGTTTGAAATCCCAAATAGAAATTTTAATACACAAGAAATCCTTGGCATTATCAAAAATTATAATGTGAGGAAATTCAAACCTTTTCACAATATCCTCTAAGAAGTATAAGATAACTAACTCATTCACTCCTTTGCGTGCCACAAATTTTGGCCACCTGGTAAAGTAATCGGTTACTATTAGGACCCAATTGTGACCAACACTAGATGTGGGATTCACCATGCCAATGAATTCAAGGCCCCATTGAGATAAATGTTGATCTACTTAGATTGGGTGGAGTGGAATGGATGTCATCTTCTTCTTTCCAGCAAAAAGTCACATTCTTTGCATTTTCTAGTCATTTATGTGAATCCATGAACAATGTGGGCCAAAAGTATTTAAATTTTAATATTTTCATAGTTGTAGCTCTTAGATATAAATGACCATTGGAGAAACCACTATGGAATTTAGTAAGTACTTTTGTCATTTTTTCTCCTTCAATACTCCATCCAGATTCTTTCTAAAAAGAAATCCATCAAACTAAAAGGATACTCACCATTGGATAAGAATCTTTCCAAGTCAATTGTTCAGTTGTTGCTTTATGAGGTTTACTTGTATTTTATTGTTCTTCCAAGGCATACGAAGCATTTTGATCATCACTATCATCTATGAAAAGTAGTTAACACATCCCTCTCGCCTCGACCAGACTTAGTAGATTTGATAGTTACGTGATATTTCATAATTTTCTCTACCCATCCAATTCTCTTCTCACTAATCTCAACTCCCATTATGAAATCTCTCACACTATAATGGAAGACCAATACCTTAATATGATTGTTTGCAAGCATATACTTGATTATAATTTTTATTATGGAAAACACGTATTTCTCCATGTATTTTTACCTTACCTCATAGTCCTTCAATGTTTGGCTAAATAAAGCCACTAGTTTCTCCAAACCTTCATTATTTTATTGGTTAACATAGTAACAACATTGTTTCAGCACCATAAGCATAAAGAATGAATTCTTTCTCAAAATTTGGGTTGATGAGAGTGGGTTCTTGAGAAATTTCCTCCTTGATCTTATCAAAGCTATCCTTATCTTCCTTGGTCCACTTGAAAACAACATATTTCTTAAGCATCAAGGTAATATGCTTGACTAGTCCTACAAATTTAGGAATGAACTTCCTAAAAAATTAATCTTACCAAGGAAAGATTGCAATGCCTTCTTATGAGTTGGTAATGAAAGAGAGAATTGTTGATATCATTTCCATATATATAACAATACATTCTTTTGAGACTATACGACCCAAAATTTTACCTTGGGAACAAAAAAATGCATTTCTTCGGATTTAGTAACACCCCAAACTCTCTGCACCTTTTGAACACTTTTTCAAGATGTGTCATGTGATTTTCACCCACATTTGAGAAAATTCTAATATCATCCAAGTAAATGAGAACAAACACATTAATAAATCCCTTGAAAGTGATATTTGTGGCCCTCTAAAACGTACCACCAACATTAGACAAGTCAAAAGGAATTTTCTCATAGGCATGTGTTCCCATATATAGTGGAAAGTTTTGTCTTGTACCAATCTTCTTCCTTGATCCTAATTTGATTGTATATAGAGTATCCATATAAAAGAAAGAATCTCTTATCCCCTTATAATGTTTGTAATATTTTTTCCATAGAGGAAAAGGATAGTGATCCTCTAAAGAGGCTCTATTCAGTCTCTAAAGTCCACACAATGCTTGTTTTCCCCATTTTTTTTCCAATAGGAACTAAATTTTCCACCCAAGAGGAATACTTAATAGGAAAGATGATTTTGGCTTCTATGAGTTTAGATAGTTCTTTTCTCACAAGGGGATCAATTTTAGGATTTACATGTCTTTTATTTTTCCTAATCAGCTTGGCATTAGAGTCTAATTCTATGGCATGTTGAAAAATGTTATAATTAAATCATTTTAGGTCCTCATAACTCCATGAAAATACATCACTATAATTTTGACATAAAGAGATAAAATCTTGTTGTTCTCTTGCACCACATACCTTTCCTAGCATCAACTCTTTGTCTTGTGCAATGATGACCTTTTGATAGTCTTCTTCCTTTGTTGTCATGTTTTTATTCTCCCCTTTAAACTCATCATTTATGCTAAATATGTCTTCAAGTGTGACCAATCCTCTAGGAATTTCTTTTGTCTTCAATTAAATAATTTGATCATCATAACCTTCTTATAACCTTGACTATAGTTTTGATGAGAATTTTGCCTCATTTTGAAGAACTAGACTATTTTCTCATCACTTCGAAGACTTTCCAAATTATTTTATTATCAGAAATGGATGGTCTAACCACCATCATAACATTTTTCCATTGCCTAAATGGGGTCCTTAGGTGGAGGAAATTTGGTCCTACAACTTTAATTTGATCAGCTCCACCATTTTGTCTTCCTGGCACCACATGTAGATTGATAGCATTAAAGTTTTCCATTAGATCCCAAACTCTATGCCTGTGATATTTTAGGAGCTTCTTCTTGGTGACAAAATTCCCTTTTACCTAATTTACAACCAACTTGATATCCCCAAACAATTTTAAGGATTTTATTTGTCTCTATTCGGCCAAAAATAGTCAATGAATCAATGTATCATACTTAACCACATTGTTGTAGTATGCAAATTGTATTCTATGTGTAAAAATAATTTCATACTAACTGGAGAAACTAAAACCACACCTACTCCTGATCCATTTTTTCTCCTTGACCCATAAAAATAATCGGCCACAAGCATCATGTATCATTCTCCTCTTTGTGTGATATGGGTACAACAAGATCTTCCTCTTGGATATAATAAGTTCCCAAACCAGGTTTCTTCGATTATGTCATAAGGAATGAACTCATAGTACTCCTTGGACCATTCATCTAACAAGAGTTCAAGAACTAAATAATGTGGGGTAGTTTCTCATAGTTACACTAAATCACTTTCTTCTTTCTCTTGAACTATGCAATTAGAGTTGATAGGGGTGGAGTCATAGAACTCAACAGATAGGATGAAATTTGATCAGCTTTTATTGTAAACCTTGTGCCATATATGGTCCTTGAAATCATTTGAGACCAATTATATTACAAGTACCCGCCCAATTTAACTACGAAATCTCTTAAAAATCATAGGGAAAATAAAGGAGGTAAATCAATGACTAATATGTTTTAAGTGGTGGTAAAACTAGTTCAAGCATGAAGGGTTAACTCAATATTTTTTATGACTCCTAATATTTTGACTGTTGTACCATCAAGTTGTAAAACACCCTTAGAAGTTGGATTGTACTCAATTCCTAAAATGTTTTCTATTTTATTTGACATTACATAAGTATTGGCACCCAAATCTATCATGCATTTTTTTACTAAATGCTTACCCATAATCAAGGATATATAGAAGGGTGGTGGTTTCTTGAATGTACTCATTCATCCTTGGGTTAACATAGGCTAACTAAAGAGTTTGGATTTTGCATGGTTGGATCAAATGGTGGCATTTTCTTCAAATCATTTTTGCAAGAGGTCTCTCTCGAGAAGGGATAGAAAATGCATCCCACATAGTCACATTTAAGTTTGTATTCTTCATTTCTTCTTGTTTTCCTATAACATTTCCCCACATTTTACTAGACAACCCTATTGAAATTTTTACCTCTTTTGGTCAAATTTGTCAAAATTGTCCAAATTACCAAAATTGCCTCTTTTAAAAGGTCAACTTATGGTAAAGGTTTCAGGAGCCTTAAAGAATTTCAAGAGCCCAGATTGTAGTAAATGAAAAGGTCTCATAGTTTACTCTATGAAAGTATGATTTAGAAGCGATTCTACAGGATTTTGAGTGGTCTTAGGAAAGCTTCCTCTTCATCAAATTTTAGGGAAAATGAGTGTGTGTGCATTATTGAAGGTTCAACTTCTGAAAAGGTTTCAAGAACTATAGATGGTGTTGGGAGCTCAAATCCCAATCATTGGAAATATTACAGGGTTTACTACACATTGGAATGGGTAAGACAAAGTTTTGGGAGCATAAAAAGATGAAACCTTTCCAACACTAAAGCACGGTGTCCTTTCTGGACAAGGAATTTGCACTTAAGGTTTAAGGCACCTCAAACAGAGTTGGGATCCTAAAAAGGTCAAATGGAAGCACATTGAACCCCCTCCATGACCCAAGTAATGGCCTAGTTCATAATTGTTCCAAAATCTTCTAGAAATTCAGCTCATTGGCGCGTCTTCCTAGAAAAATGAATATATAAGAAAAACATTGATGAAGAAATCATTTTCATAGTTTCTAAATGTTCTCATTGGATTTTTGTCCCATTTCCATGTAAAATCATATATTATATGGCCCGAAATGGTTAATAATGGACCCTCATGCGAAAAGTGCACTCGTGTTTATAATTTTATGTTATGTAGAGATGATGTCATCAAGTGCGTCTAGTGTACTTTAGAAGCTTGGAAGCCTTATGAGGTGGGATTTCACCTTGTATTCTCCATTTTTCATTTCTACTTGCAAAATTGCACCCCTATAAATGGTCCATCAAAACTTAACATAAAAATATTTTAAGAAAAGTAAAAAGTGTAATGTACCATGCAAGTGGGTCCTAAAAACCCCACCTAGGCACACATTGGAAGCCTCATTACACATAGGAACACTTTTGAGGTGAAATTTCACCCCAAATTTGCACCACATGATGGTGGAGGCGCCCTTTAGTCATGTGCTTTACATTTTGGGTGGAAAATACACTTTGCATTTGCAAAGTGCATTCTCCACCACCAAGTGCACTTGGTTTTCAAACTTCCACTTCCATCCAAAAGAAAAAAAAACTAAAAATGCATAATTTACTCCATGAAACCACTTTTCAAGTTGATATTTTAATTCTCATGTTCCCCAATACCATTGTTGTTGCCCCTAGGTTCCCAAGTGGTTGTTTTTCTCATAATTTTTGATCTCATGGTCAAAACCCTTCCAAATTTTAACCACATAATAACCATTAAATTGATCATAGGATCATGGAATATTATTCAAGATTTAATTTAATATAAACACATAAAATATTCAGTTTCTACTATCGTGTTTTCCCAAACCACCAAAACTTGATCTAAGGATGGTACAAAATCTACATAGAGGAAGCTTCCCAAAGTTTTCCCACAAGTTCCCCTCACTGAAACCTCCATTTTGAGACATTGAGAATGTGTTATGATGAAGGATTTCTTAAGTTGTGAATAAAACCACTATCCACCTCCAAAACCACTCAAGAACTCCATATACACTAAAAATTGTTTTGGCTTTTTCTCCCAAACCCCACGAGAGAACTTCACCAAATTTGGAGCATCGATTATCCTTCCTAATATCTTACTAATGAATCAAAACTGTTAGAGTAGGTATTTACCTTAGCTCATGTTCACCTAGGTACATTATTTACCTTTATTGTATTTATCCTCACCCACTTATGTGTGTGGATATTTATTTTTATTTATTTAAATATTAGGAGATATATTCTAGTTGTTAGGTCTAGTTCTTTCCTAGATCTATGGTATTGACTAGATCCTTGATGTCTAGTTCTCTCATAAATCTATGGACTTGACTAGTTCTTTGATGACTAGTTCTTTCCATGATTTATGGCTTGATCTACGACCTTGACTGGTTCTTATATTGTTATTCCTTGCCTATATAAGCAAGGCCCATTCTCATTGTATTTCATTGAGTTCCATAATAATATATGATATTGCTGCTCATTTGTTTGCAAAGGTTTTGTGTAAAGTTATTTTGCGAATTGCTTTCATCTTATTGATCGTGGTGTTTGATTAGAATTTGTGTTCTTGGCTTGGTACGATCTAGTTATCGTTCCTTTTAAAACCACTCCATATGGATTATTGTTACTCCCAAAACGAAGGAATAATTTTTTCACATCCTCCATTAAAGCCATTTTTCAAGCTTTTCCCCGCCGTAAATTGTTTTTCTGTTTATTGTTGATTCTGATGAAGGATTACCACCAAATTTGGAGTGTATCCTCATATTTGAAGTATATTTATAAATAATCAATTCACATCTAATTTTTATTTTATTTTCTCCCATTTTGGCCAAAATACAAATTCCACTACCTGTACCATCAAAATCCATTCAGATTTTTGAAATTTCTAAAACCATTCTAGAATATTGTTTCACTTGCATCATTCGAACCTTGAATCATTCTAAGGCCTATGAAACCATAAAATTTCTTGATGAAGTTCCAATACTTTGGGTATGAGCTTCTTTAAGTTCTGGTGTCTGAGTTCTCAGACATATGAAACAATAACATAGAGTATATGGACTTCAATGATCTAAGGTAGAGGATGGAGGAAGTAACTCACACTATCCTAGCTGAAAAGGTTTTTCATAGTGGAATCTACTAATCCATCAAGATTCCCTTGTGTATTCAAGATACGAATTCATTCTCACTTACACCGAGAATTACGAAGCTAAAAGCCAAACCATCACTATTGATGAACGACTCCATCATCACCATGCTTTCCCCTGGTGGAATCTCAAGATGTCTCTACATTCAAGACCTAAGAATGTTTTCATCATAAGAAATGAGGATGTGTTGACCAAATAAGAAAGGAAGGATTCATGTTTACAAGGAATGATGATTGGAAATTGGATGAAGATGTCACGTAAGCTTTCTTACTTGTCAAAGTATCTTTCTCAGTTTGAGTTCATTAAAGAGATCTTTGATTTCATTGTGCTCCTTGGCTGATTTGTGGGATAACCATCCACTAAGGAGTTTCATCCTTATATTTTTCAGTTCATGTTGTTATCTATAGAGGGATATTAGAAGATAGATTGGAGTCAAATTATAAGTGATAATTTGCACTCTCAATTGATCAATCTCGAAGGGACAAAAAGATTCAATGTGACATTATATTTGGTGTACGCCATCGTAGCACTAAAATAGTTGTTAGGGTTAACTCTTGAGAGGAATATTCTAAAGGGCTCATCTATGTACCAAAACTACCCGTAGTTCACTATGTCAGAGTTAATGATGTCTTCATAATGTATTTGATCATAAAAATAGAGGGTGACACCAATCATCGGTTCTCAGTAGAATATTTCATGTTGATAAGAAAATGTGGGAGATATTTCTCAAAATTCAATACCTTCTCCTACATTTGTGTTGGAGGGTTTGAAAAATCCTCGATGAGAATCCTAATACATCCTAGCAACAAACTTGTTCTCATTGAGTTATGCCAAAATTTTCTAGGGTGCACATAAAATGTCTCAAAAGAAAGAGAAAATGAGTGTCATTCCCAATTCGGATAAGAATTTAATCTTGCACAAACTTAATAGATGTAAGCAACATCTAAGATTCCCTAGGATCTTTCAATTCGTATTCATATTCATGCGAAAAGGTTTTTTTATGCAAGTAATCACCTACAGGGACGGAACACAAGTATCTCTGTCATGTCACCATCCCGAGTTGGAAGACTATTGGGAATATTGTGCGAATGAGACAGAGGTTAGGAAAATAGAATTCTCAAGGTTAACGGTCAACAAATGAAATAATTTCTATTAGAATGGGTCACTTGGACATCAAAGATGATATAAGTGAAATATTTGAGCCTTAGTACTTGAAGAATGTTCATTTCAATCCCATTCCTCCTATGGACTAGTTTGTAGTGGATCCTATCAACATCCTAACTCATACAACAACCGTTCTCAAGAGGTTAAAATGATGGTTTCTCAAAAATATTCATGAGCAGAGCCACAATCCTTCATCCTCCCATAGGAAGTCAAAGAAATTTGGGAAGCAAGGTGTATGTAAGGGAAGTAAGAGGCCTAAAAATAATGATACCCCACAAATTAGGCAAGTTCTTCCATGATCATCTCCGTAACCTTCACATGAGTCCCCTAGAGGAATTTTTCATTAAAAAGGGAAGAGTCTTTTGCTCTCGATACAGTGGATTTCATTGTTTCTCCTATAAGAAACAAGTTTAAATCTCCTAAGTTGTTTGTACATTCATCTCATATATCCATCATGATTCGACATAGCTTTACATGGGAAGCGATCATACTCTCTGTGAAAATCAAGTGATGGTCACAATTTCTCCTATAGGAATCCCGGTAGTACATGACTCATCCTTTTTCTCCTAGTCATGTGTTCTTGTGGGTCCAAGACATCATCAATGCACCATAACCAATGGAGAAAATACAATGTTTGTAATATCTCCTAAGCTCTAGAAGTTTCGACTCTTAATCCAAGGAAATCCAAGATGAATTCTCAGCTCATGAAAGACACTTTAGGGTCTCAATTCATTGATTTCCTCACCCAAGAGTGGATAAGAATGAGGTTGAGATGAGAATAACAAACTATGAAATAACCCAAAATCATCTTAGAGAACTAGGTTCCGAGGGACACATTCACAACTTTGAGCAAATGGCCACCAAGTTCATTGCAAAACCAAGGAAAGTGAAGCAACCAAAGAGAAATTGCAGGCCAAGTGCGTACTATGACTTCATGTGTCCAAACCTTTTAGACCTATATTTTCTTCCTCTTTCCCCTGTAGTCACTAAAATATGCACTTATTACTATTACATTACACCTCTAGTATGTTGTTATATACATGATTTCTAAGTTTGGAAACTAGGCACTAGTGACACCTCTTTGTCCCTTTCTTTCTTTGTTTGGATTTATTTACGTCTTTTATCTAGTATTTTCATCTTTCTCGGTCAATTTACGAGGATCCATGTTCCTATCTTTTTCTTTGTTTATGTTTGCTTGTTGCGAAAAAATACCACCTAGACAAGACAATAGCTCCCGTGTTTTAATGTCTTTCTCGGGTGCTTCTATCATATTTTCTTGTTTTCTCCTTTGTCGGTTTACTTTGGCTTTAGGTTTTTTTCTTATCTTCTTTTCATGACCTAGGTCATATTTTGGTGTCACTATGTGCCAAAATTTAAACAAAGAACTCATATATATACACAACCTACTAACTATTCTAAGGGGCAAAGGGGCATGCATTCAAGAGGCATATATTATACAAGGAGCTAATATTTTCTATCTAATACATCAAGGACTGCATACTTCACTACATAGGGGGCATCTATTTTGAATTACATACCACACATTTACATTAGGGAAAAATTAGTTGTATCTTGTTATCTCTTTATCTCTAGTACTAGCTCACTCTCTCTCTCTCTCTCTCTCTCTCTCTCTCTCTCTCTCTCTCTCTCTCTCTCTCTCACACACACACACACACACACACACACACACACACAGAACTACATTAAGTCTGAAATGTAGTGCAACACTTGGTGATAATCACATTGGGGTGACTTTCGAGGTTACTCAATTAATCATATCCATATTTTTATTCATCTAATGTGTGCTTTAATATTGTGCAAGTATCTATGATTTATTTTATAGGTACATGTGTGACACAACAAATCTAATGCGCATACAACGAAAAAAGAGAAACATTAAGTGACATAGAAAGAACCAGATCCTAAGAATATCTACAGACACCAATACCCAAAACAAATACTAGCGCATAGGAAATATTGTCCCATTCTAGGTTTTCATGTTCATGAGATCGTCACTTTCGAAATCGAAATTAGGCTTATACACCCAAAATCTACCTTTCCAACTTGTTCATCATTCTAGAATCGGTCCAGCCTACAATTATAAGTCGTTATTCTTTATATCCTATCTTTCACTCTTGCTTTTATTTCCTTTTTTGATCATGAATGTTTATTTTTTTATTTATTTAATCAAGAGTGCCCTTACATTATATTTAATTTCATTAAATCATTTGGTGAACTCCGTCCCTTACATGTTCTTTATTGGATCTATTCTTCTCAACACCAAAACCCTAGTTGCATTAGGGTTCATATATGCATATTATCTTTAGATTCACACCTGATTTTCATCTATCATCTTCCATAAATCTGATCTACAATTTTTTTCCTAGGGTTTCATGGTTGGTACTACCCTTTGGGTCACTTTTTAGGGCTCTAAATTTTCAAATCACCTTTTGTTTCATATCTCAAGCATAACGAATCTATTTTCAAATTCCTTTGAGGTTATTTTTCCTTTTTCCATATCTAATGAAAACCTCTTTTTGTTTTCCCTAATTTTTAGCAAAATTTTCAGAAATTCAAAATTATACTTTTTATTAATTAAGACATAATTAAAAAAATGGCCAAATCCCTTGGAGTTTTTTCTTTAAATTTATAAAATTAAAAATTTCCTCTTTTTAAAAAATCAAATTATATTTCGAGATATGGTTGTTTTATTCATTTATTGACATCAATTTTTGTTTAACACCCCTCTTTGGCTCTTATCCCCATGGTCTCTTAATTAGCAGCCCTCTATACATTATTTTTTCTATTTAACTTGGGGTTACCTTTTTTTTTATTTCTATCATCATGACCCATACCACATTATTCTTATTTTATTTACTTCAACGACACCGTGACATAATAACTGATCAAATAATATAACTTTCATAATCTTTGTCTGAATCATCCCTCCAAACTCCCACAAGGCTCAACATAGTCGTAACCACACAAACATCATCGATAAGACAACTAGTTAAGGAGATAGAAAGAGGTACAAGTTTCCATTCCTTGAGCCTAAGGTGTCTTTGAAACACACTATACATGACACCCTTTGAGAAAATGTCATACATACCAAACGAATAGAAGTGGATTTTTATTATATGGTAGACTTCACTTCCTATCTTGTACTCGACTTGAGTAAAATGGAAAATGAACTAGATTTATCACTCCACACATACACTTTTAATACTACCCATAGGGATCGTAAGTGTAGGGTACACAACATAACACATCACTACATTACTAACACAATGGTGATTTATACACAACAACCATAGTGTCTTACGCATGGTATATTTATGAGGTATAACATAACATTATTTCCACAGTCCATAACACGTCATGTTTCCACATAATGCACCCAAAAGTGCAAGTACAATACAATAAGGGTCATAAGATCACTATATGCCCCCAATTCACGACATGAATCCATCACATAACGTATGAATACATATGTATGATGAACATAGTGACTAACATCACAATATATAAACAATTACAATACAACATGGTGACATAACATCATGATACATCACAACACAGTGGCAACATCATGATATGATACAATTCACTATGAAGCACTTTTGTCATACAACACATTAGTACACATACAATATCACAGGATAATGAAACAATACAACACTTTCATAGTCCACAATAACATTTCTTTCACACAACAAGGTGGTACATCACACGTGAAATTCACATTGAATTCACAATAGAGGAGAGAATAATCTCATCACGAAACACATCAACATCATAATAAATCCACACTAAGTGGTATGCACAATAGGTGCATTCATATTATCACAAGTACAACATTTATCACATCACAACATAATATCACATTACTCTTCCAACTCCTCCACCATCATGCATAATCATCACAACACCAATTGTCCTAGAGGTTCAACAACATAAACCTCTACTCTGATACCATGTGTAATGCCCAAAATTTTAACATAATTCACGTTTTCATAGATTTCCATTCACATGATTATAATCATTATCACGTAACAAGAGAGAGTTAAGGATACATTCATTTCATTTCATTCCATTTCCTAGCTAGAGGAGGAGAGAGAGAGAAGAGAGTGGAAAACACCATTTTCCTAACAATCGAATTTCTCAAAACAAACAACAAAAGAGAGTTCCATACAGTCATATATAAGTTTCTACCAATTTTCTCATCGGTTATTTGGCTTGAAGAGGGTCCCACGACATTCTTTCACATTTTCCTACAAGTTTGAGAAAATGTTCAAATTTAAATAGAGGGATATGAAGAAACTATAAATACAAAAATTATTCACACCATGCATTTACGATTGTGTAATCTTGAAAAGAGAATTTATATGGCTGGTTGAACATGTTATTTGCATGCTTGTGAGATCCGAGATGTATTCGTAACTCCATTTGAGCTTGTCTTACAACTAAGTGGTCACAAAACTTGCTTTGCTTCCTTGTGGTTGTGTTCTAGTGACAAAGTTCTTTCCTGCATGTAGACTTAATTGTTGTTTACTTTCCTTGTATTTTTGAGATCTTGTTTTCTTACCTTGATTTTGTATCATATCGAGGATGGTGTTTTTTTAAGGTGAGGGAAATGTAGTGCCCTCCCACTTATGCGTAGTTAACTTCGTTATGGGCACTCTTGTCTAATGTTGTAATGCCCCAAGCCTTTTGTGCCTAATAAGTTGAGATGTTGACCCATTTATTTAAAAGTGATAGGGATTTCCACTCCAAAAAGGGGTTTGGTGTGTTTTTGTGAACTAATTGATTTAAATTCCTTCCTACTCAAGAAAGATAAATAAATTTGAAAGATGCAACACCTTGTAAGGAATATCGAGATGACATTATACAAATAGTCATATAAGGGTGGTCACCAAGTAATGAAAAAAAAATTATCACTCATTTACCAAACATGTAAACTTATCAACATGCATTAGTTGCCATTTCAATTATCATCTTGCATGTGTTGTGTCTCATTCTGTGATCACCCCCCACCCCTTAATCATGAACACCATAACTATAATAAAAATAAAACTAAAACGACTCAAATAATAAAGGAAAAATAAATAATATAATGAAAAGGAAATTTTATAATAATAATACTAATAAACTTTAAGTAATTTCATGTAAATAGTAATCAATAATAATAATAATAATCATAAAAGAGTTATGCAGGTTAGTAGGTGAGAGGTGGTGGTTAGGATTTAAGAAGCATGGTGGTGAGTGGTTGGGAGGATGGAAAAGTCGAAAAATTTTCAGATGTTGTAATTACAATGCAAATTGCAGGTGTAAGAAGGATGTCATGGTAGTTCCTCTCCTTTACACACATCCTCCCGAATGTGTCAAACTAAGAGCTTTGAAAATAGTGAATGGGATTAGCATACTCGTGATCACAACTAAAGCCTTGGAATGTGTTTTTGTTTTCCCCCATCATTCAACCTTTTCCAATGTATTTCTAGCTTGTGCAAAAATGTGGTTTTTTTCCATAGTGCCTTGGATTTGTATGAGTTTCGAAGCTATTTATTTTGTAAGTGCACTAGTAGTGGTGTATGTTAAATGTGGGATGATATGATTGCAAGGTATGCACAAAATGGGTATTGTTGAAACGCCTCAAATAAATGTGGTCCATAGCCTACAATGATTATCCGAGGCTTCAAATTTGATAGAGGGTAAGTTCTATTTTGTAGTTTCCTCCTTTGAGCCATTTACTGTGTTATAACTTTGGTTGTGTTTGGAAGCAATAAAAATGTGATCTTTTCAAGCATTATGGAACCATAGTATTGCAGCATAACAAGACACACATTTTCATCCTTTCGGTGGTAAAGAAGGAACTTGTTCTATTCCCAGCTTCAAAAAAAGATCAATATTCTAAGTATCTGGAGATCTAGATCAATATGTTGACTTCATAAAAATGAGACTTATAGTATGTAATGAGCATAAGTGCCTATATATAGTATATATTGATGGATTATTTGTGAAAGACCTATTTTCTAACAACATGGAGGTGTCATGACATTGAATGGTTTTTTTGGAAACTAAATTGATTAATAAAATGCCTTAAATAAATGAGGCCTTCTTGGTCTCGATTTGCAGAATTCAAATGGCTAAAATAAATGTGGTCTCTTAGACTGCATTGATTCTAGTATGTGCAATTTTGGTGGGGTGTGTAAACCGGTTGGAAAATGTCCCCGAAGGAGTGTGGCCACTTAGTTGCAAGACATGCTCAAATGGAGTTATGAATAGGCCTCAAATCTCACAAGAATGCAATTAACATGTTCAACCACCACGAAACTCCTCTTTTCAAGCTAGAAAGTTCATACGAGACATGGTTTTCTCACCTTTGACTTGCATAATTTTTGTATTGATAGTTTCCCTTTTTTCTATGAAATCGTAATTCTAGTAAAACTAAGGACGATCTTACGCTTTAATTAAATAAATCATATTGCAAAACGATAAAACTAGGCTTTTTCCAACACAACATGATTGATTGTTTTGATCATCAACTATACTCGCAACCATGACCTAATACATTGTAAAACCAAGGTATCAAAACTAGATATTTGTGTCTTTTTGAATTGGCGAGATTGAGTTGAGTCGCAACTAAGTCATCAACTAAACTACCCTTTTTGTTTACTTGGAAAAGTTAATAAAACATGATTTTCTATGATTCGTAAAACACCTCTTTGAATCCCAAACTAGGAAATTTGAGTTATGAATGTGTTCCCTATCATGTGGAGTGTTGTATCAAACCTTAAAACACCCTCAATGATCGTTTGTGCACTTTTTATCACCCCTCTAGGAGCCATGTTAACCCTTTTATAGTTTTGGGAAGTTACTTTGAAAGTCAAAAGTTGGGTTTGGTTTTGGCTTGTCATTTTGGCCTTGAGTGAAGAAATGGATATCAACCTCCGTATACCTCTAGTATTTATCCATAAAATTGCTTGCAACCCTTAGTTTTGAAAAAAACACCTCGTCGCGTTAATTTTACAAGGGGGTTTTGTAGGCATTCAATCGTTGGGTGACCAATTCAACTAGTCCAATTATGACCGGTGGCTCCAAAAGTAGTTGACATTCGTACCTTGTTAGCTATTTCTAAGTTCCGTCAACTCCAATAAATTCCCTGTATAGAGGAGAGCATATAGGATTTCTCTCATGGTGTGTTTTCCCATCGAAATAAATTTTTGGAATGGAGATTCATAGCCCTTGGATTAAATTTGGACGTTTTCGCAAACTTGTAGGAAAATGTGAAAGAATGTTGTGAGACCCTCTTCAAGCCAAATAACTGATGAGAAAATTGGTAGAAACTTATATATGATTATATGGAACTCTTTTTGTTATTTTTTTAGAAATTAATGTATCCTTAACTCTCGGTTGTTATGTGCTAAGTATTATAATCTTGTGAATGGAAAACTATGAAAACATGAATTATGAAAAAATGGGCATTACATTACCTTTTTCATTATTTCTATCATCATGACCCGTACCACATTATTCTTGTTTCATTTACTACAACCAAACCCCTCATGTAGAGATACTCTTACACAACTGTTGAAACAAGTACAACTCCCTGATAATATGACACCCTCCCAAGTGAATGCCATTTTGGGTTGTATTTCAGCTCCTCCTACTAGTAATAATGACCCCTCCCATAAGGATATCTTAGACTCTATTCAATTTTTGCACCATTCCTTTAAAGATCAACTTCAAGCCATGAATGCTACAATTACATCTCTCATGGTTGAAATAAACCACCTCAAAGATACTTCCAATGCACATATTCATTCTCTTTATATACCTCATGATGTTCCCAATACAAATCCTATGCACTTTGATCTAGGTGTTACATGTGCTCACATAAGTAAGGATCAAATCCTCACACATAAAACACCTCTTTTGTTCGATGAACATGTTAAACAACATGATATCCTATTTGAGCTCCTCAATCATCGGTTAATTACTTTGTTTCCCAATCATTTCTATCCTCATTATCATCTTACCAAATCCAAAGGCCAGCCTTTCTATAATTATCATGGTATTAATGGACATCGTGAAAATGATTTCTATTATTTACAACAAAAATCCTACAGCTCTAGCATAAGGGCTTTATTTCATTCTCTAAGCAACATTCGATTTACACATCTATCTCTGGTTTCGTAGACACTAAATCACAAACTTTGGGTAATTATTTAGTCCCGGTTTCATACTACTATTCATATGGTTCTTGAGTGAAAAAGAGTACTAATTAACCCATGTCTTTGGCCATCTTGCATTGTTTTCTATTGCTACTTTCGATCTTACACCCATACTTTCCCAGTTATTATTTTTATATTACGTTTTCCCTATTTCTAACTGGGGTGCCCTAGGCACCTTGGTCTCCTATGCGCACCCTAGTCCTCTTTGCACTTTCCTCTCACTTTTTGGGCACTTTCTAGTTGTTTGAGCTTTCTATATTTTTGGTGGTTGGCCTTTTCGAGGTTAATTACGAAATTAAAGCAAGAGAACCATATAAATATAAAGTTATGTGACCATAATGAGGGACCAAGCACTAAACACTACTATCACCACCTAAGGTTGCATCCATCAAAGGATTTTATTGCTCCATTGCATCCATCTAGCTCCATCACAAGGGACAAAGGTTGGTTCATCTACATCACACTTCATAGGAGGGGAGTTTATTTTATTCCATGCACCATTTATTTATATTCTACATCTAGTTATTATTCACTACTCACAAAGTGTGACTGACACAAGAACACCTAGGGCACAATTCCACACACACACACACACACACACACACACCTAGAACTACATTGGGTTTGAGATGTAGTGCAACACTCAGTTAGTAAGTCCACCATTGTGGTAGTTGAGGACAGTCTGAACCCTTCATATGCATATTTCTATTTTTTATTTTTTTGATGCTTTGTTTGGGGTTTTGCAGGTGATTCTTCCATCCCGGGTTTATAGAGACATCCAACGAAGTTTAGTGACATACACGCGACAAAAAGGAGAAAATTTAATGACACCTCATATGAGGTTATTTGGTCATTTCAAGATATACCAAGGAACCCTGTGTGCCCCCATCCTTCTCCGATATGCCCCGGCTTTACCCAAACAGTCCATATTGCATTTTCTGTTGTTCGTGTGTGACGGTTTCCTCCTCCTGTTCATCCGGTTTCCACCTGCGATGTTGTCCCATGACATATTTGAATCAAAGCTAAGGATTTTCCTAACCCTCTTTGCACATTAGTGTTTCATATTCTACTTGCTTAGTTTGCTTGGGTATAATTCATCATTTCATTATTTAGTTATTTTACTACTCCTATAAAGATGCATAATTAGGCTAATATATTCCAGTTTAGTTTAATCAATTTCCACATATCAACGGGTTCCTAAATCTAATTCATTTATGACTCATGAACATAATTCCATAATGAAAGACTCATCACTTGCACTTGAGTCATTTCCAACAAAATTGTTTGAGCCACCACAATCCCAATCTAAGGCCAACACGATAAAGGAATCTACACATATCTCCACTCCTTCAAATCATATTGAGATAGATTATGCAAACATAAGTATCAATGACTTACCAAATGATCTATGGATCTCCACAAGCATGGGCACATATAAGCTAAATCCTAAGTATACTTTCAAAGAATCTTATGGGAGCAACATGGATAGCATTGATTCATCCTTACTACTCAAATATGATGATGATGATGATTTTTATCTTACTTACTATTGTGATGACTATAAGAACCTTGATGAGAATTTTCCAAATCTTAATCCTATTGATAAATAAGATAACACTAATTCACCATAAGCATTACAAATTTCTCACCACTTAGCTACGAGAATATAAAAGGCCAAATATTGCATCCCAAAGGTAATCCCATGTATCTTCTTTTAGCATCACTCCAACCACTTGTGCGTAGTATTCATATGTGTCTCTAGATAGATCACTATGGAATTCACATTTGGGGGCATCTTAATTCCCCACACTACCTAATGACGCACTATTATATTTGGTTCATAGTTGACTGTTGAGGGTTTCTTTATATGGACCTCAATTTGTGTGTGTGTGTGTGTGTGCGCTTGCACACACACACACACACACACACACACACACACACACACACACACACACACATCGGGGCATCCTTATTCTGTCTTCTATCTATTTTATGTCATATATTTGTAATTAGAAATCTAAAAACATGTTTTCTTAGATCTTGATTAGATGTACTCTTGTTTCCATATCCTATTATATGTTTCACATTTCTTTATCATGTTACTATAGTTCATATTATGCTTTATCATTTTTCTACACACATGTGCATTCACATGGAATCTTGCATGTGAATGTGGGTAGCTTACAAGTTTTTACACGATGTATGGTGTTTGGCCTTGTCCATTACCAGGTCCACTAAGGCTCCTGAGGGAAACTACCTTTTCCTCCTTACTATCAAGTTTTATCATTGCAATATTTCCCATTTTTCAATTCATATATTCATATATTACATTATTCTATACTATTTATTTTTCTTAACATGCTAACGGGTGCCTCATGTATAGCATTTTCCTTCCAGTCATTATTCGATCATGGTTGAATAATTTATTTTTCATTGTTTGTGGGCTATGCCCTATATTTTCTTGTTACCTTTTTGTACAATCCTTAATGGCTCGATTGTCTTGTGACATCCTAAGTGGTGTCCCATGTATGCAACCAACTACTCATTCTGTCATTGTTTTTTGTTTTCCTATTTGATTTTTCCTAGTTGTTATTTCTGTTCTCATTGCTCATTTTTGCTAACTCATGTATACTAGCATTTCCCCATTATTTTTCATGTGTCATGGTAACTACCATGCATAATCCCTATTCCCCCTGTAGGTTTCCTATATCAAATATGCACATCGGTTTATCTTTCCTTGTTTGGGCTCTGTTGGCTTTTGTTCATCTCACACACCCAAAATGAGTGGAGGAAATCATGGGGTCCACCTTTTCACCCTCCCAATAGTTACGAAAACAAAGACAACATAATCGAATAGTAATTAATTATAGAACAGAGCCGAAATAGAATTGTCCAAAATTCATAGTCTAGACATAAGCGCTTTAGAAATGATATGAATGCTTGGTGATAGTGTCCCACATGGGTTCTCCCGTCCTAGGAAAAAAATAATTATAGAGAATTTGCACAATTGCAATCTTCTCCAATTTCGATGAGTTATATAGCCATTTTCATATTGTAATTAGTTACTAATCGGAACTAATTACTAACTCAGGAACCAAAGAAGGAACTAAATAAGAGAATGACACTTAATGCATATACATGATAGTGATATGCCTAGTGCAATGTGCCACCCAAGTCAAGTTACAAATCAGGTTTGTGATCATCTACAATGGCACTTATCCGTGGGGAAGCGTTAATGGTTAGAGGGAAAAACAAACCGCTCTCCCAATACACTTTCCCTTAGTAGTGACATGATGCTTAAATCTGAATTTTAACGTTGAAAATATCAAATCCCTATTTGGTAACTGGACACCCAAATCCTTAGTATGATCGAATTAGGTCAAGAATTGATCACTCTCGACTCTCCCAACCAGCTCCTAGGCATCAAGGCTATAAGCAGGAATAAATTTCTATCCCTTTCTCTTTTAGCATTTCAAGTGTACTCTAACCCCTTGGTTTATATTTTTCCAATACACATTTTCATTTTAGCATATTTTCTAAGTTAAAGTTCAATTACATTTACCTAGAGCATTGACTACACTTGTTTTCTTTTATAGGTCCTATCATATCCCAATGAAGGTAAAACACACAAGTAACCATGAATAAAATCTCAAGTATGCTTCAAAAATATGGCATTCCAAGGAACTACACGCACACATCATTATCACTCCATGCACACAAAGGTCACCCCTAGGATCCTTATCCTTCCCCCTCATAATTTAATAGTACACATATTTGCACTTTTCCATTTGGTATGGTCTTTGGGCACAATCTTCTTTCGACTCCCCAAGGTATGATTTTGTTTTCTACTTTATGCTACTGAATCTTGTCACTATTACATTACATCTCTAGTATGTTGTTATATACAATATTTCTATTTTTGGAAACTAGGCACTAGTGACACCTCTTTAGTCCTTTTCTTACTTTGTTTAGCTTTGTTTACATATTTTATCTAGTATTTGCATATTTTTGGTTGAGTCATAGGGATCCTTGTTCTTGTATTTTTCTGTGTTTATATTTTCATGTTGTAGGATAGTAGCGCCTGGCGTTAATGTCCTTTTGGGAGTTTTTATCCTATTTTCTTGTTTTTCTCCTTTGTCGGTTTGTTTTGGATTTGGATATTTTTCTTATCTTCTTCTTAGGACCTAGGTCAGATTTTGATGTCACTACATGACAAAATAAAAACAAAGAAATCATATATAAAAATAACCTACTAACTATTTTAAGGGGAAATGGGGCAAGCATTCAAGAGGCACGAGAATATTATAAAGAGATAATATTTTCTATATACTTCACCGCATAGTGGTAGCTATTCTGAATTCTATGCCATAAATTTACATTTGGGAAAAAATTAGTTGTATCCCACTATCTCTTTGTGAGGCGATGGAACTAGGAAACTTAGCTTAAGGGACATATTTTAATTTCACACACACACACACACACACACACACACACACACACACACACACACACACACACACACACACACACACACACACACACACACACACACACACGACACACACACACACACACTAGAACTACATTGAGTCTAAAATGTAGTGTTGTGGTCAATGACAATCACATTGGGGTAACCGCTAAGGTCCTTCCGACTCAAGCATATGCATATTTTTATTCATTTAATGTGTGTTTGAGAACCTGCGTAGGTATTTAGGGTTTATTTATAGCTAGAGGTGTGACACAAAAATCTAATGTGGCATACAATGAATAAAGAGTGACATTAAACAACACATTATAGACACAAAATCTATGCACTTGGGTACATTTCTAGTTCCTAGAGCATACTAATATATACATGATTCCTAAGAAAGAAAAATAGTAATTGAAAATGTCTTTTAGACCTTTTACTTTGTCTCTTATACTTTTATTGACCTTACACACCCTACATACCTGTCATTATTTAACTGATTTATCTTTTATAGCCTCGAACACTAGCACACCTTACGGGTGGTCTTGACCCTCTCTAGCATTTTCTCACTCTTTTGGGTCTCTTTTACTTCTTGGACATCTTTTACACTTTTGGGTTGGCCTTCCAGTTGTCAATTACAAAATTCAAACAAGGGAATCATATATATACATAGTTATAGCTCTCAAATAAGGGTCCAAACACTAGTATTATCTATTATCACCTAAGCTTGCATCCAAAGGCACAAAGAGCATTACAAAGCATCCATCTATCACATCCATACAAGGGACAAGGGTTACATCACTCTGCATACACAACATAGGAGGGGAAGTTCATTCTATTCCATCTCACACATTCTATACATTTGTTATATTCTATATCTAGCCCGATATCATCACGCAACTTGCACAAGGAATCATATGGCATCATTACACACACATTCACATAGAACTACATGGAGTCTGAAATGTAGTACAACGCTCGATAATCATTTCAGGTCTTCAGTGCACTGTTAGGGTCATTCCGACTCCCATTATACATATTATTTATTATGTAGCTACATATCTATTTTGCATATTACATGTGTGAATAGTGACATTGGGACAAATCTAGAGTGAAAAATAGAGATTAACAATGAATTTCCTCCTGTATAGAAAGGATCGTAACTTGATTATCTAGGTGGACACTAACACCCAAATCTAGTCACTAGCGCTCGGAAACTCCCCGTCCTCCCATGAGCGCTTCCATCTCCGCACACATTTACGAGTTCCATAATTTCCAAAGTGAGCTTTGACGATCATGCTTCTAGTCTCTTTCTCCAACTATTCACCCGCCCAAATGACTCTTAGATCACTTGAAATCAACTAAGTCACCTACCCTCTCATTTTCTTAGGGTTTCATATTATTGCTTGCTTGTTGCTTGTCCATTTACTGTATATTATCAATTGTATATCATTAGTTATAGTAGTTACTTTTAAATTATCTTTTATTCAAGTTATATCAAATCATTTTGTGAATCCCACTCGTGATCAAACACTTGGATCTTTATTTTGCATGTTATATCAAATCTTATTTCATTTCTCCTAAAGTATCCTTGTATTAATTACTTCAAATTCAGCCACCTTATAAATATGTTTGTCAAAAATCCTAGACACTATGTACCTCCCTTGCAATACGCCGCCTACACAAGTAAGTGCCATTTTTGATCATATCTCCGATGAACCTATCATTCCTAATACCACAACCAATCAACCTATCTTAGAGTCAATTCAAGATTTACACCATGTTTTTCAAGATACATTTCAAGTTATGGAAACCACAATTACATCCCTCACAGATGAAATCCAACATCTTAAGGTTGTTTCTCATGCCCATGCTAGTTCTTCTTCTACACCTCATCCTAATCCTATGTCTACTACATGTGCTCATATAAGTGAAGCCCAAGTCTTACCACTACCAACACCTCTCAAGTTTGATCTAAATACTAAGCAACATGATATTATTCCTGAGATCCTCAATCACCAATTGATAAACTTACCAACTACTCATTACTACCCTCCTTATCGGCTTGCCAAATACAAAGGTCTCCCATTTTGCAATTATCACATACTTAATGGACATCATGACAATGATTTCTATTCTTTAAAACAAAGAATTAAGCACCTTGAGCATCAAGGTTTTATTTCATTTGCTACACAACATTATGTTACATCTCCAATTGCTAAATCCCACTGGGCTCCAAAATCCAACCCCTCCATGCCTAATGAGCATCATGCCACAATTGCTAATGTTCCTTCTCTGATTAGTCAAGAGCCACCTCTCCAACCCAATTTCATACCACCTTTAAAAAAATGTAACCCATCACCTCCTCCTATCAAGTCCTCTACAAAGTGTTACCAATTCTAATTAAGCAACCACCTTTAAAAACGTGTACCTCATCACCTCCTCCTATCAAGTCCTCTACATCGTTACTAATTCCCTCACCAAAATATCATATTATACACTTATGTAGAGATGTAAATGTTACTTTTCATTCAATCGGTTAAGGAGAGATCGATTAAAAACCTTACCCAAAAGCTCTTCCTAAAGGATATTTTAAGAAGCTTAAAATAGCTTAATCTTGCTAAAATTAACCTATTTCACTCTAAAGGTATTCTCCAAGCTCTATACCATGTTTCAACACCTCCTTCAATTATAAATGCACCTTCATCAATGACTCATAATCAAATAAACAAGAAACTTACTCTTTTTCTCCAAATTGCCCTTCACCTTCTCACTAGCTTTTTATTCCCAAAATGAGAAACTTGGATTTTTAGCCTTCAATAACTCCTTTAATGCCTTGAACCTTGTTTCTCACTCACAAATATTGTTAGATAAATCAAAAACTTGATACAAGAAGATCAATATTTCACCTATCTTCCTCCAAACTATCATTTTTTTGTTCTTAAGTCCATTGCTCTTTGTTGTCATGCAAATGTGCAATAGGAAAATTTCCAATTTTCAAGCATGACAACGGACCACAATGTCAAAAATTTCAAAGTCATACCTTCCCAAGACACCCCCAGGTCAGTCTATCCCAATCACTAGTCCTATCTTGTCAGTCTAATGATCCCTATGTGAATGTCAAGTGTCCCCCTAGGTGATTTAGGAAAGCAAAGTCATTCCCCTAGGTGATTTAGGATCTCTTAGAGAATGCCAAATTTTGAGCAGTTTTGGGAAGGGCTACCACTGACCTTCCCACCACTAATGCGCCCCACAGTAGAAGGGAGGATAAAAAATCAACATGGAGATGCATTCAAGTTCCAAGAATATTGGTAAAAATGTTTTGAAAAGATACGGATGTTTTGCAACTAATTCACTACAAGCGGGTTTTCAAGCCTAAAGGAGCAAACACCACGAAGGAGTGCATGAACTTCAAATAGAGATTTTGGGAGCTTCATGAAGATTCAAGAGCCAAAAATGTACCTATGGAAATTATTTTCCATTCCATAAATGGTGGAAAATACGAGACATCTTGAAACACTATATACTTTCCCAAGGCAACTTATTCTTCTAGCACGCAATTGGCGGTCGTGAGAAATAAAGGGGTAATTTGGAGGTGATGAAGTCATAAATGAAGATTGAAAACATCACCATTAAACTTATTGGGTATTTTCCAGTCAATTTCACATAGAACTTCACCTTGGAATTCATCCTGAAGCTCAAATTATCACTATTGCAAGTCGTGCTCAAGGTAAGAACTCTCGCAGTTAGCCATTTCAATGGGTGGACACGTGTCAGCACCAAGAGCCTACCAGGATTTCTTGTCCCTAATGTCCCTTTTCTAAAGATAATTAAAGGACAAAAACTTCCCCTCCTCCCATTTAGTCTCTAGAGCACCAACATGACCTCTTGCTTTTGCAGGTTAAGCCCTCGGGAGCTAGTTTGAGCCTTCCCTCTCCCAGCATGCATGTTGGCCAAGTGTCATCACCACGCGCCTAAGGGGATTTCACATCCCTTTCTTCCCTTTAGAAAAGGGAAATAGGGGACAAAAAATTCCCTCGTCCCACTTAATCCTTTGGTTCCTCATGCACCCAAAATTCAGCTCCCAGGTGCTTCTCTCAAGCCCCCTCACTTAAGCACACATCCAACCAAAATTTAAAAAGTGTCATCACCACACACTTGAGGGAATTTTATGTCCCTTTTGTATCTTTAGAAAAGGTACATAGGGGAAAAAAATTGTGCCCGGTCCCAAATATTTATTTTTCAAATGCATAAATACCAGACTTAGCCACTTTCATTTCATTTCATCCCCCCACACCTCCATACCCTATCGACATGTTGCCAAATTTTTTCCAGAGCTTCTTACCTCCATTGTTGCACTCAACCAGCTCCATAAAATCTTCCTCACACTAAAAATATAGGGATCTCATAAAATAAATGGATCAAAATGATGAAGAACGAAGAGAAAATGGAGATTTTTCATCCAAAACCCTCGTAGTTGCCCGACGAAGAAATTGTCATAACTTGCAAACTATGGCACGGATCGAAATAAGGTTTTTGCTGCCTTCATAATTTTTAGAAGCCTTAAAAACCCAAGTATTATATTTCATATACACAGAAAGTAAATTTTGCAACGAAGAAATCATCTTTTCCATACTCCAGAAGTTGAAAGTTTATTTCCCGCTAAACTAGTGATCAGTTTGCAACGAAATTACATCTATGAAACAAGCAAAGAAAACCCATATCAAAAATATAATTTTCATTAAGATATGAGGAGGGGAATTGGACCTGCAAATTTTGAGCTCCATTAATTGCTTTGCCATGACAAACTCAGTGCCCGTAAACACTTTGCCAGGTCAAATATTCAAATTTTAAAATATCACAAACCAAGCGATCATGTAGATCAAAAAATTTAGAGGAGAGATATTGGGAAAAACCCATATCAAAAATCTTTGTTCTGTCGCGATCCAATCATCAAAAGCACACTTACTAAAAATAGTAAGCCTTCCTACATGAGAGATTGCTATTTCAAGTAAGTCACCATCTGAAGAAGTTGCGAAGAAGGCAATGAACACGGAGAAGTATCGTAGGAGAAAATCATCGAAAGGGTCATCTTGGCCCAAAATTGACACTTACTAAAAATAGTAAGTGGTCCCATAGGTACCTGCTAAAAATAGTAAGTTGGTCTAAAAGGTGGTTTTCACAAGAGGAACACAATAAGGAGAAGGAGTTCACGCTGTCATAGTAATCGGTTGAGGTCTAAAAAGATGATTTTTACACTTACTAAAAATAGTAAGTTGCTTTGTTCAAGAATAGCAAGTGTTGAAGAACCATGAGATTCAAGTTCATAGGTTCTCCTAGTACCTCATTCCACAAGTGTAATCAATTGCAAAGTATTGGTTTCATTCCATGGTTTGTAATGGTCGTTTCTTATTATGGAACAAACACCCTTCACTATTTTGCCAATATGTTCATCGGTGCACTATCACATGTCCGCACAAATGTATCATTCCACAAGACATATTTCAGCAGAATAGGACAGTGTTGCAAAGGGTCATCATGGGAGGTAGTTTTCATCCTTAGCTTCTTCGAAGTGGATCTCCATGAGCAACACCCATGGTCACCACTGGGATAGCTCAACAATGTTTCTAAACACTTAGTTTGCGGTGTCCGTGGGTCATCAAAAAGTAGTAACTTGTTCGCAGCATGAGTGAATCATTCACATCAAGGAATTCAAAGGAGTGGATATCTTCTCAGCGACATGGAACAAAAAATAATTTGGCATCAATTGCAAGTCTTCAAGAGCTTCTCGGGTTGCAAATAATTCAGAGGTTCGAGTTCATCACAATGAGGCATTTCATCTGGTCATCTAGAAGGAGAAATGGATTTCATTAGAGATAGATCTTTTGTTGTCGATCATTCTTCTCCCTTCTTCTTCTTCCTTCTCTCTCTCTTTTCTCACCCCCAACTTTCTCTCTCTTCAACGTTCTAATTTCACGTTGGGGTTGTACTTTTTAATATGCCTTTAAGTCAATTAAAAGTGAATTTAGAAACATAACGTAAAATTAAGTCACCTTGATTTTATAGAAGGAAGTTAATATTTTTAGGACTATGAGCGGTCTAAAGTTAGAAATAGGGCATATGACGTGTCATCGGAATATGAAGAGTCATCCTTCCTCTATAAATTGTAATGAGCTCATCATTTCAGCTTCTTCTTAGTTGGTTTTCAATTTGTAATCTCATGAGAGAGAAATTCTTGTGAAAGAACAAAGAGAACTGATTTTCTTCCGTTTTCTCTACCTCACATTCCTCAATTCCTCACTATGTACAACTGTGATTTTGCAAGCTAATAAAGGAAGAATTTTATGTTTTCCAAGGCATATGAATGTGTACGTCTTTGTACGTATGGTTTCCGGCTCAAAAAATCATGTTGTTTTCTTCTCAAAAATACATGTGTAAAGTTTTCTAACTAGTGTGTGCAGGGCATCTAAAATTCTACCTACTACATTAGTTCTCCTACCTCTTATTCTCACTCCCTTCCCTGCTCTCAAGACAAATTCATGTTTAGCAAGTGATTGCTAGCTTTGTCGCGAGAGTCGGAGTGCCCCGTTGATCACTAGTTGCAATGCCATCAAGAAAAATCCACTTTTTCAAGCGCATGTAAATACAGAAGTTGCACCATCTAAGTAGAGGGATTTTGAATCCCAGAGCATTGGAAAAAAACCCACGGTTTATCTACCCAACAAATTTTCTCACCAACACTCTTCCATGCTTCATGGTTGGAAGGTTCTCGGAATACCCCCAAAAATGTGAAAAATTCTTGGGTACCCTTTAGGAAAAATATGGGGTGTTGTAAATTGCATGAGCTAACTCTCAATACTCTCTTCTCGCTTCACTTTTTCTCTCCTAGCTCCACTAGTTCCTTATAGCCTTGTTTTCCTACATTTTCCACCATAACTTTCAATCTATAGAGTTTAAAAACTAAAAGATGGGTTTTATAGATACCCTTTTAAGCCTTCCACCTCTATTCCAATTTTTAATGACTTAATTTGTAAAATATTCCTCAAACCCCTCTATCTCGCTTTTCCATTAGGTCTTTAGGATTGTTATAGGACCGTGTCACCAAAATATTAAAGACGGTGGTAATCTAGAGTATAAACAGCTCTTTAAATCATGAAATTAGGTTGAATTAGAGCAACTAAAACAATTTCTACAAAATTTTATCTCATAAAGATGAGTTCTAGGTCCTCAAACAGTAATCTTTGTATAAACCCTATTAGGGTTTCTCAATGAACCCATGATATCAAAATCATTCATGAAATGATAAATCTTTCTAACCAAAACCTCAAACCACTACTATAGGTTAGTTATAAGGCATCCTACGTGGTTATATTACCAATGAAGGTTCATCTCCACTAAAATCTTAAAATTTTCTTCTTCACCTAATTGTGTTGAACTATCAAAAACATGGCATATTGTCTACATTCAAGGTCTTCAAACTTGATTACCATCCTCCATGCATAAATAGAATCTAACCATCTCACTCTTTATCTTGATAGAGTTATCAAACATGCATCCTATCTTTATCAAATGAGCATTTACTACATCAAACTCCTAGACACAGTCACAATCATCTTGAATATATGTTGTCAAAACAAGCTCAAAATAGAGTGTCCATTAAAATTCCTTGAAATAACTCATAAGAGAAACATTCAAAAATGTGATAGAAATTATAAGACTTCAACAATAGGATCATAAACCAAATATACTCAAAAAATTCCACCAAAACAGTCAATTTTCTCCTATAGTTACCAGGACAAGGTATTGCCTTTTCCTATGTGCTTAAATCAACCAAAATGTTTACATGCAAGGTCCTTTCATAATATAAACACCCATGGAAAACCTTACATTATATTAGCAAGTGCTCAAAGTCAAGAGATTCATACTTTACCATCAACTAAAATTATTGATTTTTCAAAATTTCTCTTATTTATTCAAAATTTCTTTGTTCTTCCATACAAACAAAGGATCTCTAACTTCTTTTGTCTTCCCTAAGTTCCTCCTTTGCTCCTTTCCTTGAGAGAATCTATTTTTTTCTCACTTGACTCCTCTAGGAGGGTAACTAAATCCCACTCTTGAATCAATCCTCCTTTTTCATTATATCTTGTTTTTCAAGCCAAACTACCTTTTCTACATGACTCATCATAAACCTCTATAACAAATAGAGTATTTTTACAAATTTTAACTACTTCATGACTCACACACATACTCTAGGACCCATTACCATATAACTAAAATCACTCACCTCCATTTAAAAACATCTAAACACTCTCAACCTTGCAATTACATGTTTGAAATTTGAATTTGCAATTTGGAGGGAAACACTAGAATTCAAATTTATGAGTACTAAATCACCTAAACTCCCTCTTAGGAACTCAACACATCTTAACACACTCATTACAACCATGAACAAGGATGAATTTGTGTTTTTGAATTCATTTTCATGATGCCCTGCATCATAATCCCAAGATGGAGAAAAATGACCATGTCCTTTGCTTGCTTGGTTCCATCTTCACCGAATTTTCATCATCCTTGCATGCTTTTGTCCTTCCTTCTTCACTCCCGCTATCCTTGTGTTCTTTACTGTCCACTGGATCCCATTTCTTATTCTTTCTCCTTGCATTTTCCTTCACGTTTCTTCTTTGTTTCTTGAACTCCATCTTCTTCCCCGTCATTCTCATTCTTCCATCCTTTGTACTTGCTGCAAAACAAACTTCACAATAACAAAAACATATTTTTCTTCAGTTTTCCACCTTCTTCATCCATGTATAGTCCATGTCCATCATGTTCTCATCATTTTCCTTGTCATAATCTGAATTTTCTTGCCTATTTGTTTATTCTCCTTTGTTCACCATCACACCAAGCTACTCTATACCTATATATACATCTTCATTTCCTTCATTTAGATCATGTGCCCAAGAAACCATCACTTTCTCAATAGTACCTACACTTTTCTCTTTTTCATCCATCACATCCATCAAGCTTTGCAAAACATAATCAACATCATTCATAAAGGACTCATTACATGCCTTTTTATCATTGTGCTTACCCATTTCTTTCTTTTCAAATGCACTCATGGATTCATCTTGTACAATTTCAAGGAATTCACTCACACAAACATCAATATCAAGTAAAAATCATCAATTTTTCTTACCTTTCCTTCTCATATGTTACTTCTTTATATTCTTGTGCTTGTTTTTTTTTCCATGATTTTATCATCCTCTTTCCTCATTCCATTCTCTTTTTCCTGCTCCATACTTATTTCCTTTCTTTTCCATATCATCTTTGGTCCATTGTGCATTGCTTGTGTCCTTAAGAATCCCAATTTCTCTTTATTAATATGTCATTTTTCTTGTCTTCTCAATCATTTGCTTTGCTTATTATCTTCTTTCTCTACTAGTGGTTTTTGCATCTACTTAGGAACTATGTACCATGGTTCTTGAATGGTTTTTAGAGCTTCTCATGGATCTTTTATGCATTCGTCTTCTTGAAAACTTCCTCGTCTTTCTTTTCCTCTTACCTCATATTATTTTCTTCACTTCGATCATCTTTTCAACTTGCATTCTTTGATTTCTTCTTACAAACGGCTTTAGAGGCCACTTTACTCTCTTTCTCATCACAAACTCAATCCCACTACTTCCTTTCATCATCAATTATCTTAGTTTCTCAAAATATTATCTTAACTTTCTCAATTCTTGTTCCATCCTCTCTTCTTTTTTTCTTTTCTCTTCTCTCTTCTTGGCTTCTTCTTTCTTCTTTCTCTCTATCTCTCTATCTCTTCTTGTGGCTTATCAACTTCAACAACTCTCTTACTAACTCTTCCTTATACATCTTTATCTTTCTTCATTTCAATCAAGTTCTCTCACCTTGCTTCTTCCAAACCTCACCTAGGATTTTTGACCTGGTCTTTTGGTGTCTTCACTTCTTCTTTCACTCTCACACTCTTCTTCGTACTCTTCTCTTTCAACCTATCACTTTCATCCACACACTCACACAATGCATTGTTAGCCACAAATAAGATTCATTCATCAATAAGAAATCTCAATAAGAAGCCTCAAGCTCTAATACCAAAACGATGCGAAGTGTATACATCGTCATGCATTCAATCGATTAAGGAGAGATCAATTAACAACCTTACCCAAAAGCTCTGTCTATATGATCTTTTAAAAAGCCTAAAATGGCTTAATATTGCTAAAAAGCTGGCCTATTTCACTCTAGAGGTTTTCTCCAATCTCTATAGCCTATTTCAAAACCTCATTTAATGTTAAATACACCTTCATTAATTAATCATAATCAAAGAAACAATCAACTTACTCTTTTTCTCCAAACTGCCATTCACCATATCACTAGATTCTTCTTCCCAAAACAAGCAACTTGGATTTTCAAACTTCAATATCTCCTTCAATGCCTTGAACATTGTTTCTCGCTCACAAATAATGTTAGATCAATCACAAACTTGATGCAAATATATCAAAAGATCAATCTTTCACCTTTCTTGCTCTAAATTGTCATTTGTGTTCTTAAGTCCATTACTCTTGCATGCTTCATGGTTGGAAGGTTCTAGGACTACCCACAACAATGTGAAAACTTTTTCAGGTACCCTTTAGGACCAATATGTATTGGTATAAATTTCATGAGATAACTCTCAATACTCTCTTCTCAATTTCACTTTTTCTCTCCTAGCTCCATTAGTTTCTTCTAGCCATGTTTTCCTACATTTCCACCATAACTTTTAATCCATATAGTTTCAAAACTAAAATATGGGTTTTTATATACCCTTTTAAGCCTTTCACCATTGTGCCAAGTTTTAATATGACTTCATTTGGAAAATATTCCTCAAACCCCTCTATCTCAATTTTCCATTATGTCTTTAAGATTGTTATAGGATTGTGTCACCAAATTGTCAAAGATTGTGGTAACTCGGAGCATAATCATCTCTTGAAACCATGATAATGCATTGAATTAGAGCATCTAAACCATTTCTACAAAATTTTAGTTATAAAGATGAGTTCTAGGTCCTTAAATGGTAATCTTTGTATAAACCCTACTAGGGTTTCTCAGTGAACCTGGGAGATCAAAATCATTCATGAAATGATAAATATTTCTTTTCAAAACCTCAAACCGTTGTGTTATAGGTTATTTTTAAGGCATCCTAAATGGTTATCTTACCATTGGAGGTTCATCTTCACTAAACTCTTAAAATTTTCTTCTTCACATAACTATGTTTAACTATCAACAACGGGCATGCTCTCTACATTCAAGGTCTTCAAACTTGTTTACCATGATCCATGCATAAATAGATTTTAACCATCTCTCTCTATCCCGGTAGAGTTCTCAAATGTGTCTTATCTTGGCCAAATGAGCATTTACTTCATCAAGCTCCTAGACACATCATGGTCATCTTGAGTATATGTTGTCAAAACAAGCTCAAAATCAGAGTGTCTATTGAAATTCCTTGAAATAACTCATAAGATAAACCTTCAACAATGTGATGTAAATTATAAACTTCAACAATAGGATCATAAACCAAATTTACTCAAAAATATCCACCAAACAAAGTCAATTTTCTCTTATAATTATCATGATAGGGTATTGCTTTTTCCTATGTGCTTAAATCAACCAAAATGTTTACATGCAGGGTCCTTTCACAATAAAAACATCCATAGAAAACCTTACATTCTATTAGCAAGTGCTCGTGAGTCGAGATTCATACTTTACCATTAACTACAACTATTACTTTTTCAAAATCTCTTATTTATTCAAAATTTCTTTGTTCTTCCATACAAACAAAGGATCTCTTACTTCTTCCTTCTTCCCTAAGCTCCTTCTCTACTCTTTTCCTTGAGAGAAAATATTTTTTCTCCCTTACCTCCTCTAGGAGGGTAACTAACTCCCACTCTAGAATAAATCCTCCTTTTTTTCATTATATCTTGCTTTTCAACCCTAACTACCTTATCTACATGACTCATCATAAGCCTCTATAACACAATAGAGCATTTTTGAACTTTTAACCACTTCATGACTCAAACAAATACTCTATGACCCATTACCATATAACTAAACTCAATCACCCTCATTTTAAAACATCTACGTACTCTTAACCTTGCAATTACATGTTTGAAATTTGAATTTACAATTTGGAGGGAAACACTAGAATTCAAATTTATGAGTACTAAATCGCCTAAACTCCCTCTTATGAACTCAACAAACCTTAACACACTCATTATAATCATGAAAAAGGAGAAATTTTTGTTTTTGAAGTCCTTTTGATGATGCCCCGCATCATACACCACCTTCCTTCTTATGATCTAGTTAATACCTAGACATATTCCAAACTTCGTCACCATCGCAATACCTCTCTTACATCATCACATATATCTCCATTACTCACATACTTAAGGCATATCACACTTTCTACCCCCCCATCCATCATTATCAGTTGTCTCTAGTACTACAATTTATGCTCTACGCTTCATGTATAATATTTCTCATCACTCCTACACCTTTGGTACACATATTGTACCATCATTACCCGATGACGCACTCTAGTGCTATGGTTCACACTTGAATATTGAGAGAACAATTCTTCCATGAACCTCACATCATATACTTTTACCTCATGCTCAATGCTTCACAATACATCTTTCATAGCATCTACTCTCAATCACATACAATACATTCATTTCCCAATGACGCACTCTTTTTCTATGGTTCATTCTTGACTATTGAGGGAGAATTTCTAAATGAACCTCATCTCATACACATTAACTATGGGGCAATGTTGCTCTATTATCTACACACCTTGCATATCACACCATCACACTTACACAACATTTGCATATCTTGGTTGCATTTACTCTTGTTAGCTTATTCTATTTACATGTTACACTTTGTTTCCTATGCTAGATGGATTCTTAGTATGTCATTATCTTTTTCTATATACACATGCGCATTCACTTGGTATCTTGAGGTGAATACAGGACCTATCATAGATTCATACACGATGCATGATGCTCAACACAACTCTTTACCAGTCCCACCGAGGCTCTTGGGGGCATCTACTTTTGCTACTATCATACTCTACACATCACAAGTTCTATCACTTCAATACTTACTATTTTAATCACTATTATCACTAATTTATACATGCTTTGACATACTATCTATCTTTCTAACATACTAACAAGTGCTTCATGTGTAGCATTTGTCTTGCAAGATCAATACAACCATGGTTATCTGTCACTTTTTGCTTCCTATTGTTTGTGGGCTATGCCCTATGTCTTGCTTATTCATTGTTTGCTTATGGCCGCTTCGACCACGATTATCTTGTCACATTGTGAGCAATGTCCCATTTATGAAACCCACTTTTCGCGGTCCATCTTTCCTTCACAATTTCTTGTAACATTGTCTTCCATTGCATGCTAGCTATTGTTACAACTAACACTTGTTTACTAGCCCTCCTTTTTACATGTGTCTTGGTTTCTACCATGCACATCCCTTACCCCCTACAAGTATCCACACTCGGATATTTATATTAGGTTCAAGTTCTCTCCTTCGGTCATCACATGCACCCCAAATGAGGGTGGGCATATATTGGGTGAAAAAATCACCCCTACAAAGAGCTCGAGCTCCATTTCAACATAGTATAGTACATAAATGACACATGAACAAAGTTACGAGATGGGCCTACAATCGGACTTGGGTCCAAAACACAGAGCAAACACTAGCGCCTAGACCTAGACAAGAATAATGGTCACTTGTGTTCCCCTTGGCGTTTGTGTTCTAGGGGACAAAACAATCATTTTCTCAGTTTAGCATAGTTTACAACATTTTTTAGATCAGTTCTTTAGTAGCAGGAACTTGCCTCTAGTTACAAAATTCTGAAATTCTTTAACAGCTGATAACAAAAGGAACAAATCATGGGTGTACCATCTGTAGTGATGCTTATTGGGAAGCATCATGGAAGGAGAGAAAATCTATACCTCTCTCCCCAACACTCTTCTCTTGGCATGAGATCACCCAAAAAACTCACTCTTGGTGTGAGATCGCCCAAAAAACTTGCACTTGGCATGAGATTGCCCAAAACTTGCCTTTGGCATGAGATCACCCAAAACTCACTCTTAGCATGAAATCACCCAAAAACCTCACTATCGGCATTCAAATCCAACAACTCCAAGAAAACATAACAATTTTCTATCTTATACTCTCTTACATATCAAGTGCACACTTTCCTTTTACACTCTTTACTTACTTATACATGCATTACTATGATTTTTCATATACGGAACTTTGACTACTCTCTTGCTCTTCTTTTGTAGGTATGTCCTTAATACGCAACAAGAAGTAACTCACATCAAGTACAAGCTCCAACAACACTACTACGCATACACTTCACCTCTAGGGTCTACTTCCCTTTCCTAGTTTCCACACTTTACATTATGATCACTTCATGCTTCACTTATCCACACAACACACTATCATCATTACACTCCTCTACGTGATCATAAGGTACGCGTTTCTATCTACTTTATGTTATCGATTATTCACTCAACAACATAAAGTGGGGAAAAAATGTAGACACAAAATCTATGCACTTAGGTACATTTCTAGGTCCTATAGCATACTAATATATACATGATTCCTAAGCAAGAAAACTAGTAATTGACAATGTATTTTGGGCCTTTTGTTTTATCTCTCATACTTTTATACACACCCTACATCCCTATCGTTAAACATCCCTCATTCAACCTAGACTCGAAATTACGATGATGGATTTGTGCAATGCCAAACAATGAACAAACAAAACATTTGCACAATTCCTACAAAGATGGCGTGGGATTGCTAGTCGCTTCCCATGCTCCATTCCCGAGAAATAGCTTGTGAGCATCTTTGTACCTAACCTCAATAGTGAGTTATCCTTTCACATGCAAATGCATTGCCTTAATACTTTTGAAGAAGTTATTGAGAAAGGATCGCAGATTGAAAAAGCCCTTGTCACAAAAGGTTTGATCAAACCTCATTCAAAGGATAATGGGCAACATAGTAACCATCATAATATCTCTCACCAAGACAAATCCAAACACATTAACCGCAATCGTAATATGGTCAATAATGGTGTTATAAACAACGGCAATGTCCACAACGTCTAAAATACTCGGGTAAACCAAACAAAGGTAAACAACCTCTTGTTATTTCTAGCAAAGATGTTTCTTCCTCTCATGATTCTAAACAACGCCGGTTCACTCCTTTGGAATAAACTCTCTGTGTCCTCCAACAGCCTTGTTAACGCGAACATTGTTACCTATCCCATCACCGGACCTTAGGTTGAGGAGAACCCAAGCCTACTTGGTATAAAGTTTGATAATTACTGTGATTTTTATTACATTGAGGTCATACAACCGATTGATGTTCTTTTTTTAATGTCACTTTTTCCAAGACCTCATCAACGGTGGGGATATGATGGTTGAAGAACCATAACCAAATAAAACACCCAATGAAAATCTCAAGGTGTTCTCAAACCCATTTCCCAAATATGGTGCTGATAATAAAAATGTTGACAAAGGTTCCTCTCGCCAATAACATTGATTACAATTCAATTATCTCATTTATTGAGGAAGTACCTTCTACAATAGTGATCATTAAATCAAACCTTCGAGTAATGTTGTGACCACATGCCAAAGGAAGATATGGGTTTCCGTGGCAAACCAACCTTCTACATCTTCTACAGAGCCTTAAATGTCCACACCAACAGAGCCTTCGAATCAAAAGTCAACCTCTAATGCCAAATCTTCCACTCCCGGTCAGTATGACCTCATCAAACAATTAGCCACCATGCTAGTGTATATCTATCTAATGGAACTATTAAAAGAGTCACCTAACTTTCAGGACATCCTCACATGTGCTCTTCATGAAGCATGTGTTCCTCATACTCTCAATGTTCAATAGTTTCAGGCTATGATCGCAAACATTACGCCTGAAAGTCATATCCTATCTTTTAGCCCTCAAGATATGTTGAACCCAAAGTTGATTAACAATAACTCCTTGTACATCGAAGCCTATGTAACATACCATAATGTCAAAAGAGTTCTTATCGACAATGGAGCAACTCTTAACATTTGCTCTATAAAAATGCTTTGTTGCCTTGGTCATACAACAAATGACTTAGATGCTAATATTATTACCATTCATGGTTAAGATAATACTAGAGCGCCAATCCTATGGTACCATCACTCTTCCCATACAAGAAGGCCCGTAGCTCCTTGAAACTATATGTCATGTTGTTGACGCATAAACGTCGTATAACCTTCTTTTGGGTAGACCTTGGATACACGTGATGCAAGTCATACCTTCCACCTTCCATCAATGCATAAAGTTTCCACATAATGGTAGAGAGTTCACTTTGCGTTGCGATACTAACCCCTTTGAATAATGTAAGTTCTTTGAAGAAAGGTACAAAAAGTAAATTATTGGCCATCTACCGATAGCACATATGAATCTAGTGCAACCCCTATTGCTACCAACCATATTGACCCCAAAATAATGTTGTGCCCTCATGCTTTCGTGTCTTTTTCTAAAGCATCTACATCTCGTGCATCACATGAGGTTACATTCTCCCAAAAATTCCAAGGCAAGTACACGCTCAAAATGCATTTCTTGTTGGCAAACTCCCATTATCACCTCACGGTTATGGACGTCCTAACGCTCCCCATCTACGAGAACTTCCACTTACTATCTCGAGAAACACTCTTTGGAGACGATATGGATATCTAGAAGATGAACATATTCAAATCTCTAACGGCTCTTGGTTGTATGAAGACAAGATGGTAGAATGCTACGAATCCACTAACTACACCAAGGCCCATAGAATGATGAAAAACATGAACTAGAAAGGAAGAGGCCTTGGCCCATAAGGACATGGTGTTCTTGAACTTGTTATAGTCAAATCTAATCTCAACATGTATGGTCTAGGGATATGAAATCTTTCGAAAGAGGCCTATAGTTTTCGATGTATTAACTAGCATGAGGACTCGGACTCCAAAGTTGAGACCGGTTCCACACATAGCCTCTTTGAAGACCTTGCTGAAACTACGCTTTTCCTCGAACACTTATCCATTCGAACCCTTGATGTTGTTTATCCTTCCCTCATTGATCAGGAAAAATAGTGTCATATTTCCATGGACCTCTTTCAAAATGATGAGGCCATCTAGGAGTTCCTTAGGGCTCGAGACACAAGAAGGGTTTTGATATAAACATTGTTGTTACCATCTACTTTGGCGAAGAACTTGCAATTTCCAGTCCTAAAGAAAAAGAAATTAAATACAGAAGGAAGAAAAATTATATCTCACATAGTGAAAACCTTTCTAAGGCATTATGTGAGCAACAAAAATGAAACAAAAAAAGAAAGAAAAGGACACATCTCCTAGTGAAAACCTTTCAGAGGTGCTAGAGAGAGGAGATTCTGATCCAGAAATATCAGACAACCTACACAAGCCTACAACGTCATTTCAAGATAATGACACTTCTAAGTTGTTGGTAGAAGAGACGACAGCCATCAACATATCAAAATCAATTGCGCGTAATTATAATCGCAAGATCAAACATCGACAGATTCGAAATCAGTGACTTAGTCCTAAAGGAAAATCAGAAGAACACAACTAAACCACGAGAAAAACAGCATAAATTTGAGCCTAATTGGTTGGGTCCTTATGTTATAACTGCTAAATTTGGATATGGTGTATACAACCTATCTACTAAGGATGGCAAAGAGTTGAAGGAGCCTATGATTGCCATTCATCTGAAAAAGTTCAGCTCTTGAATCTCCGAAGAGTAACCCTTGTGCTAGGGGCATATCAATACATCCACCTGTTTCGTCATTTCACCTTGTTTCCCACTTGTATCTTTCCACCTCGCCTTGTGTTGCATGTTCTCCTTGTTAGGTCGTCATGCCCATTGTCTACCACTCTTGTTCGCCTTCCATTATGCTTTCATCCACTACCTTCATACGTAGCATGTTGGTTATGACTTGGGAATTCATTTTCCCTCTTCTTTGGCGTGTGGTTCAAAATTCCAAAAACAAGATATAAAAATGTTCAAAAATACAAAACTTTTCAAAAATGGTTGCCAAAAACATTCACGACTATGTAATTTCGTTCGCCACTTTCTTCATCTAATTGTTCCCAATCATCTGAATTTTTCCAATCAATCAAGCCACTCTTTGCAATATAACTTTGCTTAGGGACATCACTTGGCTTTGGCTTTCGCTTGGGGCAACTTGACATTTGTCTATCTATTCATTGTAGAAAACACTAGGAAAGTCTTTGGACATTGTTATTGTGAACTGTGTTATATTGTCGCTTACTTGTTAGTATTTAACATTGGTGTGCATTGTTCACTGGCTTGTTTGTCGTATTTGCTTGTCTAATGTTTGTACATATAGAATGTTGTCTTGTATAGTCTTATATTAGTCTCTTGTTTTGTTTAGCTAGAATAAACAAGATTACTCGTGTATCTAGAATGTGCTTATAGACCAATTGCAGGAAATTTGTTCGCATCTTAGTTCACATATAACTTTGGTGTGGATCCGTCATGTTCATATTGGGTTTGTTCCCATTGCTTGTTTTGTGTCTTTTTGTCACTTGCATGTGTTGTGTTTTCCTCCTGGTTTCTTTAAGCCATGGAATGTTTTCCTTTTTGTTTTGTCTTCATGTTTGTTTGCATTTGTATTTCAAATCTTTCCAAAACTTGCAAAAATCCAAAAAAATCAAATATTTCAAAACACCAAAAAAAAAAAAAAAAATTTCAAACAAACATTCACTTATCATAGAAATCCTACAATTGGAAAACCCTTGAAGTGAATTTTTCAACATCTTCACACAATCTTGATAAACGTCATACCTTTATCTATTACCCTAGTGATCGTATCAATCTTACAACCATCACTTTCTTCCCTTTGCATGATATGCTAAATATGCTTGGGGCAAGTCACATAATTGTTTTTCCTTTGCGATATAACATCACCTAGGGCAATTTCAACTCGATCATTTACACAACGAGATACGACAAAAGTCTCATAAGGAGTCGATTCTCTCCGCTCTTTCGGTCTAGTAGTATAATTGTATGTAGTGAATGTGGAAAAAGGAATTATTAATATTATGTTTTTTTCTCTCAATTGATGTAAGCAAAAAAATTGGAGCAAAACAAGCCCTTTTGCTTCCAAAGTAAACATAATCTATTAAAAGATCACACAAACATACATCATATGGGTTTTCATGCTCAATATACCCAAAGAATGAAGTTTTGGTCTATGACAGTTTGAAAATCAGGATTCCCAAAAATGACAAAAAAAAAAATCCACAAACCTTGTGAAATCCACAATTTTTGCAAAGTTCGATCATAAATTAAAAACTTGTTTTCCAAATATTATATGCCCATTATGAAACATACAAATATATTCCCTAGTTTCAAAACTGCTATAAACAAATTTACTTGCTCCAAAAGTGAGAAACGGACCCTTAGGCTTAATACAATGGCTCTTGTAAAATTATCTTTCTTTTACAAAATCAACTTAAACAAATGCCTCGTGTTAAAATTTACAGCGAGATCAACTTAACAAAAAGAGAAGTGTCAATATGCATCTTTAAGCGACCCTAAGACTTGGACTTAATACGTGGGTTCAAAAAAATAAAAAATAAAAAATTATTAATCATTAGTAATAATGTATAGGTGGATTAAATATAATGTCAAGACTACAACTAAAAGACCCCTTCGCTTTTGAATACTATTTTGTAATATGATTCCTCCAACTCAATATAGCAATATTTCTTTGTTCTTTTGGATATGGCATTGAATCTCTATTTTTATTTACTTCAATCTTAAATTCACTTGTGGATTTGCCAAAAAATATATTGGTGCTCTTTCCATGTGAATCCCCACCATGTGCTGCGAAGTCCCATTGTCCTACATAATATAATTACAATCACATTTATTAAATCCAATCACACCCTCGTCATGCATTCCTTCTTGACAAAAATTTAGAGTGGTGTGTTAAGAGCACTGTAGATGCATGGAATAATTGTTGATCAAGTGCCCCTCACCAAAAACCAGAGTTGCATCTGCTTCCCCTCATCATATTACAAGATAAAACAAGATTCCGATATTCAAAATTATAATGATCATTCATTTTGAATAAATGGCTCAACATATAGAATTCAACTTTGAAGGCCTCTATCCCCAATCAATTGACTCTAGCTGCTTCTAAAGATGTAATAACAAAATTCATGAATGATAACATACATTACCACAGCGTGTATAATAATGTATTACCGTGGAATGCATTATTCCAACATGCATGATGGCATAATTCATGTTATCATGCAAGTTTATGGGCTTGTGCATATACCAAATCTATAAATAATTTTTGTATAAGCTTATACCACTTCTTAGAAAATGGTGCACTGCATACGCTACATTCTGGCAATGCACGTTGTTGTTGTACAGGAAAGCCCAAGTCAAAAGAAATAATTGGTGATCAGATGCCCCTTACCAAATACCAGAGGCGGGCATCCTCCTCCCCTCATCGTATTACCAGATAAAAATATTCAAAATTATAATGACCATTCACTTTGCATAAATGGCTCAACATATAGAATTCAATTTTAAAGGCCTTTACCCTCCATCAAATGACGATAACTCCTACCCCTTATCACACGATGCCAAATAAAATTGATTGACTGCAAAGTATCAAGCTGCAACTTTTCCTGAACAAGCCTGTGATCCACAAATTTGAATACTCTTCATTGGTAATGCATTATGTGCCCAAAACAGTAGAGGATATTAGGAGGCCAAGATATAACATATAACCGGTATAAACAAATTTCTCTAACAGCCGGATGAGTTAAATAGATCCTAACAAAGAAATGTTGCAAATAGTAAAAGTTAAAACCAATCTTAATATCACTGATTTTTTCTTCATTTCTAATACAAATTTCTTCAAGAACAAAGAGAATTCAGCTCTTTACCATCTAACAAGGCACCTTTGAATACCACGAGTAAGTGGGCGAATGAAAGATGGATCACGTTGCTGATACAATAAACCAACCTTCCAAAACCAAGCAAACAATAATGCTTGTCATCAAAAAAATACTAACCTAGGACCACCTGAATAAAATGACAGACAAAAGCATAAAAATACATCTACAAAAGCAGGTTAAGACATCCTCATATTCAATTTTATTTCAATAATTGCATTTCAGAATCTATGCGTCAAGCTTGCTCTTCAATTTTATCTAGTTTCAAAATTGCGTTCTAGCTTCAAATATATGTTTTAACTTGCAAGATACTAAGTAAAAATTACCTCAATTAGGGCTTGTGCTGCAGGGTCATCCAATATTTCATAGCTATAATCATGAAGATAGTTCACCTAAAAGTGCAATAAAAAAGTAATATTCCTATGAGTAGGCAGGTCAGAGTAAAAGGCTCATAACATACAATCTAAACAATATCTCAAACATCAAAAATAAAGTCATTACAGAGAAACAGAAAATAGAGTCCTTTGAGAGACGGAAAATAAAGTCATTTGAGAGAGACAGTTCCAGCTAGGTTATAATTATTGTGCTTCTCATTACAAAAAGAGGATTCCATCCTACTTTCACAATATCTACGCTCCAATATTTCATGGTCCAACTCCATTGTACTCTTCTACCTGATGTTCTTCATGGTTATACCAAGTAATAGAAAATCAGAGAAGATGTAATAATTTGTGGACAGACATCAATCCTTTCAAAGAGATAAAGAAATACATAAACGCAGGAAATGGTTGTCGATTTATCATATATAGGCAGCACAACATAAGCAAGTCAGCCTAGTGAGGAATTTCTAGTGAGCAAGTCAGCCAAGTGAGGAATTGCTAGTAAACAAGATCCCCCTTGCTCATGCCAAGAAATTACATCTGTTAAAAAAACTACTCAGACATTTAATTGTTGTACTTGAAATACCACTTCATAGTCATATTACTTATCTGTAACATTGATCACAACAAACATCACTATACTGATTTGCCATTACATTATACATAAATTATAATTAATTATCATACTTGAAAGCATAGTTACCAAGTCCGGAAATCCAGATCCTTTCGGAAGGGCTTAAAAACCGAAAATCCAGAACTCTTGAAAAAGTTTGAAAAATTCGATGCAGAATATATACATATTATATATGAGCATAATTTATAAATATGCAAAAATTGACAAATACAGTGAAAAACATTAATAACATAATATAAAATGTTAAATAATATATTAGGGTGCTAGGAGTCTTCTTATCACAATAAAATGGAAAAAAATACAAAAAAACAGGGCCCAACCTGGATTGAATAACGATTTGATAATGATGCTTGAAAGACAGCTTCGTAGCCATATTTACTCATTTGTAACATTAATTACAACAAACATAGCTCATAATGATTTGCCATTACTATATAATATTAATCACAACCACCATCAGTTATAATGATTTGCCATTGCATTATACATTAATTATGATTAATTATCGTACTTGAAAGACCACTTCATAGCCATATTACTCATCTGTAACATTAGTCACAACAAACATTTCTCATAACGATTTTTCATTACATTAGACATTAACTACAATTAATTATTGTACTTGAAAGACCACTTCATAGCCATATTCAGTCATTGGTAACATTAATCACAACAATCATCACTCATAGTGATTTGCCATTACATTATACATTAGCTACAAATGCAATTGACAATTGACATACAAGACATGACAGGATTATTTTCCTATAAAGAATTATTATAACTGTCATATTAGAATTTTAAGACTCACAAAATGCAACCAAAAAAATTTCTAACATGCCTTGAAGTTTGAGAGATCTAAAGTGAGTAATCATACTGGACATGCCCAAATATTTTGGAATTATTTTTACACAAACTTTGAGCAAATATCTATATGAAAAAATATTCAATTGTGCAATTGTATATGCCAATAGAGGTTATTTTTTAAATTAAGGCAGTGACTCAATCCAAACAAAAATTTTAAAAATATGAAATGCGTTTAGATCAATTAAATCTTAGTAACAACTCGATTAAATATGATGCATATAAAAATAGATCTCTGATTTTATCTTTGATGAGGTGGAAAATCATGATCTCTGATTTCATCTGTGCAATGATATGTACATTTTTAAAAAGAGATGCCAAAATATCAATAGCGTAGTCCAACTAGCAAATTTCCTATGTAGTAATTGCTGATTAGGACAATAATTTATTTTTGTATCTATTACACAGCACATATCTTTCTGATTTCTCAATAATGGACAATTAGCAAAATTCCTACATGGTAATCACAATAATTATTTTTTATTTTATTCTCATCAGACAACTTATGTGACTTTCTAATGTCCCAAATCCATCTTTTACGTATATAAACATTAAATATGACCTAAGTTACTAGGGTGCGGGTAATATGAATGCCAAGTTTCCAGGTAACTATGGAAAGGAAATGTCCACTGTTTAAACATATATAAACATAGTCATAATACCCGTGTTTTGGGCTGCCACAGAGTTGCAGTCATTTTCCAAGCTGTAGGAATATATTAAGAATGGATTGTTTTTTTGTTATCTTTTTTTAGGATTTCGAGGAAGGGAGTTTGGTTAGGGAGGGTTAGGTTGGTTTGGGGATTACTTTATTTTTAAATTTGACTTTTATAGTGAATTTCTACCATGGCTCCTTCCTGGAAACAGCCAGGAAATACCAATACCTTTCCATACGCAGACCAGAAATGTCGTCGACATTTCTTTGTCGTTCCTGGAAGGGCCCAATGTTTTGGCTGTTTCAGATATGGATTTTACAGAAATCATGACCTCGATCAGGACTCGAGCCATTTACGAGGCAAGATGTGGAGGGGGCACTTCTTGCCATTTCCTGCAATGTAGAATATGACCATTAAACATTATAATACCCTCCAGTAATTGTCATCTTGACCAAATGCTTTGTTGAAGATGTTTGCAGTCTGCCCCTACATAACATGGTACTGCAGCCAAACTGTGACATTCCCAAAAAGCTATTGAATATAATGAATGATGGTGTACTTAAGCACGATCCACCTGCTCAAAGAAGACTGGATCTTCTGCAATTTTTAAGTACATCTCGGATTGTTGTAGTCAAGTATTGTTCTTTGAAACTATTCTACCTGCAAATCTGCAAGTATTCTACCTGACTTAACTGCTTCACAGGCAGCTAATGCATCCGCCTTGTACTCTGTTTTTGTAAAGGAGATAACTACAGTTGACTGCTTCTCGGCAGGCAAGAAACTACACTGTACCCATGTCAAAATCATAACATGCAGTTGTATTACAGTTGTACAGACTTTGGTACTGTCGCAAAATTGGAAATATAACCAGTGTTCCACAGAGTCTTGGAATGGGGGACGGGTCTCAAAGACGGGGACCAAGGGCCTAGGTTTGGGGACAGCGGTGGGACAGCGGCACAAATATATATGGTAATTGTAATGTCACCTTTTCCAAGCTAGTTCGCTATGGAAGACCTTATGCCCATTCCTATTCCCATGGGCATCAAGGAAGGAGCAAGGGAGGGAACTTGCCATGGTTGTAACTTTTAAGTGTTGTATTTTCGTAATTAATTATTTTATTTACTAATCATGGCATTGGAGTGGTTCGACTAAGTGGTGGAAGACTTGTCAAACAATGCAAGGAGGATTTCTAATTCTTCATAATGGAGGTCGGTCTTGTGGGAGGCTTAAATGGCGACTTTAATGTTCTTTTCCTTCATTCAGGTGGTTGGTCCTCTCTAGAGGATTCTATTTGCCCATTGACATTCAAGGCCTATATAAGGTGGTTTGACTTGCTAAAGGAGGATTATGCTATTTTGGAGATTGAATACCTTAGAGGTGGAGCGAGTAGCTTCTCTCTTGCCTTTGAAGAACGAAAACCCTTCCTTGGTCACCTATTGAGGACGAAACCCTTCAATAGGATCACAGTAGGGGACGAAAACCCTCTTGTGTGCAAGGGTGATCTCACACAGAGGTCACATTGGAATTTCAAAGTGATTTTATGCAATTGTTCTTCATTTCCAGCCCTAGGCGACTTGCTTGGGGGTTGAGTTCGGTGCCATCTAAGGCACAATTTAGTATTTTGAGTTGATATTCTTGTTCTTCATATTTTATAAGGCTAGAATCTACATTTTGGTGATTTTGGAGAAGTTTATCTATTTTTTCCAGCCCTTGGTTTTGGTTGTATTGTTGTTGTCATAAAAATTAATTACAGCTGTGATTTATCATTCATTTCTCCATATTTTTGATATATTTGAGATTGATAAATATTGCTGTGGTTGGATAAATTATTTGGTGGCATTTCAGCTCTATTTGCATGGTTATATGTTGATGTGAATCTCATATACAGTTCGCTGCCCTAGGAAAAAAAATCAGGTTCATTGCTAGGGCTAAGTGGTGATATTGTTGGTTGTCATATGAATTCCTTTGCTGTCATAAATATTCAGATCGCTCTTGGTTGCTAATGGAATTTTTAGTTTGCTCCTCTAGGGTTTGAAGTGATTGACAGGTGGCTGGAATAAAAATCAGGAGTTGTGATTGGGGTTTCGGAGCTGCTGAAGCAAAAATCAGAATCCTCTCATTTGGGTTTGAGGCCAAACCCTTATGTTCAATTTCAGCCCTAGAAAGGGACAATACAGTACTTGAACAATTATTTATAGAAATATGCATAAGGAACAATAAATGAAACTTAACGGGAACTTCTTATCAAAGGGACACTTGGCAAAAGGCCCCAATAACTTGGAAGGGCAACAAGAGTGGCCAATTGCACTCCCAATAGAACTACTTGCCTCAACCCCCTCACATCTGTACTCGGAGTCGCATACTCAACCCCCATAGGCTCTTGCTCTCCCTCTTCATCACTCATGTTGTGAGAAGTAGAACTCATGGTGACACTACAAGAAATAAAATTTATTGTTTAAAAATTAAATTTATTATTTTAATAATAATAATTTTGCAATGGCTCAAGACAAAAGAATTTCACTTTTGTTTTTCTTACTTCAAGTCACATGAAGCGCAAAAGCAGAGGATACACAAAAGATGAAATCCTAATTTGACTAGTATTAAACTATTAATCGATAATCAACTATTTAAATTTTTAATCCATATGCAAATTTGCAAATAAATATTTCAAAATAATTTAATAAATAAATTTAAAAATAGTAAAATAATGAATATAAAGTTTAAATTTTAAAACTTTAAACTTATAGCTGCTTATAAATGCATTAAACGAAAGTTGGAAACACTTAAATGTTGTTTTTAGGGTTGTGTAACTGTTGTTTTCAAAACAACAGTTCAACAACCCTAAAATCAGCATTTTAATTAATTTATTGAACAATTTATGATTCTAAATTGAAATAAAAATTAAAAACTAACTATGAAGGGCCATGGGTCATGGCTTACCTTGAAGGCTTGATGAACGTGTTGAAAACTTGAAACTTGAACGGTTGAGCAATGAAGACTTGGCACTTGCTCTAACTCTTATTGTTAATGCTGTCCCTCTTCCTTGATAATGCTCTCATTTTTTCTTGCTAATGTTCTCACCCTTCCACTCTTGCTTGCTAATTCTTCCACTCTTGGTTTGAATTTTTGATTGTGATTTAGAGTGAGGGTGTAAGTCTTATTTATAGTTTTTTTGGAGTGCTCGGGGATGGATGGGGCCCATTGAGTATTAGGGTTAGGGTTGCGGGCCAAAAATTATAAAACAAAATGATTTAAATAAAAACTTTTAGATAGACTTATGTTGTCGGGGATGGCTGGGAGTCTCTTGAACAGATCAAGCAATTTTTGGAAGTCTCTAGGACATCCCCAAGTCCCCATGAAGTCCCCAAAATGGGGGCATCTTAGAGACATCCCCTCTTTGAGAAAAACATTTCGAGACGTTCCCATCTAGGTGGTGGTGGTGGTGGGTAGATGTTTCCCAACCATCCCCAAGTCTTGGAGATGTCTCGAGTCTCCAAGGCGATACTTTCGGGGTGTTGGGAAACACGTCCCATGGAACATTGAATATAACTGATTGTATAAGACATTTCTGGCCAGGTAGATGTTTGTTAGACTAAATTATAAATCAGTTTTTATACAAAGATAAGATAGATCAAAATCCAAACCATTTTTCTATACTTTGACTTGTTTGCTAATTTTGGGTCAGTTTTATTCCCAATGTTTAGAATTCGACACTCTCATAAACATGGAAATAAATTTTTTAATAAATTTTTGGCGAGTAAAATTTAGATAAGTCAAACTACATACTGGTTTTCTATACATTGTAAGCTAGATTAAACTACAAATCAGTCTTCTACACAACGATCTTTTGCTGATATTGGGTCGGTATTTCCTGATAGCTTCAACCCAACCTACATAGGTGTATAAGAAGTTGTACAACACTCTATTTTGACATTTTCTATCAAACACATTTTGATTGTTTAACAAGAATGCAACTATTTTTCTACTCGAACTTCTATGCCTAGACAATAACGTGTGAGGCCTAAATCTGTCATGTTAAAAGCAGTAGACATGCCAAGTTAAGACATCTCAGGTTTTAACTTTTGCATCAGCCTCACCACCTGTGATAACCAAATTATTCACATATACAACCATGATAATATTGTCATCTATAAAGATTTTGACATAAAGTTGGGATGAGATAATGTCCCCAAATGGACATATTCTAACCCCAGATGGATTTTCTGCAAATCCCAAATAAAATGCAAGTTGGAAATTATTGTTTTTATGACAACAATGCAAACAACCCAAAATTCCTTGCCAAAACCCTAGGAGATTTGCCTATGGGTGTAAAATAGCCTCAAAACACCTTCAAAAATTATGAAATTAAATCTATAGCTAGCCCTTGAATTATCAAATCTGAAAATACTTATATTTTTGCAAAATACTAAAAATTTGATTTTTAATTGCAGAAAAATAGTCGAAACTTCATAAATTCATAACTCAAAAAATACCCAACAATTTTTGACAAATGATAGCTCAAATTGAAGATAAAATCACAAGTTTTCCAATGATACCAAAATCAGAATTTTTCGTTGGGTGGAAGGCACCCAAAACAAGCTCGGAAATTTGGAAATGTGTAGATGAAACCCTAGTTGTACCCAAAATCAACAACAGCCATTCGCCCCTCTTGGAAAGCCCTCAAACACTACTTTGGAAAACACAAATAGAAATTTGATCTTCAATAGAAAACACAAATAAATCCTTGATCTTCAATGGAAACCCTTGAATGCAGAATCCTCTCACAAGAAAGAAGAGTTTTCGTTCCTTATTCACTAATCCTCGTGAGGGTTTTCGTCCTCTAGAGCTAGCTCAAAAGGTTTTTTGTCCTTAGAGTTTATTTGCAAAGTTTACAAAGCTCAGACAAAAATCAGAATTTTTATAAAATAAAGAGATGTTTTACAAAGCCAAGTACACTTGCTTTTATGAGCAATCTTGGCTTAGTAGCCACCCACAACCACCAATGAAATGTCTTTTCCCACATTTAATTATTTTTTGGCATTTATTTCATCCTCAACATGGATTGCATTTTTCCCTAGGGGAAATAAAAACATAAAGTGACCTCTTTCCTTTTTCTTTTCTAATTTCACTTTATTTTTCTTTTCTTTTTCTCTTTTATTTTTTATTAAGTCATTAATAAATTAATATAAGTGCTTTTTATAAAATTCTTTTTGTGCACTTTATAATAATTTATTATGACAATAGTTTCCCTTTAACATCCATTAGCCGTCATAAACAGAATTGGGCTAAGGGTCTTCGACCGAGAAAGGGATATTACGAAGATGTTAAATGGATCATACTAACATCCAAATTCAATCAATGTTATCTGATAATTTCAGCCCATCCTTTATGGTTGTAGAAGAATGCAACTATTAGAAGTTAGGATCAAATGTTAGATAGTTTCACCATCAAGTAAACCTTGAGCATATTTTGACTGCAAAACAAGAATACAATTATTCATTTACCAGACTTCTACACCAAAGCAATTAACATAGGAGACCCAAATCTGTCATGTTAACAGCAACAGATAAGTCAGATTTTGCCTTTTCATTTGCATCGGTTTAGCTTGCTACATTTGATAACAAATCATCCACATTATGAAAAAGACTAATGTCATCACTAGAGCTTTTGACATATAAGTTGGTTTTAAAAAAATTAGAAAGGCATTTCTAAATCCACTTTTAATAGAAATTTCATCAACTTTTGTATGCCGTGCACTTGGAACTTTTCGACCCATTAAGAGCCCTTCTCAACTAGGACACAATATGTTCTTTACTTGGAACATGGAACCCTGTGGCTGATCCATGTAAACCTCCTCTACAAGCTCACCATTACAAAAGGCACCCTTTACACCCATTTGTTACTATTTCCAATTAAACCAAGCAGGCGTAGCAAATAATAACCTGATAATTACTAGATTAGTCGTAGGGGAAAATGTTTCATCATAGCCTACCCCTTCCTGCAGTGAATATCCATTAGCTCCATATCTGACCTTTATTTATCCAACCCACCATCTGCTTTGTACGTGGAATTTTTACTAAAAGGAATCAGTATCAACGCACCCATTTTATTCATCAAAGAATCAAATTATGCTCTCATAGCCTTTTCATACTCAATTTTACAAAGCTTCCTCATTTGCATATTTACACTTAGCTTCATTAAATGTGTGGGGCTCAAATGAATTCAAGAGAATGGGCAAGAAAGAATAATGTACATGTTCAACAGCTTGTCTTCCTCCTCAATGATCTCGGCATATGATGCTTCACGAGGCCGAGGTGACTCATTGATTCTAACATCCCCAGGTTGTTTTATACAATGTTCCATTGGAAAGGTCCCGAGAATTTACAAGCATCCGAGAAATCCACAACAGGGACAAAACATCTCCCCCATCCCCCAGAGAAAACCATGTTGGTTGTACGAAGGACATCCCCATACTTCCGGACATCCTCACCATTTCCTATTCCATTTGGGACATTATTTGACATCCACATCTTGACATCCCCTCGCACACTAAGGACATCACTTAATGTCCCAGAACACATCCTCAACTATGGAATTATTTTAAATTTATATATATTATTATGTATTTTTTTAATAAATGTATGTATATTTTTTTATAAATTTAAGTATTTTTAAATTTATACATGAGAGATTTTTTTGGTGAAAATCGTATGCAAGTATTTTAACATCAATGTTTCAAGTCACTCAAGTGGGCCACCATCCTAAAAGTAGAAGGCAATGAGAAAACAAATCCACGGTCCCATTGCTTCTAGTAATAGTTGTCCTGCTAACAAGCTAGACATTTAAGTATTATTTATTTTGTCACTAGATTTGCAAGTGAAATTCAAAAAGGATAAGGATGAAGAGGGCAACTTTATTGGGACTCAAAACAACTTTCTTGGGTATCTTCCTTTAAATATTTAAAGCACAACACAAATTAGGGGCTCCTTTAATGTTAATGAAGGAAAAGAAGAGAAAGAAGGGTGAAGATGAAGAAGAAAGTAGAAAGAAAGATGTAGCAGAACAATGTTAATTGAATAATTTGAAGAATTCAAGTGATAAGATAAGATAACGATAAATATATTAATGTCCAACGAATGACCACAAAAGTAGCTCAATAGGACTGCAGCCCAAACAATATACAAAGTGCGAGCGGGGACAACTCAAAACGAGTTCCCAAAAACAAGAAAGGAAAAAGACAAAGCAGAAAGGAAACCCGAAGCCAATACTCCCACAGGCGGGGGCAATGGAGCAAGCAGGGGAGAAAGACAGGAGAAACAAAGAAGGGAATGAAGGAGAGGGCAAATGAGGACCAATGGTCTACTTAGGAATGGTAGCCACACCCCTCCTAACATTAGAGGCCGATGAAAAGAAGCTCTTGATGGATTGATAACCCGAAGAGGGGGGCGAAAACCTCCTCCCCTGCTGAGATCTAAGACTGAAGCAACGGTCAAGGGGACCAATGGAGTTGGGCTGCCCTCTGGTACGTGTGTGCATCCGATTCTGCTGGTGGTGATCGAGGAAATGTGAAGGTCCAACTGGGGACGAACTGATCTATGCACTATATCCGGGCCGAAAAAGGCTCACGCTTAGTTCCTCCACCGCTGTCAGTAGAACGGAAAGAAGGTTGTAATTCGTCTCGTAGGGATGACTCTCGGAGGGGGATGAAGAATCTGGTCCCGAAGCAAAGAAAGACTCACGATGTAGAGGGCAAGACACCGCTGGTCAACATATCCGAAGAAGACCGGCAGAGAATCTCGAATCCCTCGAAGAGGGTGAAATCGTCCTCTAATCTCATAGTATATGGGGTAGCGGAAGATGAAATGAGTCTCGATCTCCACCTCAAGACTACAAAGCCTCGCAAAGTTTGTCATCCCGATCAATGTGGTGATCGCCCTGCACCAAGTCTGTGGGAGCCGACTCGAAATTGACCCAAAGGTATATGGATGGCATGCACTCGGTGGACAAGAGGTGTACTGAGGGCGGATGATGAGTCCATCTCTGATCTCAAGAAAGTGCTCTGCATAAAAGGACATCTTAGGGCGCAAACCCCCAGGAGGGTTCACCCAAGTAGTCTGAATGAAGCTCCTATAGATATCTTCCTGGATGGACCTGTTCAACACTTGCTTGGTGGGCAAGAGATGACTGGGAGCATTCAGGGAATACTGGAAAGGGGGGAGACGATCAATCTGGATACCAACTGAATCCAACAAGGCAGAAGTCTCGGAAAACCAACAACAACCCATAACTTGGGCAATACTCACAGAGGAACAATAAGCGAGATACGGATACCTGTCCCGCTCATCGGAGAGATCAAACCTCCTGATATAGTGAAGAAAGGTTGATATGTCAAATATAATCTCCAGAAAAAGGTTGGGCTCCGAACTCTGCCAAAATAATATGTTGGGGGACCGTCTGCTTGCATTTGATGAAGTGGCGAAGGAGGAGAGTCTAAATCCTCTCAGCAGAAGCCCAATCTGTGTCTAAAAGGGAGGCCCCAGACAACAGACCCATAGAGAATAGTGGGGCGGATGAGGGAGTTCATAAGAAACATCTTGGAGGAGATGTCCTGGAAGTGGTGCCGAAAGCACTGTCTCTCGAGAATGGCAAGAGACCCATACCCTTTATTCACCCTCGGCTGAAGAGCATGCCTCATACTAAATCTAGGCCCTGAGAACTGGACTCCCAGGTAGGTGTATGTATTAGTAATTTCAACCTCCTACCCCTTGAAGAAGAAATGGAGGTGTGATGTCCTCAACCCGTTGAAGACCATGACCTTGGTCTTACCCAAATTGACCGTCAAATGCCGAAGATCACAAAATAAAGCAAGTGCATCAAGTTGTCTCTAAAGCCCCTCAGGAGAAGAGGCAAGTAAAACAATATCATCGGCAAATAGGAGAATAGAAATCAAGATGTGGTGAAGAAAGAAACCATCCCCTTCCTGGATGTGATCCCGAAGGAAAGATTCCAACTCATCAATATAAATGCCAAAGAGGGTAGGAGACAGGGGCACCCCCGCTAACCCCAAAGGTGCTCCCGATGAAATCAGCCACCCAAGTGCAAAGATTAAGACAACCAAGGATCGACTCATAGAGGCACATGATGGCGATAATAAGAATCTCAAAAATACCAATGTCTCGGAGCATTGGTGAATGCATGATAGAACCAATTTACAATTGATTCTTCGAGGAAAATCTTTAAGTTGATGTTTAAATTATGTTATGTTGTTTTAATTGTTTGATGAACTGGCAAGATATTTTGGTTTACTGAATTTTTCTTTCGTCATTCAATGGTAACATGGCTTTCGCGTGGAATGTGAACACGATATTGAATTCATTGTTCATGATTTTGTGTAAAGATGAGGAAGTAGGGCCCGTTAGGTTTGGAAAGTATCATTAGTTTTAAATGCATCTTATTGACATCTTAATGATCAGCCAACCTCTGTTTGAACATTCCTCTAAGGGCAATGAAGTGGTTTGGAACATAATACTTGTCATTCATTAGCATGTTTTGAGATAGAACAAGATATCTTGTGATCGTTAAGAATGAAGATTAATAAAGAAAGATGGCCAAAAGCCATAATATATTATGATTGCTAAGAATGGAGATGAATAATGAAAGATGGCCAAAAGCATAAGACAAAAGATCAATTGTTAAATTGGTTTTACTTGGACATCCACGTGCAACAGTGTAATTAGAAAAAGATAAAATCCCTTTAAAATGAGGACATTTCTATCTTATTATGTCCCTCATATATATAAAGGCAAAAATGTCGATAGAAAGGAAAACGAAAATGATTGATCGGCCCCTTGATGATTCTACATAAGGCTTAGTTTATTACAAAACTCCACATTCCTATGCCATGAAGGTTGTTGGGGTTCATCCTCCAACCAATTGTAACCATCCGAAACTACTTAAGGGATATTTAAAGAGCACAACCTCACGTATGCAGATTAAAGAAAATCAGCCAAGTACTTGCAAACAATGCATTTTGTTGCAATTCTTGCTGCATTTTGTTTCACATTGAGTTCAAAACTCAAATTCTTCATTTTTTCTAGAGTAGCCATGCAACATTCCATCCTATTCACAATCTAACTAAATCATCAGCCAACTAGATTTCATCCAACATTAACCACTCAATTAACTCCTTCACAAACCTTCCAAATTGACTAATCTCTTCTACCCCATACAAGATATTGTTTCATGAGTAACCCAAGTAGATTTGGAGCAGATCAAGTTTTCTTAGCATGCAATGGTCTTGATAAATAATGAATATAGTATATACGAGACCTAATTGATTAACCTATTTTTTTAATTTAGTCTTTGATTTTCCATGATTGTCAAATTGTTGCTTTCATAAAGAGATGACAACCCCAAAATTCTCCTTAACTCCTCTATTGAACATTTCAAGGCCGATTTGCAGAGATGTAATATCCCCTTTCGGGATATTATCCAAATATGCAAATTAATTTACTGAATCGACTCTAGAAGGACTAAACCCTCCTAGTTCGACCTCAAATAATCCAATGTTAGCTTCAATACAACCCAAAAGGGTTGGAGTGAGCCAAGGTGGTGGATTAGATGGGAGAACCAGTTAGGAAATTAATCACTTCAAATCTGAAATTAATTACAGCAGTAATTAATTAATAAATGCACTAAACTGCTGCAAACTTCAAAAATTAATAACTCCTTCACCATCCATTATTTTTCTATCAAACTCATGCCAAAAGATTCTTAATATTTTTAGCTTTCCAACAAGCTATAGATCACAATTTTTGGATAAGTAGAAGGCATGCAAATCAACACAAAATCTGAAACTGTGTAGATAAAACCCTACACAAACAGCTGAAACTTGGAAAATTCATAACTTGCTCAATACTTCATCTTTTGCCATGAAATAAAGTGCAGACTAATCTATAATTCAAGAGCTTTCCAAAGATATAAAAATCTGAATTTTATGATAACTGAAACCCCTTCAAAACAGCCCCAAAATCCCAAACCCAGTCGCTAGGGTTAGAATAAATTGCATAAATAATTTCCAGCACTTAGAACCCTTCAAAATATTCAATAACATGCAGATTTTACCCTCAATAAAATGCGCCAATACCCTAGACAAGTCGCCAAAGCTAGAGAGAAAATATCATGCATAAACACCTTCAACACAAGAGAGCAAAATGGAAAGAACAATGGAGTCTTCAATAATCTTCAATAATGGATCCAAATAAGAGAGAGATCAATGCAAGAACTAGGGCATACATCCCAATTCTCCAAGCATGGAGTGAAATCAATAATTCATCAACATAACCCTCTAAGGAAATGTGACCTCCCTTTTATAGAACTAAGGGGTGCAATATCCAATAAAGACCGACCTTTCCCTTTTGGAGGGAAAACATAAACTCTCATTAAAATATTTAATACTAAGACTATGTGCACTTTATTTATTTTTTAATTAAATAAATAAAAGTAACTAACCTATGTGCACATTAAACTAACTAAAGAGACTCCCACTTGTAGCGCTAGGCATGCCAAGGGGTTACAATGCAAATGAAAAATAAATATCAATAATGTCTCGAAAAGGGGACCATTACGCAGATTAGGCCAAATGAGTCATGTGGATAAAAAGTTGTAAATTAAAGACAATTGCGGTATATGTTCTTTCAATTGAATTTGGAATGGACTACTCTAGAAAGGATAAGCTATAACTATGGTATTTTGTAGATAACATGGAGGTCTCAACATTTTTGCTAGGATACCGATACGGCACCCTCGACCCCCGGGAGCAAGTACGGAGCGTACCCAATACACGGGTACGGCGGTGGGTATAGCGCTTCCCCTCGTGGAAACGCCGGGTGCGGCCGTACCCGAGCGTTTCCACAGAGCAAAGATCGCACTCACAGGCTCTCCCGTGTCGTATCGTAGGGAGAAAATAACTTTTTCCTAGACTAAGTAGCATTGATCATGTTAAAAAAAGGGTATTGTGATCAAGAAGAAAGGGACATGCTAATAGCTTAACAAACCGACGAGTGTATATTTAAGTATTTAATCAATGTAGCTTTTAATCAATGTTTAAGTATTTCAAGTTATACTTGAATAACAAACCGACAAGTGTATATTTACATTTTTAATTATTTGAAGTTTAGAACTTATATTGGTATGTATATTACATTTTGTCAATACTTACAAATTATAAATTAATTTATAAGTTGAGAAGTATATATCTCCATCTTTAATCGCTTTAAAATTGATATTGGTCTATAGATATGGCATCTTTACATTAATATTTCACTTTAGGAGGAATCCAATTAATCAAAATTATTTAAAAATGATCTTAGTTTTATTTCTTCCCATTTTGTTCATTATTTAGAAGGATATATTCTAGTAGATGGTTATAAGTACGTATCATTCTCACTAGTTGAATTATAAATTTGTTTTGTAGTATTAAATAGAAGTTATATTTTTATATTAAAAAGAGATTAAAAAATTTCTCCAATATTTGAATTCAATTCTAAGGAAGAAATTATAAGTTTCTTCTATATATTTCAGATGTGATTTTATGGAAAAGATTACAACTCTTATTTATCTTAAGTTTCATAAAAAAATTGAAAATATAAAATAATTTATTTTAATATAAGACTTTTATAGGTGATTTAATTAACGAGGCCCCTAGATACCCGAGTGTTTCCACAAGGTTTCGTTGTACCACTGGACACTCCCGTGTCATATCTTGTCTTTCATATGCATAATATGTGGTTAATAACTTAATTCCTATTTAGAAGGCTGAAATTTATATATTTTTTGTACTACCGTATCCGGGCCCAAAAAAATTTTGTCGTTTCCACGTATCGGATACTCCGTACCCGCTCCGGTATCCAAAACATATCGGCTACTTAGCATTTTTCGAGTTCATCTCCTTTCAATCAAACTTTGGCATTCATGATATCCTTTTGTATGTGTAATTACATTATAGGATAGTTGACATTTTCAGCGACCACGAACACCAAACGATAACAATTAATGTGATTGCATTACGCTTAAGGTAATAAAATTGGATTTGTGCTCTAATCATGTCTTGTTTGGTGGCTTGTATTCTCTCAAATGAGCAACCAATCTCTATTTTGATATTGATTTATTCCATTTTATATCTTTTCTTTTATATTAGGTCTATTTTTTATTATTTCAATTTAATCTTATTTTATTTCAAATAATACAAAAGATTTTGATTGCTTTGTCAAATTTATGTCGTGCTCTCAGCACAGAACTCTGTAAATATCGTACATACATGCTTTCGGACTATATCAAGATAAAATCATAAATTTTATTAAAACAAAAAAATTAAGAGCTGCTAGATTTAGGTTGCATTTAGATTCACATAGATTAGGGCTTTCACACAATCTTGAATCAGCACTTTTAATTCAACTAGCCTGCAATCTTGACTTAGGCAATCTGGACTTAAGAGTTCTAATAGCAGTTTTGACATAGAGTTCTAAATTTCTAATCTAATAAATCCATTAAACCCTGCAATTTTGACCTAGGGTTTTCAATTAGATACATCAATGAACAAATCTTGACTTAGAATGTTACTAGCTATCATTTACTTTGAAGGATCTAATCTACAGCTTGGGGATAACTCGCACCTTAGAATTTAAGAACACAGAGGAACTTGTAATGTAGATAAACTACATTTGGAACGGTAACACTTGATGCACAATTGGTCATAAGAGCCTAAGTTATATTAAACAATCAAATTTATCTTATAAGTTGAAATAACCAATTAAAGGTTGGTTCCTCTATCAATTTGATCAAAGGCCCTTCGACAATTAATTGCTTATTCATGGTAAAACTCATACTTCAATCTGATCAAATAGCTCTTCCTTTCGAACTTGTCCATTTTGAGCATAGTTACCATGTTCAAAAGTCATAGTTACCTAAGTCTCGGGGACGGGGACGGGAGTACAGCGGGGACGGGGGGTTTCCAAGACGCAAAAAAATCCTAAATTTTGGGGACGGCAAGGGGACGGCTATTAAAATAATACATAAAAATTAATATTTCAATATTTTTAACTTTTTTCAATGACATTTAGGGATTTAAACTGTATTTAATGTATTTTAGGTACTTTCAAGATTGTAATTGAATGCTCTTGGTAAAAATAACAGCTTTTTAACAGTAAAAACATCAGAAAATTTTTGAAAGATTTTTTAAAATTGGGACGTCCCCTCCAAGTCCCCAAGTCCCAAAACGTTCGGGACGTCCGGGCGTCACCAAAGTCTAAGGGACGCATCCCCGCGTAACACTGCAAAAAGTTTGGGTTGTTCGGTCCATGAAAAACTTCGGAAGTTCGGAACTTTCCAAAAAGTTCGGTTTGGTTTGGAAAATTTGCAAATTTAAAATAAGATATTAAAAATAATATTTATCCACATTTTTAAAAAATCAATTTCATCTCTAATTTTAAATACTTTTTACATATAAAAACTAAAAAATTAGGCCCTATTTTATAACAATTTATAATATAAATTTATGAATACATTTCTAATCATAATTAAACTACTTATTAAAGACATCCCATTCCATCCCATCCTATTAGTATTAAACTATTAAAAAATAGAGAATGCTAAATACCACTAACCATTAAACTATAGCTACTATACAAGATTAGAAGTTCGGAACAAAACCAAAAAAACTTCCTCAATTAGGGCGTCTCATCCCTATCTATATATCAGGTCTTAAACACCTGTCAGTGAAGGGACCGAATTTCTAATGGAGCTTCAAACAGTCTAAAACAGTGCCGTAAAGCATCCAAACACCTGAAACAATAAAAACAACCTGCAATGTGTAACCTTTGACAAAGTGAACGTGACTGCTGCTCGATGGCATGAAGGCATGACTGTTACAGTGTTGGTTGATGGCATGAAGGCAGAAGAATCTGCACAGCACACCATATCTTCTGTTTTTGTGTAGCGCAGCATGACACGGGTTTCTTGAACAAAAAAGTCGAAACAATACCAATAGCAATAGAGTTGAGTTTTGTGTTTTATTTTAGGTTTCTTGAACAAAAAAGTCGAAACAATACATATTTGGTTTTCCTTAAAAGAACAGTTCGAAATGAATATCAGCCATATTCATACGAAGACGGTAACTATGATTTTGAGTCAAACTCGCCAAAAATATAAGGAACAAAATGGAAAGCCTGACCTGAAACATCATATTTCGTAGGTGAATAGTATAAAATCTCAACCTTCTATCCAGTTTGAACTAAATTCATAACTATTTAAAACAACAATTGCATATTATCACCAATCAATAAACTGGATCTTATTACAATTAAATGTCTCATTGAGAGAAAGGATGATAGCTTCAAGCAGGTACGAATTCTGCCAACAACCACCCCTAATTGCTTTACATACTCCCTCACATTATGTTTACTTTCTATTTTTCGGTTTCACTGGTCAATCCACATCAATGGATTTTGTCTCTTTCTATGGGTGCTTCATTACTCAATCTTAGTGTTCACCTATATTATATAACATGCTCATCATCGGAACAGTAAAATGAAGATCCACACTCATATGCAAGTAATGAAACCCAGGTACGATTGAACAACGAAAAGCATCTTCCAAAAAATTACTATCAAAATATTAATGACAAGTGTCCATAGTAAAGATACATATATTAGAAACAGAGATGCTTTGACACTACCTAAGAAAATGGCCATGGCACAACACTATTAGCTAACTTTCTAGGACAAAACAATCTTTTCATTCAAAAACAAGAACCATAAGATGGTAATAGAAGATATGGAGAACAAATAAATTAGAATTCAGCGAGAATCAACTGACCCCAAATTCAGCATTTGAAAGAGCTTGAACAATATCCATCAGCTGGATTTTTGCCCATTGACAACACTTGTCTTTATCAGTTTGGTTCGGTGGATGTCTCCAAGCAACTCCATGGCTCAACCTACTCTTTTGAACTCTCTGAAAATGGACATCCTCAGCAAATTTCTTCAAAATTTCCAATGCCGACTCCATTGCAGGATTTACCACAGTTACCTACAAGCAAAATCTCTAAGAACCTATTAAGAAAAGATAGCAAACCTCAAAAATATCAAGTACAAAACTTTTTCTACCTGTACCATTAAAGTATTTTCCTTTAATAGCACATATTCTATCAACTGGAGAGTACTTTGATGGAACCCAAAGCTACCACTAAAAGCATCATCATGGAAGCCACTTAATTAGATATTTCTTCGCACTGTTAACTTCATCGGCCCTTTCAAGACCTTAATGCGTAGAATATCCACAACCCTATTGCATACAGAAGTAGAAAACCAAAGTATTCAAGGAAATGATTGACTCTATGTAAATTTTATAGTGCAATATAACTGTTTCTCCTAGAATTGCCAATTAATCGGAGCTTTGAGGTCTAATAAATTTTTATTTTTAAAATGATGGAAACAGAGAGTGAAAACATCAAGAAACTGCAAGAAAGAAATTTGAGAAAACATAATTTTAATGAAATAAACACCAGAAAATCAAATTTTTGATAGTTCAATAACATTATTAAAATTTTGAGGTCATCTCTTATTCTTCAACGCAGGTCCCTACAGGTGTAGACCATCATATTAGTATTGTCTTGGTAATCACAATAATTACATATTTTAGTAGTCAACGTACCATGTGGTTAATGATTGTATTGTCATCTTTAGGTAGTTTTGTAATGACTCATTTGTATGTTCTGTTGTTGATGGTTGTGTTAACCAACAACCCATTGGGTCTTCTTGTCATATAAATAGAATGTACGTCACAGAACAGGCACTAGTATCAGGCCCCCTGTACTTTACAAATTGTATTGGAACTTATCTTTGAGGAATGTAAATTGTTATTGTTTAGGTATTTTGCTTTGATATGGTATGTTATGCAATTACTAGTTTGTGTACGTTGTTATTAATAAGTATCTTATCTCAATAGAAATTAATCAGTCTACAATATAGTGTCATTGTTCTAATAGAAGAGAAGCATGATGACACTCTCCATTGTCTTATAAGATCTAGATAATGATTTAGCAGGGGATAAATAATCCACAGATTATAGATCTACAATTAAAGCCGAAGATTATAGATTATGATATGCAGTCAATTAAACACATGAATATCATAAAATAGATAGCGAATGTAAAGCTTAATGAGCTAGAGCTTGAAAGTAAATAATGAACAAGAGTAGAGATAAATAACACCAGATTTAAGTGGAGAAACCCGAAGGAAAAACTCCACTAGTAAAGCATTGTCTTTATTAAGAATTCAACACAAGTTTAACCCAGCACTTCCACTTCCAGTTTGCAGTCATTCACAATGTCTACTCAACTATTTTCTTGATTAGATCATACAATGATCATCGATTATATCTTATAATAAGATCTTAGTCTTTAAGTCATTCTATACAACATGTATACGTTGTAGACAACCAATCCCAGAGGGATCACCCAAATCAATGTGGGTGGGTGAATCGGTCAAGCCATTTCACTCTTTAATGTGAAAGACCTTCACAATAAAGTTTACTTAACAAAACTTTTAATTTAATGTTGGGGCATACTGCAAAGGGGTTGATCCCACTTGACATTATCACCCCAACACTCCCCCTTAATGTTAAGTGGGAAGACAAATCAAACAAGCTAGAATTACCTTTTTATACAAAAGGATTTACAGACCTTGAATCAATGATTCAAGCTAGCATGCCAACAAGGGAAATCCACAGATCTTCCCATACAAAAATTCTTAAGACCAAGTGCTTTACATTTGAAGACTTACATCAAACTATGGAGCCTTTTATAACCTAAGGCATACCCATAACTAAAGCTTCACTGGGATTTACAAGTAACTTCACAAAATGTGACACATTTACTTATTACAAACAGAGGAAGTATTGGAAGTTTTCAATATGCCGTTAAGAGGTGGCATTGTCATGCACACTCCCCTCAAGGGCAACTCTGATAGGCCCAACAAGGCACGAAACTTGCAAAACTTGATAGAACACAACAGTTTTGTGAAGATATCTACAACCTGATCTTCAGTTGGACAGAACTGAGATCAATATCACCATTAAGGACTTTTTCTCTAGATGAAATGCATATGAACTTCAATATGCTTTGTCCTTTGATGTTGAACTAGATTCTTTACAAGAGCAATGCAGCTTTGACTTGTCACATAGAAGAGTAGTACTCCCTTTGACATCCATGTGTAACTCATCCAACAAAGCCTTTTCAGCCACATAGCTTCTTTAATAGCTTCCATGGCACTCCTATACTCTGCCTCAATAGAAGAGATAGACACTATTGGTTGCTTTTTGCTACTCCAAGTGATGGCACCTACACCAAGCTTGAAAAGATATCCAGAAGTAGACTTTCTATTTGCAGTATCACCAACATGATCAAAGTCACAATAACCAAATAGTTGTGCATCATTACAAGGAGAATAAAAAATACCATAATTGATTGTTCCTTTAATATATCTCAAAATCCTTGTTGCCATTTTCCAATGATCTTCATAAGGCTCTTGCATAAATCTTGAAACTACTCCTACTACATAAGAGATATCAGGTCTAGTAATAGTTAAGTAGATTAAACTACCAACTAGTTGCCTATACAGAGTAGGATCAAATTTAGCACAAGTTGGTTTAGGATCTAACTTAACACCAACTTCAATAGGAATTACAGGCTTACAATCAATCATGTTAAATCTTCTAAGAAAATTCATAGCATACTGAGATTGAGATGCAACAATAGACTTATGATCTTGAAATATAATCATGCCAAGAAAATGATTTAGTAAACCTAAATCAGTCATTTCAAAACATTGTTTTAACCTTTCTTTGAGTCTAACTATTAGATTTCTATCACTTCTAGTGATCAAAAGATCATCAACATACAAGACAATGATGATAATATGATTGTTTTCAACTTTAACAAATAAATCATTATCAGAACAGCAGTTAGAAAAACCAAGATCTTGAAAGAAATTGTTAATTTTAGCATACCAAGCTCTAGGAGCTTGTTTAAGACCATACAAAGACTTTTTGAGCTTACATACATAAAGTTCCTTGCCAAGTGCTTCAAATCCTTTAGGTTGACTCATATATATTTCTTCTTTTAAGTCACCATTTAGAAAAGTGTATTTTTGACATCCATTTGGTGAATCTCCCAACCGTATTGGGCAGCCAATGCAAGAAGAACTCTTACAGTGCTCATCTTAGCAACAGGAGAAAAAGTCTCAACATAGTCAATACCTAGTTTCTAAGTGAAACCACAAGCTACCAGCCTTGCTTTGAATTTTCAATCTCTCCTAGAGAGTTATATTTAATTTTGAACAACCACCTAGATCCTACAATGCTTCTTTTATGAGGGACTAGTTCCCAAGTGTCATTTTTGATTAAAGCATTGTATTCATCCTTCATAGCTTGAAGCCATCTAACATCTTGAGATGATTCTTCAAAGGATTGTGGTTCTACCTCATATAGGGTCATCAAGGCATGATAAGTATGTTGACTTCTAGTTAGTTTTCTAAGATTATTAGGCTGAGAGTTTTGAACAAGATTTTTGGCCCATTTAGGAATCTTAGGTTGCAAGACATTTCCCCCCTCAATCTCCATCATATCTAGATCAGGATAATCATTCTCTTGAACTTTTGTTTCCATAATGTCACTAGGAGGATTATCAAGATCTATCTCTATAGCAGCAGAGGAGGGTTCATTAGGATCAACAGAGAAATTTCTTTCTAAGACTTGAACATTTTTGTTTTTAACAATGTCATGCTTGAATGGATCATAGACTCTCAATCCTTTAGTTCTACAACCATAACCAACAAAAATACAAGAAAGGAGGTTGGATCAAGCTTCTTCCTTTTTTCTTTTGGAATGAAGATAGAAGAAGACTACCAAATATTCTTAAGTGAGAAATATTTGGTTTTTTCTTTGTCCATACCTCATGAGGAGTAGTTTGATGAAGAGGTTTTGTAGGTAGTCTATTTAAAATATAGACAACAATATTCATAGCTTCAGCCCATAAGAACTTAGGCACATTAGATGCATGAATCATAGTCCTAGCCATTTCTAAGACAGTCCTATTCTTTCTTTCAGCAATGCCATTTTGCTTTGAGGGGAATAGGGAGTGGTCAATTCTCTTTGAATCCCACATGACACACAAAACTCATCAAACTTTTTGACATACTCACCTCCATTATCAATCATAATTCTCTTAATTTTCATATTAGAAGCATTTTCAACTAGAGCTTTAAATTCCTAAAATTTAGATAGGACATCAGACTTCTTTTAATAAAATAAGACCAAGTCATTCTAGAATAATCATCAATAAAGCACACAACATACAAGGCACCACTAAGAGAAGGAACCTCAATTGGACCTCTCACATCACTATGAATTAGTTCTAGTAAATGAGAAGAATTTGGATCATGATGTTTGTGAAATGGTTGAGCATGTTTCTTACCACATAGGCAACTTTCACAAGTCTCATGATCTGATTTTATCTTAGGAAGACCAACAACAAGGTTCAGTCTAGACATATCATACAAGCTTTTGAAATTTACATGACCAAGTCTTTCATGCCATAGCTGAATATCATTCTTAGAAGAGGAAAAAGAAGAGACAAACACAAAACCATCAAAGATATATAAGCCATTTTTTTGAATGCCAGAAGTAATAACATTACTGAATTTATCTTTTACATACCACTTATCTTGCAAAAATAACTTTATAGTTTTATTTGGTTAGCTGAGAGCAAGACAAAAGATTCTTTTTCAGTTTAGGGACATACAAGACATTCCTAATTAAACCATTAGACAACTTAACATTGCCACAACCTTCAACTCTAATGACAGAGTTATCTCCTAGATAGATATTCTCTTCACATTTGATCATATCTGAAAGGATATTAGAAATGCAAGTCATGTGCCTGAGGCACCACTGTCAAGAATCCATTCATTATCATTTGAAGTTGAAAGGGAATTATATACAAAGCAATAGACTTCTCAGCCACATTTGCATGATTTTGCTTTTGATTTTTCTTAAAATTATTAGGCTTGTTGTTCTTAGCATTCTTGACTGATTTGTTAATCTTGACTCTACAATCAAACTCTTTATGTCCAAATTTTCCACACTTATTACAAGTTCCATTAAATTTGACTTTAAATTTCTAATTGTTCTTAATAGAATTAGTCTTAGGATTTGATTTAAATCTAGATATGATATTGGATTTCTGATTTGGATTGACATTAATCTTATTATGAGTAGGCTTATGATTATGAGAGAACAATGCTTGAGAAGCAGTCTCTTTTGAATCAAAGTTCTCCATGACTCTTTCTTCTTGAATCAACAAAGAAGACAAGGTGTCCAGATCAGGCAGATCATTCTCATTCTGATATTTTGAATTAAGAATTGAGATGTAATGTCTATATTTTTCATGAATATTAATTTGATAATAAAATATAGCAAATTATCTCTTGAAACAATTCACAGTTACAGCCATCTAGTTGAGCTTTAATGTTTTTAATTTTAGCTAGATAGTTTACAATTTTCTCATCCCCTTTCATGGGTGTTGTAAACAATTCTAGAACAAGCTTAATGATCTTAGATAGCCTACTTCCTTCATGCATGATCTCTAATTGCTTCCATGCAGCTGAAGGTGAGTCTAAATGGCCTACATGCATCAAGAACTCATCTCTAATGCTTTGCAAATAGAATGGATAGAGCTTCTTGAGATCTTTGAGAAAAAGCTAAGGTTTCCAGGGGTAGCTTGTCTTCTTGTGGGACGGTTTTCAATACCAGTCACTAGATCCCAAAGCTTTCTAGCCATAAAACAAGATTTCAAATGCACTTTCCAGATGCTATAGTTAGTTGAATTCAAGAGCTAAGACTTATCCATTGAAAAAACAATGAGAACTAGCCATTTTAGATGCTCAAATGGTAAATGAAGATAGATATAGCTAGAAAACGACTCAAAGAAGCTAAATAAAGACAAAGAACTAGCTACAGATCTTTTAATTTGTTATACCAATGCAAATAGCTCAAATTTAATCAAAAATAGCTTGAATTGGTCAAGTTCTAGATCAATTTAACATGGCTAGGTTGTGTTCCAGTTACAGACTATTTTAACAAAAAAATAGCTAATTAATTAATTTATTAAGATCATAACACAATTCGTTAAATCTCAAAAAATAGCTAGATTTGGTCTTAAAAAAACTTAAATTGGTCGATTTAAGGTCAAATTTATAGAATAGAGTCGGGGTCGAGTTACGAAGCTCAATGAGTTCTTTAGTAACTCAGCTCAAGAGCTAAAGGACAAGCTACATGAGCTAAAAATGAGATGAGTCAAGGTCTAATTTGGAATCCGCGAGACAAAGAAACTTTGGAAGCTGCGGTACAAAGACAAATTAGCAAACCCACGAAACAAGGAAAGCTTGACGAGCTATTTTGCAACTCGACAGGGCGAGCTCAAAAATGAGCTCAAAACGAGCTATTTTAACAAATAAAATAAGTTAATAAACAACCAAGGCGGGGACGACATGTGGCACATATCAACAATACCAAGAAAGGCACATGTCGGCTTTAAAATAGATCCTCAAGCGGATGCGACGCTTTAAAAAATAAAGTTAAAGCTATTTCGAGTCCAAAATCGATTTAAAAACCATGTGACAAAAGAGAAAACAGACATACGTCAAAAGACTATAACAAGTCTAAATAAAATACATGTGTCGCTTTTTAATTAGCTCGCATTTCACAAATGCAACTAATAAGACAGACTAACAATTAATTAAAAGACAAAACCGTATACATGTGTCTTTAATTAATTGAGATCGCATTTCACACTCTGACACAATGCGAAAGCAAAGTCTAAGTCAAACAAGCCACTTGTCGAAAAATTAATGGCTTAAACAATTTATAAACCAAACTTGAAATAAAGTTTGGGTCCGAAAAGGAATAAGACAATTGTCACAATCTAAATGGTGAAGCCAAAGCAAAGAATGACACTCTGACACAATTAGAATACATGTCAAAAACAATTGGTTCACGTTTCACAAGTCTGGAAAAGTCTGACAAGTGCAAAAAGAGAATACGTGTCGATTTTTAATTTTCTTAGACTTCGTAGTTCACAGACTTAAAAAATCCGTAGGAATGAAGAAAATTTTAGAAGCCGTAGTATAAAGAAAAGTTAATAAACCCACGAAACAAAGAACTAAAGTCTAACACTCATGAAAAAAGCGAATATACGTGTCATTTTTCTATTAGCTCACTGCACTTTGCAAGTCTACCAAAGTCTGACAGATATATACATGTCCAAATGCTTATTGGATCACACTTCACAATGAAATCAAAAAGACTAAGTCAAACAAGATACGTGGAGCCTTTTAAATGGCTCGCATTTCACAAATCTAAAAAATGCGACAAGGTGGCAAATTTTAATTGGATAATGACTGCCACAAAAAACGATAATGAAAATGAAAATGTGGAACAATTCTATTGGCTCATATTTCACAAATGTTAGAGGATAGCTATAGCTATAAAATCTAAAAGCGAAGACACACATAAAGCCCTTATTGGTATATGGATTTCAACTGACAATCAGATAAACAATATTCTGACACCTCAAAGCAAGATGGAGCAATTTGATTAGCTCAGGCTTAAAAAATGACAAATGCGATGCTAGATGGAGAAATATGATTGGCTCAGGCTTCACAATCAAAGAAAGTCAAAAAAATCTATCAGGGCAAGCCAATGGCACAAAATGATTGGCCCAAGCTTCGCAAAGACAGTAAGATGTCAAACTGAAGCCACTTGGCACTCTAAGAGTGGGTACGGCTTTGCAAATATGAAAAGAAGAGCAAGGAAGCTACGTGGAGCAATATTATTGGTCTAAGCTTTGCAAAACCGAAAATGACATTAAAAAATGAAGCCCATGGCGAAAAAAGATTGGATTGGGTTTCGCAAAAGCAAATCTAGTGAAAAAACTAATAAATGAAAATGCAAAGACAGATGGCACCAAATGATTGGTCCAAGCTTTGCAAAGACAAAATTAGCTAAAAAGGAAGATTTTTACCACTAGAACGGACTTAAAAACCTCAAACAAACTAGATCTAAATAGATCTTTCGGATCCAAATTCAAAAAATGACCCAAACGGCTATAAACAACGCGAAAACTTAAAACAAGCTTGCAAATGATGGATTTAAACCACAAACAACTAAAACTAGATGCAAAATCAAAGATCTAAGCATACAATAGCTTAAACACGATCTAAACAGCCATTTAGCCCATATTTTACCAATGTTTCAAATAGTTTTTGGGTGGGAATTGGAATTTTAAACCTAGTTTGCTTGAAGACGATTGCTATGGATATTTTAGAGTCTCACAGATCCATAAATACACTTCAAGCTTCTTTACTTCTTCAAGTTAAACACTTCTAGATCGATCTTGCACACACACAATCACCAAGCTCTGATACCATGTTAGATTTAGTAGGGATAAATAATCCACAGATTACAAATCCACCATTAAAGCCGAAGATTATAGATTATGATATGCAGTCAATTAGACACATGAATAACTTAAAATAGATAACGAATGTAAAGCTTAATGAGCTAGAGCTTGAAAGTAAATAATGAACAAGAGCAGAGACAAATAACACCATATTTAAGTGGAGAAACCCGAAGGAAAAACTCCACTTGGTAAAGCACTTTCTTTATTAAGAATTTAACACAAGTTTAACCCAACACTTCCACTTCTAGTTCACAGTCATTCACAATGTCTACTCAACTATTTTCTTTATTAGATCATACAATGATCATCAACTATATCTTATAATAAGATCTCAATCTTTAAGTTAGTCTGTATAACATGTATATGTTGTAACTTGTAGACAATCAATCCCGAGAGGGATCACCCAAATCAATGTGGGTGGGTGAATCGGTTGAGTCGTTTCACTCTTTAATGTGAAAGACCTTCACAATAAAGTTTGCTTAACAAAATTTTAAATTTAATGTTGGGGCGTATTGCAGTGGTTGATCCCACTTGACATTATCACCCCAACATGAACAAGCAATAATTCAAACCGATGCACACAAGCAATAATTCATGCTATTGACTCCAAACAAAGGTGGGAGGGAGGTAAAACAATAAGGGAGGGGACCTAGAAATGAAATGGTCGCCTCAATTGGTGGAGCAACCAAAGACGATAAAGGTTGTGACAAGCAACAAATTCTAAAAATCCATGAAGGAGAATATGAAGCGAGAGGCCAAACCGTGAAGCCGAAGTGCAAGCCAACATTGAAGCGTTGAGTTGGAAATGGTGGACCCTATTATTATTTTGGTATTAGGTTGCACTAAATAAAATTCTAAATAAAACAAATATTTAACACACAAACTCAATTCATTTGGCTCAATTTATTATTGTAGAGAGGTTACATATATAGAAGTTTGATCTCCTACAAAGGAGTCAACTCACATCATGAATCCCCTTTCTCTCTCCATGATCCACATATCTCAATTTCTATCCCATATATCTCTCATAATATCCCATAATATCTCTACTAGTTCCCTAGAATCTCTAGTGAGTTGTACTACAACTCACATACAATAATAAAATACAACTCAATATGAGATTGTATTAATTTATTCTAAACTACTATATTATTATTAAATGAGTTATTTTATGTTAACTCATTTTAATAATAATTCTACACAATATAATGCTAACAAATGTGAGCACTAAAGCAAATATTCCTAACATTCCCCCTTAGTGCAAACATGGGGAAAACATTATCTTGTACTGCTACCCAACTCCAATGATGGTTTTACACTGGGCTAACCACCAACCTACAAATACCCATGATGGTTTTACACTCGGTTTACCAACAACCTACAAACAAACAAGATGGTTTTACACTCGGTTTACCAACAACCATAACAAACGATGGTTTTATAAGGTCAACCAACAACCTAGATATAACAATACTCTTTTAGCTCTCATCACCTTCTTACATCCAGGGAAAATAAAAGAAATTGCTCACACATTAGAATTTTGAATAGGTATGATCCATCTGTTCTTATTTTCACATAGCGGAAATCAAACACAACTTAAAAAATGCCACAACTTCATTGTGCGGCCCCGTCGCTTGCGGTTGGCGAGAGGTCGTTGATTGACCTCCTTCCTCCATTGCCTCCGTCCTCCATCTGAAACTGCTTAGTTACTCAACAAATTTGAAAATGAAGCTCAATATGAAATTCCCCCCTCAATTTGAACTTGGTCATCGTGTACAAGTGAAAACGCGACCAGAAAAATGCGGGCAACCTTTTTTTTTTTTACAATTTTCCTAATGATCACCTAAATGACACAAAAATGACTTTAAATTTTTTACTCGACTTTAGACAAAGGACGATGAACAAGACTATTTAATTTTTAAACTTTTTGACATTTAACTGAAAACACAATTACGACTTGACGACACACTTAAAGATGATAAAAGAAAAAATGACAATTTAATAAAAAACTACGTGAATGACACTAATCATTAATTTTGATTATAATCATTACATTGACTCAATTTAATAAATAAAACTCTAGACAATAGACTTATGACTTATAAATAAAATTTAATTTAACAAAACATACTAAACATCCTAAAAAAACCATACACGTAAACAAACCTATGCACAAATGACAAAGTTCACATAAAAGACTATAATAAACAATCTAAAAATATGACCTTTGATGTTGAACACTAAATTACTTTAGACATTTGACACTTGATATACATTTTTAAAACGTGACTTTACACAATCTAAAGAAAAACCTTTCTTTTTAAAATAGCTCCTATCTAGACATTGAACAATGGATGAAGCCCGAGACGTGAACAAATACCATAAATGAGCTTTGATTGAAGCACAAATTATATCTTGCATGGCACAAAGGAACACGTGAGGGACGTCTTTGATGAGTTAACAATGAGCAATAGACGTGGGAAGAGACAAAATTCTGGTGCATGCAAAGTAACAGCTCCAACGTGATATGCAGATGCAATGAATCGCAATTTTCTCCAAAATTGTTATCTGGGTTCACTTGAAATATTTCTTGTAGTTGTCTCACCCATAGATCGTGAACCCACTAAATTTTAGGGAAACCCAAATCCTAAAACGAAAGATACAATCTATTCTTCAAACGGATTTTTTTTTTTAAAACACTCTTACTCAATCATGAAAAATCCATTCACAGTTTGTATACCTGCTCTGATACCAAATATTATTTTGGTATTAGATTGCACTAAATAACATTCTAAATAAAACACATATTTAACACACAAACTCAATTCATTTGGCTCAATTTATTATTGTAGAGAGGTTACAATATATAGAAGTTTGATCTCCTACAAAGGAGGAGTCAACTCACATCATGAATCCCCCTTATCTCTCCATGATCCACATATCACTCAATTTCTATCCCATATATCTCTCATAATATCCCATAATATCTCTACTAGTTCCCTAAAATCTCTAGTGAGTTGTACTACAACTCACGTACAACAATAAAATACAACTCAATATGAGATTGTATTAATTTATTCTAAACTACTATATTATTATTAAATGAGTTATTTTATGTTAACTCATTTTAATAATAATTCTACACAATATAATGCTAACAAATGTGAGCACTAAAGCAAATATTCCTAACACCTATGCCACTCGTAGTAAGGAGTGGGTACAAATTGCCATAAATAGAATGTACATCAGGGAAGAGGCATTGGTATCAAGCCCCCTATATTATACGGATTGTATTTCAACTTATCTTTGACTATTGTTCAGGTATTTTGTTTTGATACGGTATGTTAGGCAATTACTATTTTGTGTACATTGTTATTATTAAGTCTAGTATCTCAATAGAAATTAATTGCCTGCAATCTAGCACCATTGCCTTATAAAAAGCGTCGGGTCAAGTTAAAGTCAGTTCAAATGGAAGAGAAGCATGACGACGCACTCCATTATCTTATAAGATCCGCAATCTAGAGAAGCGGTCAACAAAAACGATGGGTTATGGCAAATAAATCCAAACCAAATATACAAAAATAAATGATTTCTAATCCCTGACACTTCTTTTATTTAAATCAAAAGGCATTTCTTAGAAAAAGTGCAACCTTCATCAAGTCATCTTTATTGCTTTCATAAACCATTACTTGTATAAATGTTTAAATCATCTAAAATATTTCAGTTTGAGACAAATGTATTGGTACCTATCCTCATTGTTACGTTTTCATATACATGTTTAGATCATCTATAATATTTCAGTCTGAGACAAATATATCAGAACCTATCCTCACTGTTGCATTTGCACATTCATACTATTAAAATATTTCACTTTTTTCTGTAAAGAATATTAATATCCTGCTCTCAATGCCATATACATTAATGTCCATATATACATATGTGTGTGTGTGTCTGTGTACCAAGACATTTCCATTATAATATAAATATCGCAAAAGTTTTAAAGAATTATATTAATTATTGCAACACCAAAGGGAAGTATCTAGATTCTTTTTGTCAGACAAAATGAAAATGCCGGTGCAAATTAACAAATAATTTACCTGTAAATGCCCAAAGTATATGTCCAAAAAGTCCAAAAACCTGCTCCCCTTGTTTTCCTCTGAAATCCTGCAAAGATTTTATGAGAAAAGGCATAAGGTCCTTAACCCAAATTCTAAGACATGCACAGGTTCAAACCTTAAAAGGTATCGCTTCTAATTCACTGTTTTATGGGATCTAAAACTTAAGTTTATATATCCCCTATTTTATACAATATATGTCTGAGTTCAGCAACCTAATTAGTAATTGATGTGATATCCTTTAGTTCTTGAAATAATTGTCAATATGGGTCTGAGTTCAACCACCTAATTAGTAATTGATGTGATATCCTTTAGTTCTTGAAATAACTGTAAATATTAGACATGAAATATTCTTCTACAATTTTCACCAACTGCACAATCTTGAGACTTCAAAGAAACAGTTTGGCAAGCAAATACAATGGTTTCTAATTCCCTTACCTGTCTCTTCTATTAACAAAAAGAATAAACGAGACATATTTGCTTTCTGCTTGTAATTTTGATGCTAATTGTATGCCCTTGCTCATATATCCATGAAGCTAGATAGTACAAGGAATTTCAACGGAAACATAATATTCCTCAATAGCTTTAAATAGCTAATGAAACTTCCAACTCGTACAGTATCTTTTACAACACCTACCAAGACGTTACTGTCATCCAATATTTTGATACGGACTCGGCAAGGGGTTCATCACATCATTTGACCTTAACAACAATAATAAATATGGTACAGGTTACCTAACACCTAACTAATGCCCAAATATATATACAAACATCAGTAAAATCCTAATCTAACTTGATGTTCAAAAGAAAATAGAATGCTTTTGAAAGAAAACTTTTAAAATATAAATATTTTCTTGGAGACAGAATTTTGAAAATAGATCTCCCAACCCTATGGATCTAATTATTCACTGCAAAATTATAACAGTTATAAAAAAACATGACTGAAGTCTAGAAATGGTGCACATTAAAAGAATAAGGGAGATTGGTTAATTGATCGCAGTCCTCTGAATGACAACAGTCCAGTCAAAGAGATTTAACTAAATCACCTAACATAATATTCCCAGATTTATCTAACACAAGTAACAACAATTCAGATGTGAAATAAACTCTTGGACCATCACACTTATCATGCTAAATGAAATATCTGAAAAAAACACTTAAAGTAGCATAACTCAGATCAACATTAAACATAAAAGCATATCAGCACCAAATCTACAGAGATCAAACTGGCACTTGTTGTATTAGAATATGTATCACACAGCAGTGTCTTTTTTTCAGCAATTTCTATCCAAGTCTCCATATCTCTAATATTAAATAGCACAAGTTTTTAAATGCCCTTGGCCGTCCAACAAAATATAGAAAGAACCGTTTTCCCAAGACCCTTGGACTTGTGATGGTAAAAAGATTGATAATCATGTTACAAATCCATTCCCAGCCACATAAATTCTACATGACTGACAGACAAAATCAATGTGAGACAAATTAACAATGCTTTCAAGTTCTACGCTTGATGCAGCCATAACCAGCTGGATGTCAATCTTGACACTTTGTCCACTTTAATCCTCTCAAGTTTTTCTGGCTGGTCCTAAGGCATAGTTTTCCAAGAATTTCATACCAATCTTCTTCAGCTTGATGATGTTCTCTTCGATGAGAAAGAATAAACATCACCATCCCCAGAAATTGTTCTTTTGTGAACCACCAACCATCAGGGGTCTTAAGTAGAAAAACGTAGAATACAGAGAATAAGTCATTAGTCTTCACAATAAAAAAGGAAATCGCTATTCAAAAACTCAGCAAGTACTCGTCACTCTCTTGCTAAACGATAAACCACCCGAGAACTTACAAACTGAGCATGTCTCAAAAAAATTCAGATGTTTATCTCTTTCTTCTCTGCACAGTGATTTTGTGCATTTAACAGTTGCTGGAAGGTGACTGACAGTGGTTTGCATCAGCTCCAAAGGATTTGATCAGGTAAGTGTCCTCATTTAGATTTTTTGTTAAAATTTTGTTTTGAATTGTTTTCCATTTTTTATGTCCTAGGTTTGATTTTTTTGTTTATTTTCCTGTTTTCTTCTACCTCTTCATTTGATAGAGACTAGCAGCTAGGGTTTCAATCTAAAACCCTTTTTTTGGTTTTATAGGGTTTCTACTTGTTTCAGTTTGCATTCAATTTGCAACGGTATCCATCTAGAAGAATGGCATCGGCATCTGTTTCAGTTATCCATTGTAAACCTAAGAACTCGATGACCCTTCTTGGAAGCATTGTGAACCGGCTGCATAAGCCAATTCTATCATATGCAATTATTGTGGGTTTAAGATGAGTGGAGGCATCAATTGCCTCAAATACCACCTCACACGAATTGCAGGTAAAGATGTGCAATTGTGCAAATAAATGCCACCTGAGGCTCAAAGAGAGATGGCTGCTTACCTTGCGAGTTATGCAGAGAAAAAAGAGGAAAAAGAAAAGAAAAGCTGAAGCAATTGTGGCCCAAGTGAAAAAGGAGGGGATGATTCTGATGAGTATAGCATGGAAGCCTCTTCTAATACCCCAACTCCAAGGGAACAGGCACAGGGCTCATCTACTGGAGATAGTTCGTCCACACATAGAGTTGGACTCGGTTATTTTGTTCCTAGAAGTTCCAATCTAGTGTATTTAACATAATTATCTACCATACTGATTTCAAATTTTGCAATAGTAGCTATGTGTGGTTACGGATCTTTTCCTCTACAAATCTGCTTTATTTATCAACCCTATCCAATTCAGCCAGTTTATCAATATTTTTCTTTTCCACAACCATGACCGTTTCTATCAAATTATTTAAATTAATGTACATAGGCAATAAACACTTAGAGGGATTCCTTGACCTTGGTGTAAACTTTCCAAGCAGGGGCTTTGATTTTTATCAGATCAGCTGTGTGATTTTGCACACTATCTACCTCTTGCTTTAAAGTTTGTAAATAATTCTTCTCTCCAAAAAACCTATGGATGCTAAAAAATGTTTCAATCTCCTCTTTCGCGCTACTCCCTTCTACACATCAATTAGAAATGTAGTGGGCAGCACCACTAAGTATTGACATAAACAAGATACTGTGTATTAGTTTATACAGTTCGGCAGTCCCAACTAGAGCTGGTATTGTGTAGAAGAGAATAGATTACTTGCTATTTAGTTAAAAAAGAAAAGAAGTGGGTATTCTATTTTAAGCATTCACAAATAACACATACCACAGATATGTCCTACTCTAACTCCTTTTTGTATAAACTTTTGTTACAAATCTCAACATTTCTCATGTGGCTCTCTCACTCCTCTAATACATCTACTTTGTTGGTGTACAATACACTTTTACCTCTTTGCTTTGTGTAACACCTCAATACTCTTCAACATATATTTTTATATATTCTCCTCTTCTTCCATGAACACTACACTCCACCTCTCGCATTATGTAACGTCTCGATATTCTTCAACACTTTTCTTTATATATTCTCCTTTTCTTCCATTTAACCACTCATTCACCTTATTATATAGCTTTTAAAAGGAAAAGGTTACATATCTTCACCCTTGGTACCTCTTGGAAATAATACAATCTACTACCATGTATAATGCCTCTAGTCATCATCTCGAGTGCTCGAATATGTCGCAAAGCTTTGTATGATGCCACACATCTCCTATAGTATCACTTCTCTCTTTTGTCTACATATCGCGATTGTTGTTGTTACGGCATCTTTGGGGCTTTTGTAGTGAATGAGAATGTTTTCCTAACCTTGAGAAAGACCACCTTAACATTATCCCCAATCCTAAACATTTATCTCATCCTTGAGGCAAAACCAATGAAGAACACTAACAATCAACCCAAAATTTTAGAACTCCTACCACGTAGTCAATCTAGAAAACTCAAATCTAACTCCTTGCATATTTGCATCCTCTACTTCACCGAGTAATCTCTTACCGATTTTTAACTTCCCGGTCAATCCACTTTTCTTTTTCTCATTTTTTCCTTTTTCTAATTTTTCTTTTCTTTTATAGTTTTTTCCATATATATAAAAACAAATTCCTTTTTGTCTCTTTATTTGCTTTTTTCCAAAAAAAAATCTTTGATTTCCTTTTCCTCTTTTATGTCTTGTTCTTTTTCTTTTAAAATTTGTGTGAAATTATTTTAGTCGAGCACAAACAACTCAGCTATTTTCTTTGTATCTTCATCTTCCCAATAGCCCATTCTAATACTTTCTTCTCTTGGCTATAGTGGTTGGTATAATCAATGACTTTTTTTTCTGATGCTTCTAGTTGTTTCTGCTCACCTTTTTCTACCTCTATATTTAGGTTTCTCGGTCATCTTGTTCCGCATGTTCCTCCCTTTCCTTCTTTAAATTATACAACAGCAATATATTTTTAATGCTTCCAACCTTCTACTATCATCCTGGGCTATCCTCCTAACCTATAATATACAATGCTCTAAGTCTCCCATGTCGCTGACCTTTGTAAGTTCCACTTGTAAAGTCCCACGTTCAAGTTAGAAAATCTTTATTAAAGTTTGTGGCATCCATTTCGAGGTTGCATGTATCTCTAATGGGTTTGGGGACCTTCATCCTAAAATAGAGTAATTTCCTAATCCTTATTTTTGACTCTCCATATAACCATGCTTTGATAGCTTCTTCTAGATTTGACTCCAACTCATCACTCTCCAAGCTAGTTTCACCCTCCTCAATTGGTTCATAGGTAATGTCCTCAATTGACAAAATCTACACCAAAACCCCATCCTATGTAATGTCCCCAATTCCGAGCAAATGGCCTAGGAGGTTTTTTATTCGTCTTAGCCTTGGTCATACCCGAGGGGCTAACAACACTAGAGGCTATTGGGTATGGATGACTGTTACCACCTTGCTTATTTGTTATATTTTTGCGTTGACATGAGTATTAAGTGACTTGGTGGGAACAAATGTTATGTTTTGTCGTTAAGAGGGGACTCATGACACTTTAATGTTATAATCTTTCATTGGGGTCACTTAAGTCCCTATGGCGACTAGGAGGGGAAAAGTAACTTAAGTTACTTTATGTGGGGTCTTTTTAGGCCTCTTGTTGCATGGAGAAATTATATAAGGAGGTTTGGGGAGTGATAGAGCTCATTCTTACACACTCACATATTTTGGATATTGAGCAACTGTTGTTTGCATTGTTATTGCTTGTGGAGTAAGATCCCACAGGAACCCTAGCTTCGGTGGTGAGAGATCCATTCCTAGCTAGTAGGGCACTCTTCGGTGGTGAAAGATCCACCCTAGTTTGTCATTTTGGAGCTTCTTCAAAGATTCCAGAAAGAGTTTTGGAGGGTTTCAAAGGCTTTTTGTGGAGAAAAATTGAAGGGTTTCAGATCAGATTTATTGCAGCATTCGAGCAGAGTTTGGCGCCATTTTTGGAGACATTTTCGTGGGTTTTCAGCCTCTCCCTTAGGGTGACATCACCCCTAGGGTTTTGCAGCAATTTTTTGGAAGGGTTTCAGGCTGTTATTTCCAGATCTGGAGGTTGGGTTCTCATCTATATCATTTGTAGATGTTATTTCCAGATTTTCAGATTTTTATCAATTGTATTTGCAAAGTTATGAATTTTTTAAGTTTCCAGCAGTTTACGGCTTTCTAAAAATTATTGGCATTCATAAACAATTCAAAAAAATTCCAAAAATATTTTCCTAGTGTTTGTTATCATTATTGCAAGCTCCCTATATAATTCCGTGTGATTTGGGCAAGTATTTTGTGAGTTATCAATTAAAATCAGTTCGCTGCCCTAGCTGGTTTATTTCCTGCAAAAATCAGAATTTTTATTTGCTGCAATTTTTATATATTTTGTGCAATTTCAAGTGGTATCCCACAAGGGATATTTCATCCTATTCACTTTCATCTTGTTCATCCCATTCCGCTATGGTCCACACAACTTGCATACCCGATTCTTATGGTAAGCGGGCAACCACTCCATTACCTTCCATCTTGATCTCTTCCTTTTTTTAGTCCAATATCCCATCACAATATGTAAGACACTCCAAATTCAGTAATAATAGATAAGAGGAATTGTTTTCGCATGTGTCCATAACTTCAAAATCCACTCTTCTCGGAAGTCCCCATGAAATTTACTTCTTATCCTTTCAATACCCCTATTACCAAGGAGTCCCATCTATCATTGCAATGTCATGGTTTGTCACCTATGGTGGCGGTTTCCCCAAAGCCTCCCATGTACTTTACGATATTACATTTACATCCACGCTAAGATCCAACAATCTACGGCATCTCTCCTTGTTTACCTAAACATTTAGTAATACACTCACTTCCACCATTTTCTCCAAGTCTAGAATATATTTTTCTTTTTCTTGTTCTCTCTCTATTTGTCGACTTGATGTCATCTTTTATGTTTATTCCAAATTTTACATAAGTGCTCTAATTTCTCTAGAAATCCCTGAGATTCCATCATTTTTTCTGGTTTCTTTGGTCCAACTACCTCTTTTTCTTCAAAATATGTAATTGTTTCTTTTACCCTTCAATGTTTCTCTTTGATGATCTTCTTAATTTGCTCTATGATTTGATCCTGCTTCGTGTATCTAGGTAATCTCTCTCGTCATCTTCTTCCCCTAAGGCTTCTTCCCTATTCACCATCTTCCCTTTACCTGTGTTAGTTCCACTATGTGGCAACCACAACTCGTGGTTTGCCCTCTATTTCCACCACAAAATTATTTTAGGTCTTCTTATGAACCCCTCGTACTCCTTTATGATCTCTTTATACTCTTTTAACATGTCCAACATGAACTCTCTTCTTTGAACATTGAATTTCATCTTCTTGGGTATTGTTATTTTACGGTTTATGCATCTCACGGCATCTCCTTGCAAATTCTTGGCTTTATGATACTCTCTTGCGATGACGTGCATTCCTGAGGTAGTCCACCCTCTAATTCCTTTGTTTTGTACCACCGTTTTATAGAACTAGCCGCTTTGGGGCAACTAAAAAAGAATTGTGTGTGCCCTTTTCGTTATAAAATCCACACTATTTGTTGACCTTTGTGTTTCCTTGGTAAGTTCCCTTGCTTGCACCACTTCTAGCATGTGACCTTGCTTGCAACACTTATAACATGTCATTGATCCTCTATCCTAACCATATCCTCATGTGCCTTGATACCTACCTCCATAGCCACCCCTATTATTGTTATTATTATTTATGCAATACCCTCCTTGGTTATTCTCTTGATTACCACCCGGTTTCATCAATATCCTCCTTGGTGCCTCGTTATGGTACTAGTTACGCGAACCTTGAAATCCCACATGTAACTAAGGGGGTGTCGTCATATGACAGCTTTGTTGCAAGTTGATATCCATGTCCAGTGGCTAACGTAGTGTATATCGACGCTATCAGCGGTACACAGTGTGTTGTCGCTTATCTTGCTCTAAACTCAACTCATCCATTGCATCCTTCCCTAGACGTGTGGTGGGAATGGTTGAATGATCTACACACCATGCAATACATCACTTGACCTAGTCGAGGCAATACTTCCATGAATGAACACATATGTTGCTTATGTTGTTGATCCGTACTTTAATATACCACACCGCATTCTCTCTTGAAATATTGGTTGTTGCACCAATGACATCGTTCCAGCAATGAGGATTTGAAGAACTCACCGAGGCCAAGGAGAATTCTCAATAGATTGACATTGTGTGGGGCCTTGTGACATCACCAAGGATCTATTGTACTCTTTAACTACTACAATGGCAATTTTCACTACTTTTCTTTAGCCACTTGTTTCTACTTTTACAATGTGATTCATGTCAATCATAAACAGTTGTATTGAACTCATTTGATAGCTATATAGAGTAAGTTTGACATTCTTCAACCAATGCCATAGTAATGTGGCAGTTTTAATTACTTCGATCAACATGTAATGCTCTTGACTAAAATTCAAATTATAGTTAACTGTTATAACACTGGATTTTATAAATTACTCTCTAAAATGATAAACGTCTTGATGACACGTGCATCATCCGCTATGAAGTTTACGCCTATAAATTCTCCTAGGATGAGGCTAAGCATTGGTCACATTTACAGATGCACGTAAGTTCCTCTTTTGTGGTGAATGCCCAAATGTAGTTCTATAGACAAAGAGACAAGTTAGCTAGATTTTCAAATTATTGGTTTATTTTTTACAATGAACTTCCGTAAATGCCCATTTCTGGATGTGGTTTGGTAATAGTCTTTCCGTCATACTAGACTATTCTGTTTAAGTTGCTAATGTTGTGTGGTTTGTGTGCAGGTACTATTTTGTCATATTATGCAGGTATCTAGGCAGGACAATTCATAATAGTGACATCAGAACTGGTATGTTTTTCCCACTTTCACACCATTGCAAACAATAATCCAAATTGAGAAAATATAAATGTTTTCAGTAATGCAAGCCTTACAAAAGAAAAAACAATCCATAAGAAAAATAATTGAAACCACATAAATGCAGATGCAAGGGCAAAGTCAATCACGAAAAATCAAAAATGGAGTTAGAGAACTGGCTAGATATGCAAGAGTGTACCATTTAAGGAATCGTGACCACCCTCCAACACCTCCAACAAAAACATTCATTGGGCAATCTAAACTACTTATTATGCAAGAATTGTATCTCACCAGGCTTTGATCAAGTTAGTAAAAAAATATTCTCAATCATGCGAAGTTGAAAGAGAAGATAAAGATTTTATTGTGGTATCAAACCTTAAGGGATTGGTCTCTAAGTTGTTTTATAGCCTTTAGACAAGGGAGAAATCAGTAACAAGACCACTGACACATGGAATGAACTCGTGGACACAATGAAGGTAGATCCACACCTTAAAACAACACTTAGAAGTCTTTCGATGACATTTAGGCCTCACATATGTGAGACAACATTAAATATTATAATGAAATTGGTGCAGTTCGGGTAAGAGGGGGCCAAGTTAATGGCAGCCTTTCCCCACACTAAAGCAACTGGACACACAATTAGGTGCACATTCATAACTGAAATCCAAACATCACACTCTTTATTGAAACATAGGACTTGTTACAAAGAATCACACCAACACACATACATTCGCTTTTTGAGTTTACAACATGAACACATACACCAGTCCCTCAAATGGACTCTACAACCGTACTCTAATATGGACATGGACACTTCCAAGAAACTCTTTCTCACTCTGAACTTTGTCTCTCCTCGCTTGTTACTACCTTCTAACTGTCTTTACACAACTAAAAATTGCCTTCTCTTGATCCTCTTGGATCTTTCGACATCCTGTGACAACTCTTAGTGCCTCTTCACCTTCCCAAGATGCTTTGGAATGCCTAACACTAACAAATCTTGAAGTTTATGCCGCTACTCTACATGCACAAACTTTGGGGGCCACTACTTTGTGCAATCTAGTGGTTGCGAAACTGTCTTGGCTATCATAGCCATCGCTTAATGCAAATCAGCAGTTGTGTGACCGCCACTTGCATACACTAGCGGTTTCACCATCTGCCAAAGAAAGGATCCTTGTGATCCTAGCAGATGATTGAGATCGACTCCTCGGGTCTTTTTGCTCGAGCCTTTTCTACGGTGTTGGACTCCTAGGGCACTTTAGGTCTTGTTTGATCATCCTCCACGCATGTGATGATGTCACAGATGACAAGTCACCACCACACACACACACAAGCCACACTCTATTTTGGGTGATGCAAGATTGCTTGTGACCTAGGATGCTCCTACATCATACACATTAGGTGAGTGTAATGAACCAAGTGTTCTGTTCATGAACATTCCATGAGCTCTTCTAATGAATTCTTGTGTTTGGGAATCTCGAACGTGCTCATCCAAGTTGTGTCTTCATCGCTCTTGCCCTTCCATTTCACGAAATACCCTCTATACTCATTTACTCGTCTTCCCGATGACCTTGGAATGGACCACCTTCTCTATATCCTCTTTTGCCTTCTAAGATAGTTGCTTCCAATTTTCCATTAAAGAATGTGATTTGCATCCTCATCACTTGTCCCTAATGGTAAGGTTACAAATCCAACATTAAATATCGTAGAGATATCAATCCTTTCTCGAGAGTTCTATCTAGTATACATTCATTGTAAACTTCCTCAAAATTCTACATTGCCCAATGATCTTCCACTCTATTTGCCGTACATTCCTCTTGAAACCTCTCCTTTCTCAAACGAGCCAAAACTAGCTCTCCCACTTCACGCTTCTGTCTTTCTACTCGAGATCAGCATGATGCTTGCATCTCATTGTGTTTTTCTCCTAAGCTGCCACATTCGAAATCATGTTCCAATTAAGTGGTATGGATAAAATTCGTAGAAAATCGTTATTACAAAAACAAACATAAAATTCGTGATTAAATTCAACTACAAGAAGTATTATGCTTGTATTTTAGATTAAATATTCAAAAAGAAAGAATGAACTTCAATGAATTCTAGCAAATTTCAACAAACAAACAAATTTTTTAGTCATATTTGGTATTTGGCGAATTTCGATTTTTTACATGAAATTCGCCAAATGCGGTTACTTGTTCTTCTCCATGTTCTCCTTCACTTGTTGATAGATCTCATGCATGTACTCAGCAAAATCTACCGCATACAGCACTTTGTCTACTCAAATAAGTCGAGTTTCTCAACTCATCAATGCCTCTAGGGTTGTACCCATACACAATCTAAAAAGTACTCTCGGTTGTACTTCTATTCACTAAGTTGTCGCAAGAAAACTCGTCTTGTGCTAGAATAGTATCCTATTGTCTTGAATTGTTCCCAACCAAGCATCTCAATGAGATTCTGAGGCTTCTCTTCACAACCACCATTTTTTCATTCGTTTAAGGGTGGTCGGTTGAGCTAAAACTCAAACGTGTACCCAACTTTCTCCACAAAGTTTGCCAAAAATGGCTTACAAATTTTGTATCCCTATCCAAGATGATGCTCTTAGGCAAACCATGTAAGCTTACTAGTTCTTTGAAGAGCAAAATTGCAACATGGGTGGCATCACTAGTCTTTTTGTAAGCTATAAAGTGGGTCATCTTTGAAAATCTATCCACATCAACATAGATAAAGCCATTACCTTCCTAAGTTCTTGGCAGGCCAAGAACAAAGTCCATTTTCACATCTTCCCACAGTCCTTTTGATATTGGCAATGGCTGGTATAAACCTATGTTCTAGTTTTTCCCTTGGCATGTCAGCAAACTCTACAACTTTGCGCAACATTCTTCACATCCATACTCATCCTTGGCTAGAAGTAACTCTGCAACAGCTACACCAAAGTTTTGTATACTCCGATATAATCGACAAGACCTTCATGATGTTTTCCCCTTACTAAATTCTCTCATTGAACCATGAGGTGTGCACGAACGCTGCCCTCTAAACATAAAACCCTCTTGTATGAAATAATCCAATGGAGTTCTATTTGTGTTAGTTGGGCTCTTGCACGCTACCCAAGCTTCCTAAAATCTATATCTTCTTCATATAACTCACTCATAGCATCAAATCCAACTACTTCCATTCTCATTTCGTGCAACAAAAGACACCTTGCATTAGCAACTTTATTGGACTTCCAACATCTATGCTTCAAAAAAAATGAGTAACTTTATAGAAACTCAACCCTCTTCATGTGCTTTTAATTTAACTTACCTTGGTTGTTTATAAACGACAATGCTTTATAGTCCATGAATAGAACAAACTACTTAGGTATCAAGTAGTGCCTTCACTTCTTTAATCCGTTAGCAATTGCATAGAATTCTTGATCATAGACCGGGTACTTTTTCTTAGCTTCATTCAAATTCTAGCTGAAATAAGAAAAAGAATTACCTTCTTTACTTAAACCACCACAAACCATTGTCTATTGGAGGTTCAAAGCATACATTTGTGAAAGATGTTTCACTAACAACACAACATGGGATCACTTCTCAAGTGTGGGACTTGCAACTTGAAGCAAACATCCGAAGACAATTAACTCTCATCTACTTCTACTCCCGACGTTATCACTAATCTAGTTAATCTAACACTATGGAGGAAAAGGAAAAGGAAACAACATAAAAAGAAAGGTGATGAAGGAGAGAAATAGGGATCTTCCTTCCACTCTATCTTTGAGGACAACACAAGTATATTAGACAAATGCAAGTATAATCCACAAACACATGTATCACAAGTTAACAAGTAGGTAAGTCAATCTACAAGAGATCAAAGAGACGAGAGGTATGAGTAGGGCACCTATAAACCACAATAACTCAACTATTGCTCAAATATACACAATTGTATTAAATTGCGAAAGAGGCCCTAGATGCATTACATTTTCCAACATAGGGCCTAAGACAATACACAAGAGTGAGAATTCAAGCGAATTCTAGAGAGGAGAGAAGAAATGGCCAAAAGACTAAGGGTCAAAAAGCCATAAGGTTGAAAAGCATTTAGAACATAACAAGACCTGTCCTATATAGAAGAAAAAGGAGGGAAAAGAAGATTTGAAAGAAGTCAAAGAAGTGTCAAGGAAGAATGGCAGATCATCCTTTATGGCAGAAGATCCGGGAGTCTCGCATTGATAGTGCATCTAAAGGGGACACAACCGTCTGAAGCAGTCTTAAATGTCTTATGCCTTGAAGCTCCATGTTATCGCCCTTCTTACATTGTATTAGGTAGAGCATTGAACTTCATAACTAATCTAGGCGGCATGGCAAGCTTCTATCATCATCGTGGCTTCCTACCATGCATAGAGTAGCTCTAGACATAAATTTGAGCTGACAATGTTTGGCAGCAGTGATCCACAACTTAGAAGAGAAGAACTGGTGCAAGTAGATGCAGCATAAGATGCCACGAGTTGAAGAGAAGTCTTTGCAAGTCTTTGAAAAAGCTGAAGAAGGTAGAGAGAGGTGTGTTACACCAATCATCATGGCTTCCTACGATGTGAAGAGTAGCTTTTGATATAAAATGAGCTGACAGGGTTCGGCACCAGTGATCCACAACTTGGAAGAGAAGAAGAATTTGAGACTTCATGCAAAGTGGCGCGCAACTTAGGATACTCCTTGCGGCGATTTGTAGTATACCACAACTTGGAATAGTGTTTTACGGCTTGGAATAGCACGGCTATGTACAAGTATCCACAGCTTCAGCAGTTGTTAATGGCATTCCACAAGTCGTCAACACAGCACAATGAGAAGAAATGGAAGGCAGAAAAGGAAGAAAGCGAGAGAAAGGGGTGGAAAGAAGGCAAGAAAGATGCAAGGTGATTGGTTAGTTGTAATGTACCTTTTGGGGGGGACTCAAGAAATGGCAAAAAGCTCCCAAATCAGATTTAGGGAACTGTTGTTATAACCCTAGAAAAACGGAACTTCAAACCCTTCCTAGGGTATCGACTTTCCTGGGTGAAAACAGCCCTTGAAATGGGGTTAAACCTTGCAAAATTCTTTCCAAACTTATGTCAAAATTATTAGAAAACCCTTAGCAATCATTTGCAGCTGTTAAAAATCAGATTTGCATGTGAAATTAATTAATTATGGAACCCTAACCAGAACATTCCCACAACTTTCACCAAAATAAGAATAATCTCCAAAACATGTCCTAAACTAATGCCAACAACCTCTATTTATAATAAGAGGGTGGCGCCAAGTCTTGGGGCTCTCAAATGAGGCCGACCACAATTAGACTTGCTTTATTATTTTTTTTTTTACTTTTTGGAGCCTACATGCTCACCAATATCTTTTTATTTCTAATTTATTGTTGGGCGCTAGGCTCACCAACAAATACAATGCCAATTAAAGAAATAAACATGAAATTAAGCACATGATGACATTGTTGGCTTCCTCTAGCTTGTTCGCTTGGACCCATGAGGAAGAAAAATGGGTCAAGGTCTTCAAATGGAATTATCTCGAAAAAGGGACATGACAGTCCTCCCCTCTCAAAATTGCTTGTCCCCAAGCAATTGCAAGTACCCGGATCCCAAATAAATCTCAGCTGCTCCTTTGTACCTTGCACAAGAAACAAACTTATTCAAGAAAAAATGATCTTCCATCCATCCTCCTTCATGCCTTGTAGGCATGATGATCAGCTTCCTCTCGTGCCTATCAAACCTCTTGTCCTCTCTGTTTGGCTGATATGCATCCATACTATCATTGACACAATTGTAACTCACCAATTCCCCTTTAGGAAGGGAATATATGATGACTGAAATAAAATATAGGAGAGCTGGTAAAGAAAAATCAGTCATGCATCTCTTGACTTTCTCTTCCATTCCCATGATGTTGCTTGCCAAACTTGAGTTTGCAAACTCAGCCATGAACCGCCTTTCCTGGACTGCTGGTAAGGGGTAGAGTTCAATTCCCCTTTGCTTAACCTTGTCAACTTTCACCATCATGATCAGCAACTTAAATTCTCCCTTTATAAATTTATTTGGTGGCTGAATTTGTGCATGCCCAGCTGTAATTATGTTCTTTCCATGAGCTGATATATGAAAAGGAGAACAATAATGAAACTCCCCTTGCTTTGCTATCATGAATTCCCCAAAAACTGAATCCAATGTATCCCACAAACAATAATGTTCTTCCCAGCTGGCTTCATTTCAAGGTTCAACCTATCACATACCTTCCACTTAGTATGGTGGTCATGCTGTATCCATATCATATCCTTAACTGTACAAAATTCCCTCCATGAAATTATTAACTACAAGGTAGCATTGTTACTCCATGGTCAAATAAGAAACCAATTATCCGGAAAAGTTGGTATGTATGAGTGTTAAACCAAGATGCAAAGGTGTGGGTCACTCCCGAACACTCAAGGTTGAGATTACCAATCATATGGATCATACAATCAGACCTTTTTCCCTTTTGAAGCCCACAATGGTACCAATTCCACATATGCTAAAACAACTTTGACATTGTACCCAAGCATCCATGCACCTTTTGCTATACCATTCACTACTTATCTTCTCTTGTGGTCACTTGCAACAAACTGATCATGAGGAAAAAACAACAGTATCAGTATCATGGAGCAATACAACATTACATCATACCCAAGACCGATTGTGCATTTTCCTTAACCAAACTAAACCAAGGCTTGGTAGGCAATGAAATAGAAGACTTTTTGGACCATGAGCTGTCCCTAACCTTTTTACAACTCAGAATTTCTGAGTTAGAATCATATCTCACTAATATCAAATGCACCTTAACCTCCATGGATTCCTTTCAAACTTGATTTATCTTGCGGATTGTGGAGGTGAAAACATGGTAGGGTCATAGGAAAGAGTACATAGTTATCATTCCTTCCCAGCTGATCATGATATCCATAAATTTGACATGGTACAATGATAGGCAATAAATCTGAGTTATCTCTAGGTTCCAGGCTGCTTACCTTCACTGTATCGTTTAGCTTCTTCAAGGTGGTGATGGCACTCATGCACGGGACTTTGTTAGGACTGAATATGTTGGTAATTCCCCCATGTTTGGCTGCTGTTGATAACAGTCCAGCAACCTTATCAGTTGGTCCTTCATGGAGAACTTCTTTCAATCTTCTTGCCCTCATAAGACTTGTTGAGATGTCATCAACACAAGCATCATTGTGACCCCAATCTCTTCCCTCAAACATATGTATATCAAACGGATTACCAACCAAGCGGAAAGAGGAAGTAATTACCTTTGCATGCATACCGTGGGCCTTGGGAAGAGGGTTACCTCTTATCAATCCAATTTCAGTCCTTGTGCATAAAGTGACCTTTGTCTTGATGCATGCATAACTTGGGGCTGCCTAAAAGGTGTAAGTACCCCTTACTACTCAATGTGCTCCTCATTTTGCCCACATTTGTATCAAACTGATTATGATGATTAGCTCCATGTGATGGCGAACTAGGGAGCAATAAATCTGAGATGTATTTGTTCCTTGGACTTTCAACAAAGCTTTCATCTCCTTTTGCCTTTGCTTCTATGGTAATTGGTGCTTTCCCTTTGCACAACCTCCATACCTTGTTCACATGTGCTTGGGATGTCTTTGTGGCTCTTACCCAAGTCTAATTCTTCATCATTTAGCTCTTTATTGACTGCTTGTTATAAACAGACCAGCAAGCTGACTGTTATCATTTCCATTTGGGAAATGGGTTCCAACCATCCTTTCCTTTGCTTCCCCTTCTTGCTCCTCACCCTTCCTTTCAGCCTGATTCATCACATGCTAAAATATCATCAATATTAACCAAACAATGATCATTGATTACCTCATAATGTTGACTCTCCGGGACAACAATGGGTGTTAGCGTCATGGCCTTAGATCTCTTGACCACCGAATCTTCTTCCTCAATGACTCCATCTTCTATTGTCATATGAGAATTGCTTGAGCTATTCACTTCATCCTCTTGTTCCTCAAGCTTCCCTTCATCCTTTCGCTCATGCTCCCAAGTTCCCTTAGTATTTTTCCACATGCAACCATTAGAATTCAAGGGAAATTATTGACAATTAAAAATTCTTTACCTTCCCTTTCTCTTGGTTCTTGCTTGGCCATTTCTTCCTCTTCTTGTGCTTTCTTAGGGCTGTAAGAAAAATCAATCAAGGGTTCACCTTTGGCCATGGCGGTGGGTGCTTCTAGGGCTCCCAAAGGCTGATCCTTCACCCCAAACAGCTGCTGCGATGGTTCTTCCTCTTTTGTCACCTTGGAAGGGTGGCTATAAAAGGAAGTTGCCTCTTCGATCTTCATCATGATTTCTCCATCTTGTAGCTGATCCGCTACATGCTCTTCGACTTGCTTCTTCACACTGGAGGGTTTTCTTCCCTCAATGGATGAGACCTTTTTGCCAAGGTCCTTTGATGGGGTTCGGGCATTATGCCTTGTGCCAATTCCCACTCTATGATTTTCTATTTCCACAAAATCCTCAAAGGAAAGGGCATCACACACCATCTCCGGAAGAGCTCTGATATGTTGTTGTCAAGTTGTCACTCCTTGAAACCCTTTCTTCCTTGAGCGAACCACCTCCTTGCATATTTTGGATGGCTAGGACAAGCCTATCCAATGCATCCACCATTCCTTCTTGGTTCTTCATGATCCTCTCCAATTTTTCCATGCTTCACAGGCTGGGAGGATGATGCTCTGATACCACTGTAATGTCCCTTTTTGGGGGACTCAGAAATGACCCAAAGCTGAAGATAAACAACACTTTTCAGATTTTTAGTGAGCTGTTAGTGACTGAAATAAATGTATAAAAACCCTTAACTGCTGCCAGCCAACACCCTTCTAGGGCAGCGACCTGTTTTGGGGTTTCACACCCACTTTTATGCCTTCAAACCCCTTCAAATCAACTTCACTTGAATTTCTAAAATTATGATATATCCTCAACAATCATATAATGCAAGAAATCTGATTTTTAATGCCCTAGATATGGAGATATGAATTTCAACAAACCCTTGTCTGCAGCGTTATTTTAAAAATTCATAACTCAACTTAGGAAGCACCAAAAATCATGAAACTCAAGATATTGGCTTATAAATTATGAAGAATAAGCTAGTAATTTCAATTTGCCAAATGCAGTATCACACATACCAAATTTCCACACCAAAGTGGGGTCGCTCCACTATAAATAAATATAATATTGCACTAAAAGACCACAAATGCAAGAGAAAGATCCTTTATTGCTTTTCCAACCAGCTTGCACAATCAAAACCTCATGAAGGGTTTTCGTCCTTCACAAGTTTCCCAACCAAGGGTTTTCGTCCTTGGAAGAGATCCTCAACCCAAGGGGTTTCGTCCTTGAGAGAGAGAGAGTAAAAGGGCTACACTAGCCAACTTTCACCAAAATAAGAATAATCTCCAAAACATGTCCTAAACTAATGCCAACAACCTCTATTTATAATAAGAGGGTGGCGCCAAGTCTTGGGGCTCTCAAATGAGGCCGACCACAATTAGACTTGCTTTATTATTTTCTTTTTTTTTTTTTGGAGCCTACATGCTCACCAATATCTTTTTATTTCTAATTTATTGTTGGGCACTAGGCTCACCAACAAATACAATGCCAATTAAAGAAAAACTCCTCGCCTCAAACATGCTCCTCGGTGATGGCCACTCAACAATGGCTCTTACTTTCTCATGATCCATCCTAAGTCTATCATAGGAAATCACAAAACCCAAATGAACCAACTCTTCCTTCATAAAATGTGCTTCTTTAAGTTGACAAGCAACTTTTCTCCCCTCAATCTGTAATTTCCCTTTTTTGAATAAATCTGAAATAAAGGATTCCTTAGCAAGCATTGGTTGAACCATGGAAGATCATGGATTATATTTCAGTTTTCATCATTCATATTCATGTTTTATTTTTGTATTTCCCCTCTTAATGAGGTCGGCTGGGTTTAGTGCCTTTAATGAGGCTTAATAAAAGATTATAATGACTTATTAGGGGTCGGCCTTACCTTTATGAGCTTTGGCGCCAAAAGGAGGTTATAAAAGAAGATTAGAGAGCTCATTTGAAGCATCTAGATTTTGGCGCATTTTCCTATTTGGGCATTGTGAGCTTGTTGCTCCATGTTCTTCCACTTGAGGATGAAAACCCTCTTGTGTGGCTTCCTGAAGACGAAAACCCTTCTAGTGGTTTTGTTGAAGGATAAAACCCTTCAACATTGATTGAGAGTGAAGATTATTGCATATTTGAGGAGAATACTTAATATTCATATTTTTATTGGCATTGGGCAGCTTTATCTACTCATTTAGAGATTTCGGATCAATTTTGAGAGGGTTCCCATGGTTGGAAAATTATGATATTGGTCTCATTTGATTGTTGATATTTTTATGATCATTTTGAGTATTCATATGTGTGGAGATTCCTTGTTTTCTAAGAGTTATTGAATTTACAAGTTTCAACTATTTTTGTGCCATAATAAATTCCAAAATTCTGAGTTTAATGATTTGATCACATTTTTGGCTTCTAAAATCAAGGGCAATCCAAGGAATAACTTCTCATAATTTTTTAGTGTTTCTACAGTGGATTTCTCTCTCTCTCCCCTAGTCGCTAGGGTTTGAGAGTGTTTTTGGTCCTCTATTAATTGCTGTCATAAAAATCAGATTTGCTTGTATTGGGGTTTGAGCTAATTTCCTTAATTTTCAGTTTTATCCCCAAAAGGGATATTACACAATCTTTAAATATAAGCCTTAAATGCATCAAGTGCTCCTCTTTTGTTCTACCAAAAATCAAGATATCATCCAGATACATAATAACAAATTTACCAAGAAATGGTTTCAACACTTTGTTCATGAGTCTCATGAATGTGCTTGGTGCATTTGTCAACCCAAATGGCATAACAAGCCACTCATATAACCCATCCTTCGTCTTGAATGTGGTTTTCCATTCGTCACCTTCTCTAACCCAAATTTGATGATATCCACTCTTCAAGTCTATCTTTATGAAGTATTTAGCTCCACTCGA